>JAMPIV010018325.1:282500-404406 GCA_024509875.1 Oreohelix idahoensis
TGTTGAGAAAGCTACCGTCTCTGACATCAAAAGTAACAAGGATAAAATTATGAGTTTTGCATCGAAATTGGATAGTGAAAATGGGTCGAAGAAACATAAAACCATGAGAAATGCGAAAGATTTGAAATTGGAAGAGGCTTTGTATATATGGTTTGTGCAAAGAAGAAGCAAAGGGGAACCTATCTCTGGCTCTCTATTGTGTGAAAAGGCACTTCAGTTCAACAGTCAACTTGACGGTCCTCCTGACTTTAAGGCTAGCCAGGGATGGTTAAGAAACTTTAAATCTCGTCATGGCATACGAGAATTGGAGATTCAAGGGGAATCTTCATCTAGCGATGCAACTGCCGCTGAAAATTTTAAAGAAACATTCTTGGCTTTTTTGGAAGAAGAAGGTTATTTACTCGATGATGTGTATAATGCCGATGAGACTGGCTTATACTGGAAATCATTGCCTCAAAAATCACTTGCATCTCAGCGCGAAGCAGCTGCCCCTGGGTTTAAAAAGTGCAAAGAGAGAGTAACAATTTTGGTAGCCGCGAATGCCAGTGGAAGTCATCGTTTACCGGTGCTAATGATCGGCAAAGCCAAAAAAACACGTTGTTTAAAGAATGTGACATGTCTCCCATTGTGCTACAAAGCACAGAAGAGTGCTTGGATGAATAGTGAAATATTTCTTGATTGGTATACAAATCAGTTCATCCCAAATGTGAAGAGGTTGAAAGAACAAGAAAAGAAAACTGGAAAAGTAATTCTTCTAATGGACAATGCACCATCTCATCCAGAGACGGATACATTGAATGCAGTTGATGCAAATTTTAAAGTAATTTTTCTGCTTCCCAATGTAACAGCACTGATTCAACCAATGGATCAGGGTGTTATAGCAAAGCTTAAAAAGATGTACAAGAAGGAAGTCCTGCGTCGTTTATTGTTGGCTGAAGATGAAGAAAGTGTGGTGGCGTTTTCAAAAAAAGCTTAATATCAAAGACTGCTGCTATATGTAAGCTGATGCTTGGACCACCCTGTCACAAGATAATCTCAACAAGGCTTGGAATAGATTGCTTGGGAAAAAAGGAGGAAATGAAACTACTGCAGTGGACACAAATGATGATTGTATAAATGAAGTTGTGGAACTGTTTCAAGCAATGCCCGGATTTTCGGACTGTGACAAAGATGATGCACACATGTGGCTAGAAGATGATAATGATTCTGGTTTTCAGTTTTTGAATGACGAAGAAATTTTGTCTTTTGTGCAAGAAGAAAACCAAATACATGTAGTGACCGATGATGAAGACTCCTCAGAAGTACATGATGTACTTGTAGATTATGAAGAAAACCCAAAACGTCGACCAAGTCCTGAAGAGGCCTTTATAGCACTAGAAACAGCGATGGCTTGGTACGAGCAAGAAGATGACAGCTGTCCTACACAGCTTCTGCTGTTGAAGAGAATGCGGGACTTAGCAGCCAAAAGCAGACTATCCAGTTTGGCGCAAAAGAGGATTCCTCATTATTTTAAATAGTGGGCTACATCTGTGCAAGTACATGTATACGTAAGTTGCGCCTGGTTTTGAATTGTTTGTAATGTTATTTTGAAAACATTTCTCTTTCTTAACAAAAAATAATTAATACAAGTAGTACATGCACTGCAGTGTAATGAAAGATTTTGGTGATACAGTGATCTAATACAGTGTGGGTATTATTATTACAGTACAAGTAAATATGTTTTATAGTGTATTTTCCTTGTGATTGTTAATTATTTTTAGAAATATGTGTACATGTACTCGATACATCATGTAATCCAATTATCCGAACATTTGATTATCCGAACGATGCTCGGTCCCTGAGTATTAATCTGTGAAAAATCGCTAGTGGATGTCCTAGTTATTTGAGGCTGGCAACCGCAGCGTACAGAATGATGATTTCATGAACCACCACTGCCGAGGGCTGGTGATTGCTTTATTGCTAGTTTCTTAAAGAGAACTAAACGCATAAAGAGTCCCATGTTCCATATGGAGCAGGGAGGGAGCGATGAAAGAAATGATGTACATTCTAATTATAATACTTACAGTTTCAAAACAGTGTAAATGTCGATGTTAACATATGCACTTTACAATTAATGGAAGTTTCAAACCATTCAAATCAGTGTAAACAAAAATCAAAACATATTCAATTTATATTGAGAACACTTTTCTTTCAATCAGGGGAAATGTAAATGTAAACATATTCTATCTGTACTATTAACTTTTTCATTTAAATGTAAGGTAACTGTAAAAGCTATCTAGTTTAAATGTAACGAAAGTTTTATCCCGAGGGATTAAATTTAATTCTCATCGAGGGTAAATTCTGAGATAAATGGGATGGTATAATAGAAGAAAGGACACATATAAGAATGTGTCGGAAAACGCAATACTCAGAAGAGCGTTTCGTTTCTATTCTTTATCATAGTTATTGGTGGTACCAGCAGAAAGTACTATTTCTGGAACAAGAAGGGAACAGTGGCCTAAGCTTTAGGATGAGGGACCAATTTTGTAGACTCTCCTTGACTTTTCTGAGAAAGGAGCTACACCCGACAACCTTGACCAGCGACGAGCGTGAGCATTGTAAATAGAACCCATCAGCGGAGCAGAAACTACTATTGGCAGCTATGTGCAAAATATACCCTGCCAAAGTGAACTTTTTTTTATCGACTTGACTATCAATCAATGATGAAACTTTTCTTCTAAACTATTTAATTATTTTCAAATTGTTAAAACTTAAGTGATTATTAAATTTTATTATTTGTAATGTTGCAAATTTAACTTCGATTTAATCCTTTTAAATGTACTGCATGTTTGTCTCAGTGAATTTACTACACACACTCTAAACAGAGCTATACTAGAATAATAAGAATTCCACTGAGTAAATCAGGGGTGGGGGCTTAACGGGCTAAAATTAATTATTGCTTAATTCTTCACTAAAGTGATCGGCAGATTCTAGAATTAACGTGCTCAGCCAAAGCAGCATTGTTTTTGCTTATCTGAATATCTTGTGAAGACTCCCTTTGTGATAGAAGTGCCATTACCCTTCTATCTACATCTCTGCCCAGAGTAATCTTGTGCGAAGGTAGACACTTTTGAAGGCCCATAATAAAAACTCTTGAGTTTTGGCCACTGTTGGACCACTACTGCAAAGCATGGGAGGCAATACTGTCACAGGAAAGCATCTATTCGACAAGCTAAAGATGGGAACTACCGATGAGTGTGACTGTGGCACGGATAAAATGACTGCTGAACATCTGCTTCAAAGATGCCCAACATATGAGGAACAGAGAAAGCACATCTGGCCGCCTCTAGTACCTTCCTGGAAAAACTTAAAGGAGATACAAATAGCCTCAAGCTGACCACTGCTTTATTTGAAAATATTCAAATAGACCTATTAGAGTGTACGACGACGAAGAAGAAGAGGAAGAAGAAGAAGAAGAAAACTCATTATCACGCCTTTTTTCCAAACATGACAACATTCTAAATCTAAATTTGATCCTAAATTAATTGCTCTTAGTCCACCCCGAGCACCATGATCGATTGCTCAAAGGGGTCACGTGGTATTATCGTTTCTGAAAGTTTCAGCGTAATGGCTTTGTGAACCAGGGAGTTTATTCTATCACGAATGTTATATTAATTAATACTTACTGTTTTGACGTTTGTTGGATCTTTATGATGTCGTACGCAGCATATCCGTGTATTTCACACGTGCGCGTATTCTCTGCTCGGGTAACTTCTGTCCTTGCTCATAGTTCGTGCAGTCTGCCTAAACCAAACTTCGTCTGCTTGTCTGTGACGTCAACAAACCGCCCCGCCTTCTGGCGGGCTCGGTGACTGTTGGAAACGTCCAGCGCCACTCAGATTTTAATTCAGAGATGGCAACTGCAGAGTTTTTACTCCAGGGGTCCTCAACCTTTTCTGCACGGCGGGCACATTTTATATTTATAAAGAGGGTGATGGGTACCAACCAAATATCGCGACGCACTGATAGAAAAAGGTTCATTTTTACAATAAAATATACAAAATATTAAATAATGATGGGTAAACACAGTTAATGATTAAATAAATACTTAGAATTAAAAGCATTTAAAAAATGTATCTTCAAACCATTTGAGTCAAACGTATAATTAGTGTGATCTTTGGCACTGCATGTCACTGGCCAACATTTCATAGTTAGCAGTGATGATGTTCCTGCTGAGTTCTCAATTAATGCTTAGATTGTAAGTATAGCAGCTATTGAAATCTAACATACTTTCTTCCTGTATGCGACACAAATATATTTGTTATTTTATTGAGACCACTAACCGCCAATACTTAAGAAGTTTAGTAGAGAGTAACTTATAATTTCTGACGCTGCAAGCGAAATTGTATATTTTTTTCTTTCATCAACAAATCTTCCGCGGGCGCATTAAAAGAAAATCCTTAGCGGGCACCGCGTTGAGCACCCTTGCTTGACTTGTTAGTTAGGGGTCGTTCACATATGACGTCACGCAGTAGGGGGAGGGGAAGGAGGGTCTACAATTTTGTGACGACGTGTGGTGACTTGAGAAGGGAGTTGGGGGAAGGGGTTTGAAAAAATGTGGCGTCACACAAAAAAGTGAGGCTTGCTTCTTTCAAAAAATTATGCCGGAACAAAATAGATTCTGTAACCTACAACCTTATAGTCTACTTTTGTCTGGGGTATTACTTTACATTGAAATAAAGGTCGAATTTTCTTGTTATGTGATGCTCAAAGACGTTGTCCGGTCCTTCAAAGCAGAAACCTGATTCTATCTCTTATTCTGGCTTGATTGACTGTCGTGGACGACTTCTGTAATAGTATATTCTCAGTAGAATATCGGATAATTGTTATAACCTTTAACAGTTTAAAATTGATTTTTTTTAAACTATAAATTTCTTTTTTAAAACGATGTTGATCTGGAAGCAAAAGGATTTCTAGTTGGTTCAATGGAGGAGCATCTTTCTTTGCAAAGGGTTAATGATAACGATAAGAAATCATTCATTAATAACAAATTCCTTTAAATTTTTTAGGGGGGTATTTTCTCTTAAGCTTCACATTATTTTATGAAACTTTATCATAAGTAATAACTGAAATTAATGATGTGTTTACTTTACATTTAATTTATTGTTTACTGTCTAAAATTAAATTAAGCCAAAATAAGCCATATATTAAAATAAATTTGGCAACATTTAACCAGCAAAGTAATTATTGTTAAATTATCAGTAACAGTCTGATTAAATCCACACTATTTTACTTAAAAGACTGTTATTTTGTCTGTACTAGTTACAGAGCCGGATTAACGTAGTAGCAAAAGTAGCAAATGCTATGGGCCCCGCGCTTTTAGGGACCCCACGCCAATAAATATGTACATAATTTTTTGGTCATCTTCTAATACGAGCGTTAAACTAATGATCTTGTGATTTATGCCATCTTTAGCGCCTTTTCATTTGGTGTCACGAAATTGTGAGAGAAAGAGCATAAGAGGGTGACTTAGTGTGACTCTTCATTATTTTTATCTTAACTGTTTGCGGACGGAAGCCATTTAAGTGGCGTTGAAAATTTGGTCCCGTTTGGACGGAAGCCACTTTTTTGGCTCTAGGCGACTGCTCCTCAAATTTTGTTTCGTTCTTTTTGAAATGAATTTGCATTAACAATAAAAACTAGAATTTAGGAAACGGAAACTTCCTGTTTTAATTGGGGTATACGGCGTGCTCGCACTCTCTTTCGATCTTGATTAAAATTTCTTGATTTGTAAGGTTAGAAAACTAAAAAAAAAATGAGCAGTAGACACAGAGATATTGGACGTAATTATGCTTCTGGAAGTGAAAAACGTAAAGCGAAGGAAGAAAAAGAAAGAAGAGATCAACTTGTGATATTAAAAACACGTAAGCTGGCAAAATATTTTGATGTTCATGGTGGTGGTACTCTTACCGCTGAAGCTGAAAGTACAGGAACAACTAGTACTAGTGCAGGCGGTGCAGCAGAAAACATACAGCAAAACCCAGTATACACTGGGTCTGAATGTGAAAGAATAAGTGAAACGAAGCAGTACTCTAATGATATTGGTGACTGGCCGAACAATATAGATGACTGTGAGCGTGAATATTGGATATCCAAGGGAAGTGAAAAATGTCAACATGTTGATAGTGCCTTCTCTTCATCCGTGCGATTGTATGACACTGAAAAGAAAACTCGATACTGTCAGAAGTCTTATTTTACACATATTCATAAACTTACAAACAAGCAACATGCAAGAAAATGGTTATGCTATTCAGAAAGTAAAGGGCGCCTATTCTGTTTCCCATGCAAGCTTATGAGTTCAGAATGTTCATCAAAGTTTACTGTGGAAGGGTTTAATGACTGGAAAAATGCAAGCAATCTATTGCGTCGACATGAAGAAAGCTCCTCACATAGACAAGCTTTAATTTCACTGTTGATGCGTAAAAACAAAGGTGAACGTGTAGATTCCCAACTTGTGAAACAAATGGACATTCAAGAAAAGTATTGGCACAAACTTCTAGAGCGAATAATTGAAGTTGTGAAGTCTTTAGCAGAACGAGGCCTTTCATTTCGTGGCAGTGATGAAATTGTTGGGTCCCCTTATAACGGGAATTACTTAGGGTTGTTAGAACTACTGGCCAAGTTTGACCCTTTTCTGGCAGAGCATATAAGTACTCGTCCAAACAAAGGATTTGGACATACATCATATCTATCTAAAGCAACGTGTGAGGAATTCATCAATCTGATTGGATCCAGCATACTGGATCACATTCTCTGTGAAGTGAAGAAATACAAGTATTATTCCGTTTCATTGGATTCTACTCCAGATATATCTAATATGGACCAGCTGACTTTGACTCTGCGCTATGTTTTGCCATCTGGCCCAGTTGAAAGATTTGTGACATTTTTGGATATGGAAGGTCATAGTGATGAACAACTTACTAAAAGTCTACTTAATTTTTTAAAGGCAAATGACATTGATATAATGTAACCGCGTATACCGTGGTTTTCTTCAGAAATAGACTATACCAGTAACAGAAAGAGGCACAAATTAACATAAAATAAATTCTTATAAGAAACAGAAGATATTAATAAATCGGGACACAGATGTTTAATTAGGCCAGCTTCGCTTCGAAACGCCAAGCATTAATTAGGCTAGCTTCGCTTACGCCAAGCATTGATCATGTGATTTCCAACCAATGGTTAGGCTCAGTCCTTTTTCCCCGGGATGAACGAGAAGCGGAGCCATATTACCAGTAGTTGAATTTAGAGCGATCTAGTGAAGACATGTTTTTCCTGCTCAGTGTAAATTCCAGTTGAGGAGATCAACTTTATGACAATATGCAGTTGTGTATATTCCATGATGTATTGGAAGTGTTTGTGAATTATTTAATTCAGTAAGTACTGTCAAATCAAATGCTTATAACTGTTAGAGCTCACGGTCCCAATCCAAACAGAGCTACGTTCGAAGATGTGCAACAATGAAAACCAAAGTGCATAATTGAATGATATGCTTACAGAGGAACGTCCTTAAGTTGAGAGAACATTTAGGAATACATATGAAGGCAGAGTGGCTCAATATAGGACAAATTTGAAGATATGGAATAATGTCGTTGAGCCTAGAAAATATTATAAAATTAAGGAACACTAGAAGGATAGAGGAGCCACGCCATGTTTTTGCAAGTTAACAAGTTGAGAAGATTTAAGGACATAAAAAGGAATGTTGCATCCTTGAAATAATACATTGACTTTTTATACTTGTTTATTAATGTCAACATGCCATTATGCAAAGACCTGTTACCATTTGACTTAAACCAGTTCCTGTTGAGAGTTGAATAAACATTTGTTTCATTGAACACAAATGCTGTTGACGAATCATATGCTTGCAGTTGGCCATCATACAAATTAATTAATGTATCATATAAAGGCAAATCGCTACAGGCGCAACATAAATAGAACCCATCTGCTCTAACATAAAACATCATAGAGGATTATCCCCGAACCTGGTTGAATCCTGTAAGACTGTAAGAGAGCAATCACCACCTCTAGCAGGCTAGCTAGTAATCTAAACCTAACACTCTCGACATAAACAGCAAACCCCAATTCCCTACCTGGTCACACATTGCAAAGTGGTGCCTGATGACCAGTCCTCTATAAAAGAGCAGAAGCATTAACGAAACTGTATTGCAGTCAGAAACGTAATCAACAGTGTCAGGCATCAAAACATTTTCGAGATAAAGAATCTCCATGCATCTGACAGGGAATGCATCGTCACCACAGATGAAGGTTTTCGTGCTGTTATAAAACCACTACATCCATGGCGAAAACCATTTCTTGAACGTCAACAGGTCAGTTCTGTGAAAGTAAACACGACGCTACATAACCCCTTTCATAATAGACCAACCGAAGTCAAACGGCTTCAAGACACAGATATCAATGAACCTAAAATGATATCCATTGCCACACAGACAAACGCTGACACATCGGGTCAGGTTTGTGAACCACTGAAACCACACACTCGAACGGCGGTGCGACAGTCAGCCACACAAACACCCCTGAGACCTATTCCACTCATTGGTCCCAGCACAGAAGAGCTACGGGCAGAGATACATAAGATTGTGAGAAAGGGTGACCTCAACATTCTCACGGTCAAGATAGTGTATAATATGCTAGAAATTAAATTTGATATGGACCTATCTGCCAAACGCGACGAAATTATCTGGTTGGTAAAAGACGCAGTAAACAGGGATGAAAGAGAAATAACCCCACACGAGAAATATTCATCCACCAGCACTGTTCATCAAGATAAAGGCAAGACAGTTGCACACGAAAAGTATTTATCCACCGGCATTGTTAATCAAAATACAGGCAAGATAATCACACATGAAAAGAACTCCACAGAACCTTCTAATCGACCTGTTCGGAAGGCAAAATTTCGTCACAGAGCCCCAAGTTACACCTTTGCTAATGAACGAACAGAATCTGACATGGACACTCAAGAAATATCAGAACAACTTTTTCACACCAACGAAATATCCAATATTCGCCCTGTTCAAACGTACGGTAAGATGATAACCAACAAGTATGAGGGAGACTCTGGTATAGATTCGCCTGGTCCTGGTTGCACAACTGATACATCATTTGCTAGTACTTCATTCCCGGAGATTCAAGCGGCTGGCAAACGTACCTGTTTGTCTTCATCAGACGCATCATCTCCTGTCCTTAAGTGCATGAAATTGCCACAAAATGAGATCAGACGAATAGTCAAGGCGAAACGCCATCATGTTTCAAAGCCCAGCCGAGAAGTATTAGCCTCAGCTCAACTTGTCGAAAACAACAGTGTGCAGATTACTGTGCCCACTGTAAACAGTGTTAATATACCGCAGACCTAAGTCAGACGAAAAATCAAGGCGAAACATGCCCCTGCCTCAAAACTAACAGATGTTCCAGCCATGCAAACCCTAACCACAGTGAAACCATCACCGCAATCAAAAGATGTTAAGCCATCACCGCATTCGTCAATGTCCTCAGTGCCCCAACAATCAGCAAATGCAGTGTCGTCGCCTACCACACCCGTCACCACTGCTACTCAGTATGATCCTCGCCTAAGCAGTCGGGAAATTGCAATGCTCGAGGCGATGGAAAAATTCAAAGACCTCGCAAAGCTATTCTGAAAAAAATGCCCAGGTGTTTTATGTGTTCGCCACTCCGAACACGGTCTACGCTGATGTGCACGTATTGATTAACAAATGTTCTAACTTTCCCATGTACTTTATTTTCAGTTTTTGACAGTTCAAATGACTTGCTTCCAGACTAAGATGTCAAAGCCTCACAGAGAAAGTTTTTTTTCCAGCCTTAGAATACTGATGCCCAGAGAACAATCAAGACCAGCCCACGGAGGATTTCCATTAGAAATAGTATAGTTTTGTGAAATAAAAATGACAAAACAATTGATAACACACGGTGTTACGAGTTTACAGACACTATTTAGTTACAGTCATTTTTTTTTAATATTGAAAATGTTAATGTACAACCCCACCTTTAGCACATGTGTCACACTATTCTGTTGTAACACTCATCTCTACTTTTGAAACTGATCATATTCCACGCTTCATTCACCAGACTTCTTGTCCTTGCAGCAACAGAGTTCTGTACTTTCGCATCTTAGTGCATTTTCATGCAGAGACTTTACACCAGTAGTTTTTTTCTTACCTCATACTAATATTTCTTTGATCTCAATTATGCTAAACTCCTTAATATCTATCACCTTGATCAATCATACTGTTCCTACTATGACATCTGTTAACAGCATATAATTCATACCCAAAACTAGTATTGCATGTTATGCTATCTTTCTCCACAGGATTATTTATTTTTCCAATGTACATTATTATTTTAGACCCAGATGTATATTACTACTGTCCAGATTTTAAACATTCTCCAAAAGAGATTCCATATCCCAACCTTGACTCTCTATAGTAAGATTTTCTTCACTCCACTGTTACACCATCTTTAACTTACTATTTTTCCTTTCCACTATATTGAGACGACATTCTAGACTTGTGATCTTTTCAATCCCAATCATATTCATTCCTTGGAATTACAATCATGTTGTAATCGGGAGATCCTTGATGTACCCTTTCCTCGCCACTTATTGACAACAGATACTGCTACAATATTCATTCTGTTCTAACCTAAACTATTACTTGCAGCCCTATTGGTTAGGATTTACTATTAGGAATATTGGTAGTAGCTAGAATGTTTAGTGAATTGATTTTTATCATTCTTTCGTACTTGTGATACAAACAGAAAAGAAAAAGAAATGAAAACAAAAGAAAAAAGAAAAGAAATCACAAGAAAAGAGAAAAGAAATCACAAGAAAACAGAAAAGAAATGGAAAAGAGAAAAGAAAAAGAAATCAAAAAGAAAAGAAAAGAACTGAAAGACAAAAGACATAAAAGAAAAAAAAATATAAAGAAAACATATTGAATTTTTTTTATAGAATGTGTTATATCTTTATATGCCACCCTTGCACATCTTGATGATATGATGATAAACCAATATTGTAAAAATTGACTGTCCTGATGTTAGCAGCCGACATAAAAGAAAAGAAAAAGAGAAAATAAATCACCATTTCAGAGTGAGAAATTAGTTTTTACTCCTACTGCCCATTACCAGCATTTTGTTGATACTGCCTATGACAAGTACCCCAATGACATTTGCGCATGATGATTTTTGCAAATGAAAAATCCTTTGAGAGCATTTGTATATGCTAACCCCATATTGAACAAATTACAACTATTTGTTGATGCTGCCTTTGCCCCATGTTAAAGAGATGACATTTGCACATGCTGATCTTAGCAAATGAAATACCCTTCTTTATGCATTTGTATATGCTGCCCCAGATTTGAACACCCCATACTTGATACCACTGATGGCACATGAAATGAAGAAGCAACTGTTTATGTATGATGAAGATGCAATTTCCTATTAAGGTGAAACTTTATGTTGTCACAGCTGAGATTTTGTTGTAATGTTTATGCACAAAATCCCCCACATTAACATTGGAGGAGCAATAATTTTAGTCTTTCGTGGTTACGAGATAAGACAAGGATATAATGGAATGATTTAGGAATACCATGGACATGGAACAAATCAGAGCAGATAATTGCTGCACATATGAGGACCATATTTGAAGTCATTATTGAAGGATTATCAGTAGACAAGAGACAAATAGATTATGATAATCCCATGGAACCACATGTACTAAGGACACAAAATGGAGATTAAATAATGAAAAAAAAAAATAATGACTGAATAATTGCTACGCCCAGAGGTAAGAGAAATAGAGATACATCCGCATTTTCGGAGAAGATATCTCTTTGATTTTTGCTCATTGCCTTTGTAATATGAACATTGTTGTATAACAAATGACTATTCCTTATCACGAATTACAGAATGTTGTAAGATAGTTGAAATAATTTGACAATTTACTATACTCATAACATACCCAGAATTACAGGAGAGAAAAAATACATGATTGATGAAATTGGACGTACTGAGATCTGCTCACCCCGAGGATATTGGATAAAAAATAATGTTATCCCAAGGACAGACATGTCACAGATATATCATGGAGATATTATGACATAAGAAAAGAAAACCTAGATTGGAAATGAAGCAAACTTTGTCAAGGACACCATGAAATAGACCCCCGCCCCACACTTAAGATAACTGACGGACGAGATTTTTGAATTATAAGTACCATAAGTCACCCATCTGGCTGTAGTCAGCGGATGTTACAGACACCACATAACTCTGACTAACCCTCGACCTGCGAAAGCAGAGTTGGTGTCGAAATTTTGCACATATGTAAAAAAGACATGTTTTTGTTCATGTTTTAGTAAAGTCTAGACATTTGTGTTAATGGTTCCATAAATGACTAGTTGATATATTGTTGATAAATATTCACAGATATAGTACATGGACAATTAATAAGGATGTATTTCCAGTACAGAATAAGAGGAATAGGAAGGATCCACATTTTAAATATTGGAGCACCATGAGCGATGAATTGGACTTATAGAGAAAATGGAAATGGTACACTGTATGCAAGGATAACCAGAAATAATATGGATAAATAGTAGCCAGAGTGCCAGGAACCTCGTCTTAAAAAAAAAAAAAAAGACAAATAGGAATATTAAATGACATGTTGTATTGTGTTGATGATTGATTTAATAAGTTGACGTATGATAGTTGCAACCAAGTTAGTGCAAAGTTGATTTTCGAAAAAGACTGGTAATAAATGATAATTGTAGGATATGGCTCACATATGAGAATAAGGTGTTGACAGAAAACCAGAAGAAAAAAAAAAAAGAAAAAAAAAGAAAGATTCCAAACAATCAAAAAATGGCTGAATCATAAATGGACAGGATCATTACCAGACCTATTACCTGTATGGATATTGGAGACAAACATCACATATTTTGAGAAAATGTAAAATATAGAACATCCTCTACAGTGATAGACTTGGAACGAATTTATACACTTACCATTTGGAAAATGGCAAAAATAGGAAACATTCAGACATAAATAAATAAGAATAAGCTATGAAGTTGTAATGCTTTTATTGTAAACAATATGATGGCATGTTTAAATGTTATGGTTACATTATAACTTAGAAATTTTCATCCATATGACTAGAAAATTTATATAATAACAATGACCAACCGGATAAATCATTGGAAAAGAAAACATGATGGATAACCAAGGAAGGATAAACTGTTTATTGAAAAAGAGATCAACATGACAATAAGGATGTGGACACCTTCAAAATCTCTATGAATAAACTGTAAAATACTTGGAATCAAAAGAATAAATAAATTACACCCATGATAATGGAACATCAGGAAGAAAATAACTTCAACATTTTTAGAGTACTTGAAGCCTTGGGATATGAAACCAATGACAGGAACAGAAATGATATTACACCCTGCCCCCCCACAATGACTAATAAAATGTTCTCAACATGCATTTAGATTATGATTAAGTTATACAAATAAATACTATTGCTTATATTTCCCAGTGTTGCCACTCGTCACATTTTTTAGTGACGATCTTCTGTATTAGATGAAGTTGGGAATATTTTTGTTGGTCAGTGTTGCCAATGTGAAAATGTTGTAAAATGCTGGATAGTTAAAATTTTTTGAAGTTGATGTCCATCCCTAGGTTTTTATAGAGAAGTTGATCTCATATAGATATAGGAAACCAGGTTTAGGAATTAGTTTAAATTTTTCCGAATTATTTTTGGACTTAGAAAATTTTTTGAACTTTAAATTTTTCTGAACATTTTTTTGAACTTAAGAAATTTTTGGGATAAATTTTTTAAGATTTGATAGTACTCAAATGTCTCCCTACGAGATACATTTGCAGGGCCCCGGGATCTGTATGTAACCGCGTATACCGTGGTTTTCTTCAGAAACAGACTATACCAGTAGCAGAAAGAGGCACAAATTAACATAAAATAAATTCTTATAAGAAACAGAAGATATTAATAAATCGGGACACAGATGTTTAATTAGGCCAGCTTCGCTTCGAAACGCCAAGCATTAATTAGGCTAGCTTCGCTTACGCCAAGCATTGGTCATGTGATTTCCAACCAATGGTTAGGCTCAGTCCTTTTTCCCCGGGATGAACGAGAAACGAAGCCATATTACCAGTAGTTGAATTTAGAGCGATCTAGTGAAGACATGTTTTTCCTGCTCAGTGTAAATTCCAGTTGAGGAGATCAACTTTATGACAATATGCAGTTGTGTATATTCCATGATGTATTGGAAGTGTTTGTGAATTCTTTAATTCAGTAAGTACTGTCAAATCAAATGCTTATAACTGTTAGAGCTCACGGTCCCAATCCAAACAGAGCTACGTTCGAAGATGTGCAACAATGAAAACCAAAGTGCATAATTGAATGATATGCTTACAGAGGAAAGTCCTTAAGTTGAGAGAACATTTAGGAATACATATGAAGGCAGAGTGGCTCAATATAGGACAAATTTGAAGATATGGAATAATGTCGTTGAGCCTAGAAAATATTATAAAATTAAGGAACACTAGAAGGATAGAGGAGCCACGCCATGTGTTTGCAAGTTAACAAGTTGAGAAGATTTAAGGACATAAAAAGGAATGTTGCATCCTTGAAATAATACATTGACTTTTTATACTTGTTTATTAATGTCAACATGCCATTATGCAAAAACCTGTTACCATTTGACTTAAACCAGTTCCTGTTGAGAGTTGAATAAACATTTGTTTCATTGAACACAAATGCTGTTGACGAATCATATGCTTGCAGTTGGCCATCATACAAATTAATTAATGTATCATATAAAGGCAAATCGCTACTGGTGCAACATAAATAGAACCCATCTGCTCTAACATAAAACATCATAGAGGATTATCCCCGAACCTGGTTGAATCCTGTAAGACTGTAAGAGAGCAATCACCACCTCTAGCAGGCTAGCTAGTAATCTAAACCTAACACTCTCGACATAAACAGCAAACCCCAATTCCCTACCCGGCCACAATAAAAGTCTGCCGTGGTCAAAGATATGACAACTCCAGCAACATGAGTGACAATTTTATAGGATTACAAGCACGAATTAAAGAGATGAATAAGTTTGCGCATTACATTCCGTGTTTTGCACATTCACTAAATTTGGTTGGAAAATGTGCTGCTGAAGGTTGTCAAGAAGCAGTCATTTTCTTTGGATTTGTTGAAAGCCTGTACACCTTCATTTCTGCTTCTACCTACCGGTGGGGTCTCCTTTCTACTGCATTATGTGCTAGTGGTACTCATAATAAGTCCCATTTGCCCTTTGTGAAAAGACTGTCAGATACCAGGTGGTCCGCTCGGGCAGATGCAACAAAAGCACTTTTACACAGCTTTTCTGCAATAAAACAAGTCTTGGATGATATTTCAGATAACAATGATCAGAAGGCAGAGTGTCGTCAACAGGCTCGTGGTCTACTTTCAACCATGATGAAGTTAGAAACAGGAATAATGATCATACTGTGGAATCAAGTATTACAGCGTTTTCAAATGACCAGTGCTTCTTTGCAATCTTCTGACCAAGATTTGAATACAGCTTGTGCACTCTATGAATCCCTGCGGGGTATATTCAAGCTATGCGGTCTACGTTTGCAGACATAGAGCAAAAGGCCAAGGATTTGACTGAGTGTGAACATTATCAAGAACAAACTCGAAGAAAACACAAACGAAATCGAGAGTATGATGATTTCAGTGGTTCCAGCACACTTGATCCACTTGTTGAATCTCAAACGCCTTCTCAGCAGTTTAAAAGCCGAACATTTCTTGTCCTTATTGATAGCTTGCTCTCTGCCTTGTCAAAACGCCAGAAAGCTTATCAAAAGTTGAATGATGTATTTGGATTCCTTCGCCAGTTACAGTCGTTTACACCTGAAGAGGTGGTAACGAGATCATCGAATCTTATTAAATCATATCCGGAAGATCTGGAAGAAAGTCTTTGTGAAGAACTTGTGCAGTTTACAGAACTGTTGAAAACTGATCTTGCTTCTCATATTGGCACTACTCTAGACCTTGTAGAGTTACAGTTTTACCGTTTGATAATTGACAATTCTTTGGAGTCTTGTTTTCCAAATGTAGAAATCGCCTTGCGCATCTATTTGTCACTAATGGTAACCAAATGCAGTGGAGAACGATCATTTTCAAAATGAACTAAGGAGCACCATGGGTCAAAAGAGATTGAACAATCTCACACTAATGAGCATTGAGCATAAACTTCTGCGTGAAATTGATACATCCTGTATCATCAACATACCTAGGATGCATAGTAACACCAGACGGCGGAGCAAGCAAAGACATCAACAACAGAATGAACAAAGCAAGAACAGCCTTTTTTAGTCTAAACAACATCTGGAAGTCCTCTCAGTACAGCACAAGCACAAAATTAGGATTATATCAGAGCTGTATGCTTTCTGTGCTTCTCTATGGCGCGGAGAGCTGGAGAGTTACAGAGAAGGAAATGTCGAAATTGTCCTCTTTTCACACAACATGCCTAAGAAAAATTCTCCGAATTTTTTGGCCGAATACCATCACCAACCAAGATCTGCTTACTCGGAGCAAGCAAGAGGACATGCACACCATCATAGCTGGCAGACGCTGGAGTTGAGTTGGCCATGTCCTCAGAGGAGACCCCGATGCCATCACAAGAACAGCTATGCAATGGACCCCTGAAGGAAAACGAAAGAGAGGCCGACCAAAAACAACTTGGCGGAGGACTGTGGAGGCTGAGATGCAAAGAATGAACCAGAGTGGGGCACTGTACGAAGGATGGCCGCCGACCGAGCAAAGTGGAATCAATTTGTTGTTGCCCTACAAGACGCCACCAGGCGTAATGGCCACTGACTGCTTTGACGGTCGGCGGCTAAGGATCAAAGAAGAAGAAGAATATCATCATCAAATTTGCTCATTCTAAATGTAGAAACATTAATATTTAAACAATAATGTTGACTGTGTTGTTACTTTTGATAATGATAATTACTATGCAAATTAAAAATGTATGTTTTCAAATATATTTGTGTTGTTTTATTGTTTTTTTTTATTTTAATATAGGGCTCCGTACTAGCTTAATCCGGCCCTGACTAGTTAACTTATTTACATCCGATTGCACGCTTTCTTTTCACTATTACAACAGAAAAACTGGGGGAAGAAAGCTGCCGGGGTGTTAGGAGATTTGTGTCGTCACAGAAGAGGGGTGTCTGGATTTTTGTGACGAAATGTTAAACCGTGGCAAACATTACGTGACGTCATACTCGGACGACCCTTTATGTGGAAAAACAAATGAGCATGTAAATTAAACTGAATTATTTCCCATTTACGACCCATGTAGTTTCCGGGGCTTTCTGATGAGACAAAGAAAAAAACAGGACTACTGTACCGTCAAGCATGTCGTACAAGGCGACTATTTTCAGGTCATGCAAGATGAAAACAAATTGCTACAGAAACCACAGTTACAAGAGCATGTGAATGTTAAGTGAAGATTTCTTGCACCAGCTACATTGGTGGTTCCATGCTCCATAAGGAGCGCAACAGACAACTATTATGATGATGATATTGATGGGAGCCGCGGTAGCGCAGTGGTTAGTGCACTGGCTTCCTAGCTCGGTGGTCCATGGTTCGATCCCCCAGTTGAGGTGGGATGTTTTAGACCGCAAACGGCTCCGGGGTCGACCCAGCCTCATGAATTAGGTACCAGAGCAATTTCTGGGAAGGTTAAGGCGGCCGGCGTGATGCTCACCACATCACCCCCTAGTGTGCCGATGGTCAAGAAAATACGGGCCTAACACTGTATTCCCAATATGCCTCAATAGGCGTGTAACGGGATCCTCATGATATTGATGGTGATGATGATAATTCAACAGAATTTGGAGGACAAGCTTTGAAGAGATAATAACAAGGAAGGAGAAGGAACGAGACTTATGTACAGAAGACAACAATCTTTGGTTTTATGTGACATTATTTTGGTTCGATCTCTGCTTCACTTCGGCAGTACTCATTTTCAATTGTTATACGTACTGATTACCTGGAACTTCCGGGTCGACATATTTCTTTCTGCTCGTATCAAGCAGATATTAGATACTGTCAAAACATTTGACCACGGCTTTGCTAAGATTAGCGAAGGTGACACCCAGATGGGCCTGGTCAGTTTTCGCATAATTTTATTTGCCCAAGCCTTGCCCAGCGATAAAATGACTTGCCCGCAGACGGATTTTGTGTGCACAAGCGAGGGTTATAGAGATTACTTGTCTGTGCAGCACATTTTGGACAGACATGAATGACATAATCGTTTCCTGTTCGACTCTCACGAAAAGAGTACTTTAGATAAAAGTAAGATGTTGTAATTGAACACATTGCTGAGAGAGTGTACGGACGTGTCCCTTCCATATATGGGAGACGTGACCTTTTGCATAGCGCGCAGAATTTTTCCTGCGTGGAAATATTTTGAATTCCCCCACAAAACACGCATGTTTGAACCGATTGGAGCCCTGCTTAGCATCGTAACAAACAATGCGGGAGAAGATATATAATATAACCTGACATTTAAGCCAGAGTAGAATACTGTGAGAGTCGCTTGCCAGGACGAAACCAGACTGCCAGGGTTAGAAACAGATTTCCATTTATCAGGACCGGACTTTGTTTGAGGATCTTGACAATAGAAAACTCTACTATTTTAACAAGGAAAACCAGGATCTGAGGACACTGAAAACACGGAGTCAAAGTGGGAATTATTGTTAAAGTAAAGACCCCTAGAACACGTGTGAAAAGTCATCTGCAAGTGCCTTTATTTCTCGGAGCAAACAGTATGTGAGCCAAGATTGGCGTAAATTGTACGTTTTACATTCTATATTTGTTTTTTCGACCAGTGTAAATCTAACTGAAAACATATTCTATCTATATTGTGAACATTTTTCAATCAGTGAATATGTAACTGAAACCATATTCAATCTATATTGTGAACATTTTTCAACCAGTACAGATGCAAATGTAAACATATTCTATCTATACTATTAACTTTTTCATTCGAATGTAAAATACTGTAAATACAAAGCTATTCAATTTAAATGTAAAGAAAGTTTTCTCTCGAAGGATTAAGCTTAATTCTCATCGAGGGTAAATTCTGAGGTAGATGGGATGGTAAAATAGGAAGATGGTAACACATAAGTATGAGACGCGGGACCAGCTTTGCAGTTACTCCCTGATCTTACTTGGAAGTGCTGCGCCTTTAATCTTGACGAGAGACGTGAGAACTCCGGTGACCTATCTGCACAGAACCCAAAAACCCAGCTGGAGAAGAAACTACCAATTGCAGCTAAATCAAACCTAAAAGCTGCCAAGTGACTTCTTACATACAACACCCTACCATCACACGATGATGAGTATTTTCTGTTAAAGATTATTCAGTGTTTTAAATTGTTAGTTGATTATTAAATTTGTTATTTGTGTGATAAGAGGTTTAGATGTTATTAATTATAGTATATCCTGGACAAATAGATGTATCAGAAGATACCAGGATAGTACCAGACAAGAGACTGGTCTTATAAGAAATACCCCCTTCTCTGAAAAGAGCAAGGGTGTATAGACAATCAAGGTGAGGTCCAGCTATGTAAGTTCCCAGAGTAAGGAATGATGATGATGAAGTTCTCTGGGTCCCTATCTGCTACCTCTTGAGATCTCACCCAGAGTATGTTAACTGTGTGTTGTTATTTGGCAAAGTGTCAAGGGTAATGTATTTTCACAGTTATGAATTTCAAAACAGAACTTTAACTTTAATAGAATTAAGCAAGACTGTCTGAAAATAGATATATGTATAATTTAATATTCCTGTACCTCAATCATATTGGGACAGGAATTCTCAAACTCAAGAAAAGGTTATTTACATGCTAAAATAAATATTTTTTGAAACTCTGTCCATTTTTGTACTACAAAAAGTCACTGGAATGAATAGACCTACAGTTCTTGATATTATCACTAATTCTAAACTGTAAGGTCTGTTATTTTCATCACTCCCAGGTGGTATACTTTTATTGGTGAAATTATGTTTAGGATGAGGTATCAGTGCCTGTATAAAGGACTTATCTGTTAAAGGGATATTGCAGCTGTTTTGTCAATCTTAGACCTGTACACCAACGTTGTGACTCCTGTCTGAAGAAAAGCAGCTAGCTTCAAGTTGTAGCATGATCACTCACTCCAACACGTTCTTCCTTTCAGGCTACTGCAGCAATGAGGTACTTTGTAATACAACCTGAAATAAGAAGGACAATCCCTTCTATGTAACATCTGCTTCTATCAATTTCACCTCTAATCCGTATTAATACCTATCTAGGTCAGCCACTTGTGCTAACAAGTCGCACCAGACCTTAAATTCCGTTGTCTACACTCAGCTTGGTGTAATCAGTCTTCTTCAGTATTGATTTTACGTTAATGTCCCTCATTCCGGTTTGTCTTCCGTACAATAGTCATGGTGGATACAATATGGCTTGTGACCTGTTGATTACTTCATTCGAACATTCCCTATATGTTTTCACATGTTATTTGAACAGTGTGCCATTCCAAAAGACAATATCAATTTATTAATACTGCACTTACAGTCGCAAATTTGTAAGGCCAATTGGCAAACATTTTACACATTTTTCACTCCGAATAAGCCTACCCTATACACATTCCTACTTAGGTCGTCGTGACGCCACATCCCTTTCGGCTGTATCGAATAAATATGGCCCACAATAGCCTGTTACTTACAGGTTAATAAAATATGCAAATAACATTATCTGTCTTACCCTCAAGTTAAGAATATTCACACACTCAAGCTGCCCGACAGTAAAGGGCTATAGCACTCAGCTCGCAGTACAGACGGCAAAGGCTTATCCTTCTGTCTCTTTCTGAATATGTCAGCTTGGCATGGAAGCTTAAGGTATTATGGCGGAACTTACAAGAAGTTGTTAATTTTTATCACATTACACCCAACCAATCAGATGACGAGTCAAAAAAATAACTATTTCCGAGGCTATAGAATTGAGCAGTTTTAAGCGTGTTTGTCTAATCTGACCAAATTTGTTTATTTTATATAATGATTATTTGTGAACCGATTTTAATTATCAAAAGTGATAACTAAACGGCCAATTATTCCCTATCGTTCTATATAGTTTTCCTTTAGTTATTTCTTTGCAAATGGGGTTAATTTTTTTGTAATTAAATTTGGTCTTAACCTGATGTGAAAATATTACTAAATTAAATTTTTCTAAGTCAAGAATCTCTAATGTGTATATGTTAAGCAATATCAGCGCTATAACTTTTTTTGATGTAACACACAGAACCCAAAAACCCAGCTGGAGAAGAAACTACCAATTGCAGCTAAATCAAACCTAAAAGCTGCCAAGTGACTTCTTACATACAACACCCTATCATCACACGATGATGAGTATTTTCTGTTAAAGATTATTCAGTTTTTTAAATTGTTAGTTGATTATTAAATTTGTTATTTGTAAATGTACAGATTTAACGTCGATTTAATCATTTTGGATTTGCTGCATATTTGTCTCCGTCAGTGTAATAAATACACTCTAAACAGAGCTATACCATAATAAGAAGAATTCCACTGAGTAAATCAGGGTGGGGGCTTGAACGAGCTGAAATTAATAATTGCTTAATTCGTCATAAAAGGTGGCTGATCAGATTTAAGTTAACAATTGCCCTGCCCAACGCAGCATTGTTCTTGAATTCTGAAATATCTTATGAAACTCCCTTTATATAGAAGCATCATTATCCTTCTAACTACAACTCCGCCAAAGTAATCTTGTGCGAAGGTAGACACCTTTGAAGACCAATATTAGATACTCTTGAGTTTTGGCCACTGTTGGACCACTACTGCAAAGCAGGGGAGGCAATTTCGTGACACTTTGAATGTTCCGCGATTATTAGCCCAGGTCTGTGATCCCAGACCTGGGGCTGCACACTCAGATCCCAGTTAAATCATTATGGCTACCCAACTTGCTGTCATCTTTGTGAGAGTTAATCAGCTTTCTCAGTATTCAGATCAAATACTCGAACCCCTGTCCCCATTCGCAAGAGGTACTTTCCCTATCAGAGACGGATTACCCAAAGTTGAAAGTGGTAAAGGATTCCTGGAAGAATTGCTGAAGAGACTTATTGTTATGGTTGATGTCATGCTAAGAGACTTATTGTTATGGTTGATGTCATGCTAAGAGACTTATTGTTATGGTTGATGTCATGCTAAGAGAAAAGAAATGGAAAATTAGGAGGGGGCAGGGAAGATGAATAGCGTTCTTCGTAAAAAAAATAATATTAAAGTAAACTGATAGTAGTACTTGGGGTGGAGTGAGAATTACTAACTTTTTAAATAGAGCACAATCTAATCCGTAGAAAGGAAGGGGGACAAGGGAATGAATAAGAATGATAATAAGAGAGAAAGATATCAGAATGGAAGTATGGCATCAATCAGAAATTAAAAACGCTCAGAGAGAGAGAGGCTAGGTCTGGTAAACGGCTGAGACACGTTCATAAAAGGGCATGGTTGTGTCAGTGCGTTTGAAGAGGAGTATGAGAATATATTTCACACTTTTTCGAAAACAATCAGTCAATACCCTATAGCTCCGTCAGGAGCACAGGTCTTCAACAATGTGACAGAATTGTTCTTTTTCTATTCCTCGCGTTCCTCTTCTACCCGACATTTTTGATCTACGTCTTATTTTCTTTACTTGATCATGGGCGCCATATATTGTTTACAATTGCTTCCTTCAATTCTTGTCATATCTGAGCTTCATCGACCATCCTTACTGATTATTTAAATCACTCACTTGCGTTGAACCCATACGATTAATGGATCTGTAGAGTGAAATGTTGTTTACGAATGCGTAACACATTTCCGACCAGACAGTGAATTGGAGCGCCTGATTAATACGTAAACAACCTTGAGATGGCCACAGTCAGTTGTCTTAACGCTGATAATATTTTCTGTCTGGCCGGTTTGCTGCTTGATAGTTGTTTGCTTACATATGAGCGTGTCGGGAAATATCAGTCTGGTAATAGATTATAGACACGCACTTACGATAACTCATGGGAATTTTAGCAGGTAAATGATATAATCATTTCCGGGCAGATTGGTTGTAGGCAATAGTTACGATAGGTTGACTTTTGACTGGGAAGATGTTGTCTGAGATAGATCTACGAAGTGGTGGATTGTAAACATGATCAATATCTATGAAACAGAGAATACCTTATATGGGAAGTGAATTGTGAAAATCACATTTTATGTGTCACGCAGGAATTTTCCAAGAGAGGGTAGTGGGGATATACCCCTACCAAAATGCGCAAATTGCTTACTATTTGACTGGCATTTGAGATGTTAAAATACAATATTTCTGACTAGAGTCTTGTTATATGGAGCAGTGTGGATTCATGGGCCAATGTTGTTTATAATCTAGCACATTCTGAGTCTAAGGCATTGATAATTCAACTCGTCAAGAAGACAGTCAGACAAGCCAGAATAAGAAATAGAATTAGCATTCTACTTTAAAGGACAGGACAGCGTCTTTCAGCATCTTGTGTACTTACACAACACAAAAGTTCGACCTTTGTTAATACGGAATTCCCGGAATCCTAGGAACCTAAACACTGAGTCAAAGTGAGGTTTTATTGTAAAGTAATATCCCAGACCACGTGTAAGAAGCATCTGAACCAAGTTGCCGAAACTATTTCTCTGAGCCAGAAGTCTGTATACCCAAAGATATTTGGGTTGAGTTCTATAATTCTATATTCTGCATTATTAACATGTGAAATGTGCTACTGGATGTCCAAGTCATGCGAGGCGGCAGCCTCAGCATAAAAAATTATGGTTTCATGAACCACCACTGCAAGGGCTGGTGATGCTCTATGCGGGTTTCTCATAGAGAACTAAAAGCAGAGGTAGTCCCCATTTCCATATGTAGCAGTGTGACGAAATCAGTTGTGCACTATTTAATACTCTTGTCCCCTCCGGCAGTATCACTTCATTTCTTCATTTTTCTCACTCATCGTCCTATTATTTGGCATATTTATTGCCCTTACATTATTTTTGCTGTGACCGCACCCAGACGTGTTCACCTTTCGTCAGGTGAACTATAACAATACCAGGTTAATTACACCTGTCAGCAGGTAAGACGTTATCAATTGAATCGCGTAGCCACCTTTGTTAGAGGCGCTCTCTATTGGCACAATATGGTCGCTCCCGATGGATGAAAAGAAAACCTATATTGTCTGTCTGGTAAAGCCGTCCTAGGGATGGGCAAAGACACAGGTGATAAGTAGATAATCGCGTGTACGGGACCATCCATGTGTAATTATTCCAGATAACCTGGGAGAGGAGACAATCTGGGCGGAAGTATTACAGTATTATTAGAAAGAGGTCACGCGATGGAATTTTAAAATGTAATATTTTAAAATACTCGGGGATATTATGATTTAAACACCCCAACCAAGATAGTGCTACAGACATTGGTTTGATTCGAGAGACGGAATACACAATGACTTTCATTGGAAAATTCTTAGGAAGTACAATCTGGGATTTCGAACTGAGAATTGGAAATATTATCTAACGAAATCGGAGTCTCACGTCAGACTGCATTGCCACGTCAAGCTAGCAATTCACCAAAGCCAGAAAGAGAAGGATCGGACAAAGGATTTCAAAATTATAAGTGACAGATCAGAGTATTTGGGCAACTTTTAAACTTCCAAGTAAACCCGCATTTATAAATACAAAGACTGGAGTCCTAAGGAATCGGATCACCCGTCATAAGAGGAATACAAATGTTTCCAGACCAAGTGATTCGAAAGCATCTATCCTAAGTTGCTACTGTCCATTCTAAACTGTGCCAGGAGATTGTGCTCCCAAACGTTACTTTGGGGTAAGTGTATACATTTATTTTACAAATGCGAATTTATCATGTTTTTCTTGATGTGGTTATATAGGAGGCTGGCAACCTCAACATATGAAAAGAGTATATTCATAATCCCCTACAGCAAGCGCTGGTGAGTTCTTCTTGTTAGTCCTACAGACAACCGACAGCAGAGGTGACCCCAGACTCTGACTGGAGCAGTGATGAGTGATGATTACATCACATGTGCCTCACGTGTACCATATCATTTTGTGAAATACATGTACCTTGTTAATTATAAATCGGGCAAATCATTGATTTCGCGCTGTCCAAGCACATGTTTTCCCAGTTTAATAACCAGAGGAATATTGGTGATTTCTAATCATCTTCCCTGAGTTACGCTGTGTATACTCAAAAGACTTTGATTATTCAGAGAGACTAACTTTCGTGGGTGGACAGTTAATTTGCAGCCCCCAAATGTACTTAGCAGAGGCATCTGTTCTTTATATTTTGTCTGTCTAAAGTTCGTGGAACGAAACTATCAGACTGTTCGTAGAACAAAGCTATCAGACTGTGAAGTGTCATAATCACAGAAGAGCTGACGAAACCATGGCTGCAGGACTCACTTATACCAGCTACGTGCTTGTAAGAGGCACCAGCAAAAGGACAGAATTTTTAAAAATATCAATCCTCAAACCAAGTCGCAATGAAGACGATTTTAATTTACATTAAAATTAATCATCATTTCATCTCTATTTGTGATAAATTTAACCGTGATACAACGTTAAAATATCTCCAAAGATAAAATGTAGGGATAAAAATAATGCGTAAGCTACTAGAAGACATGATCGCTCATGCCGCGGTTCACTACCCGCCATGGAAACTAACTTATTAGACGTGAAGACAAAACGTTTACCCTTGGAGACAGGAGGGAACGGAGATCAAAAAGAAAAAAATATGACTGAACACGTGCTTGAAACTAGCAAGGCTAAAAAGACGCAATTGGTGGGGAAAGGAAAAAATTCACGTCCACAAGTTGACACAATGTAAAGAAATGGACAAAAGGGACCTTAGCTATTATACGCAACAGTCATTTCTTGGACATTTTTACGATACTTAGTCCTTTTATTTGAATTCAGCGGCAAACGCATTACAGAAGATGCTCGAACATATTTAAAAAAAAACAACTAACCTTGAAAAGTAACTTTTTCTTAATAATAATGTTAGGAATATAAAACCTAGCTAGTCTGATAGCCCATCTTGGGCAGAGAAATAATATGTTTTCATTTATACAGACGGATAGATAATAATGAAGATATTGACAAAAGACTGTGTTGTTCATAACAGACGAGCGACTGCACTGATAAAAAAATTTCACTAATTTTCAAAAATTGCGGCCTTGAGACTCAAGTGCTAAAATCTAGTTGGAATGAAAGAGAGGGGGAAATAGTGGAAAATTGTGGCTATTCAGTGGTGTATTTCTCAGAAGCTAATTGCAATATTTAGAGGGACGCCATACTAGAGCCAGCAGCTCAGCTGAGTTTTGCTAGAATATAACTGTGTTCTCTATTCCTAATTCTGGTAAGAATGAAAGTATTTCTTTGTATATTTTAATATTGTTTAATGTTTCGAGTGATTTGATACTGCCATATCAAAATCTACCCCTTACAACAAGTAAGGATTCGCTCTAGATCCCCAGCCCAAGTTCAGGGTCTAGAGACAAACAAAATACATAAACGCCAGCAAGGATTATGAAGGGCGGATCAAGTGTTGAGATCAGTGGAACATATCACCTATCTTATTCAATAGCAGGAAGCTAATGAACATATTTCAGAATATGTAGTCTTGGGGAACTAGTACTAGTACTAGGTGTGGTAAGATGTGCTGTATAGTCAGAGAGATCTGACCCCGTCTATGTGGTGTTGTTGTGTAGTGTTGTGTGCAGAAGTGGCTCAGGAGGTAGAGTTCTGACACATGACCCAATACTTTTGTTGCAGAAGTGTGAGTTTCTGTTTGGCACCAAAGCGGTGTCAAATGCGGTGGTGATAAATACAAGTGTGGACCAGTGCAGTCTAGTATTTTGTCAGAGCAGCCTTATATTGCCCCCAAGCACGGAGAGGTGGGGCCACCAGATTCCAGCACCAGAACTACTCAGTCAAGATCGTGAGCGTCTGGCCTGCTGGACCTTCACCAACTTATTTACTAACTAACACACCAACTATATTACCATCACTAGAACCCACCAATTTTTTGGGAAATAAAACTTGTATTACTCCCATCATTAATTGGACAATGTTTGGTAGTCATAGACTGGGAGTGATGATATCACCCCAACAGCATATCTAGAAATAAGTTCTCCTGGGACTATCTTAAGATAATTACTATTAACCAGTCATTTGAAATACATATGTACACATTTTCTATTTTATTATGACATATATTCATGCATTTCATTCATAATTTCAAAACTTTTCATATGTTCTGACCAAAATAAAACCTTGGTTCAGAACAAATAAACTTAAAGAAAATTTAATATCAAAAATTTAAACAGCTTGAGTTATTTCAGTGTGTTATAAATTTTATTAATATTATTAGACTTATTAAATATCTGTGTGTGTGTGTATGTAATCTACCACAACACATTACATATCAGTACCCTAGATTTTTAACGTAGCCACATTCATTAGTAAAAAAAAGATATGTGTGAGGTCGTAAGTGGTAGCAAGAAGGGCCTTCTGTAAATTCACAGCTACATTTATCTCAGGAGCCTTCACAGCTGACCTCATGCATCACACTAGGTAATATCACAACCATACAGTACCATCAAATCCACTACACTATTTTAACTTGTTAAAGCTAATTGATCATTAAATTTGTTACATGCTATTTTAAAACATAACAATCATAGTTGATTCAGTTATTATAAGTGTGAAAGCATACGTATGAGAAAGACACACACACACACACACACACACATATATATATATATATATATATATATATATATATATATATTTACACCTATAGAGCTAATTCTTATAAAAAGGAATTTCGCAGGATTAACACCAGCTGGGGGCTTGAACGGACTATAACCATTGCTTAATTCTTCACAAAAGGCGACGGACCGATATAGGTTAACAATTGCCCTGCCATCGTAGCATTGTTCTTGACTTCGGAAATATCTTGTGAACATTCCCTTATTATACCCTTATAACATTATTATATTAACCTTTTCAACCAGTGCAAATGTATATGTAAACATGTTTTATATAAATGCAATGGATGTTTTACGCTCACTTGGATTAACATTCATTCTCAAACAGGGTAAAGTTCTATTTTCGTATCAGGAAACCCAATATTCAGGAGGGTATTTGTTTATCTCTTATTTCATGACACTAATCGGTGGTTCTAATTGGTGGTACTAGTCTGTGGAACAAGTGTGTGGTATAAGTGGCCTTCAGTCAAAACTAGACACCAACATCAGACGGATCTTAACAGACGCTGAACCATCTTCGTAATTACCCCACTATACCACGAGGGATGTGTTGCGACCACCAAACTTGACCAGTGACGAGAAGAACCAGTCTACAATCTGCAAAGAACCAACATCGGCTGAAGCGGAAACCAACCAACATCTTACTGGCAACTAAGTACCCATTCAGAGCTGCCACGTGAGCTCTTTAAGAAAATTTTGAAAACCAGATCAATGTTTCTTTAAAGGAATATTCCTAATTCACCCCACCCTTATTTGTGTTACATTGTTAACTATAATTGATTTATTAAATTTGTTATCTATAAATGCATACAAATTTATAGTTGATTTAGTCACTTGGAGTGAACTGCACTCGTATGTCTCAATCATTTTAATAATATTAACACAGTTATTGAAGTAATATTTTACTGATTTAAACCAGTTGGGGAGGGAGGCCTCATCAAAACGAGCAAAAGAGAAGACAAAAAGTTTTCACAGCCTGGATCCTATCAGCCGTAGCACTTGAATTGAAGCACCTAGAATTAAAGCACCATTCTTCAAATCACATCCGTGCCAAGAGTAATCATGAGCGAAAGTTAGACAACCTTGAAGACCCTCAGTAGATTCTCTGAATTTTGGCCACTATTAGACCATCATTGCAGAGCAAAGGGAGTAAATCCCGTGACAAATAAATACATACCAAGTCGTCCTGTCGAGTATGATCATCTCAAGTTCTTTCTGTGTCTTCCTTATAGTTTTCTTTCTTGTCTCCAGTTCTCTTTTCCATCTGTTCTTCGGGCTGTCATTACATCTCTTACCCTGTGGACTCCAGAACAAGGACTGCCTTGTAATGCAATCGACATGTTTCTTCAGTGTATGTCCAATCCATAAAACTTGCATGTCACTGCTATCAGTTTTATATACACAAATAACTTATCGTTATTATTTTACAAAGTCTCAACAAACCCAGAGATATCAATATCATAGGTAACACTGGTCGAATTATATGCCCACAATTGCCTGTGTCTCATTCGGTTTATCCTCGGGCCAGTTTGTTAACGAAGTGAAAAGACATAACCACTATCAGTCCTATATAGTCCTGGATCGGACGCTAGCCTAACCATCTGCGTTCGCGTGTTTGTGCACTTGTCTGGGCTACCCCGCTTTTAACGTAACCCTGAGTAACATAACCATTAGTCTAGAATCTAAGTTCCCTGTTCCATCGTCAGTGAACACCAGGATCTCCAAAGCCAGCAGCACATTTGGCAGACTATACACCAACGTTTGGCATCGAAGTGGCATTAGTCTACAGACAAAGCTGAAGGTGCACAGAGCTGTGGTGCTTCCAGTGCTGCTTTATGCATGTGAAACATGGACTGTGTACAGGTGCCACGTAAAGAAACTAAACCACTTCCATACAGTCTGTCTCAGAAAGGTAATAATAGTAATAATAATAGCCCCTTCACGTAGAAGATATCTTTTGGGATGCGACCATCTTCCATGCGGCGAACATGACCAAGCCAGCGAAGTCTGCGCTGTCTAAGAAGCGTATACATACTTTGAAGGCCAGCACGTGACAACACCTCGACATTTGTCACTTTATCTTTCCACGAGATGCCGAGGATGCGGCGTAGACACCGCAAATGGAAGGTATTGAGCCTTCTTTCTTGCTTAGCATAGGTCGTCCAGGTCTCGCTGCCATATAGGAGTGTGCTGGTGACGCAGGCATTATGTACCGCAGCTTTGGTCTTCATTGTGAGTTTAGAGTTTCCCCAAACAAGCGATGTGAGGCGGGCAAAGGTAGCTGCAGCTTTGCCAATGCGGCTGTCGATTTCTGTATCCAGTGAGAGTTTGTCATTGATGGTAGACCCTAGGTATGTGAAGTGGTGCACCACTGCCAATTCATAGTTATCGATAGTGATAACTGGTGCAGCACCCACATCCTGACTCAGCACATTCGTTTTCTTTAGACTTATTGTGAGGCCAAAGTCCTTGCATGCTTTAGTGAAGCGATTCATCAAGCTCTGAAACTCCTGTTGGCTTTGAGTGACGACTGCAGCATCATCAGCGAACAACAAGTCTCTTATAGTGACCCTTCTGATTTTTGTTTTTTGCCTTCAGCCTTGAAAGATTAAACAGACGGCCATCTGACCTAGTGTGAAGGCATATTCCTTCAGTTGCATCTCTGAATGCATGTTTCAAGAGTAAGGCAAAGAAGATTCCGAAGAGGGTCGGAGCCAGAACACAGCCTTGTTTAACGCCACTTCGTATATCAAAGGGCTGTGACGTGCTTCCAGCATATTGGACTGTTCCCTTCATGCCGTCATGGAATGACTTTATCATTTCCAGCATTTTAGAAGGGCAGCCTATTTTCAGGAGGATTTTTAAAGAGTCCATCCCTACTAACCAGGTCGAATGCTTTTGTGAGGTCTATAAAGGCGATATATAATGGTCTTTTCTGCTCTCTTGATTTTTCCTGAAGCTGGCGGAGAGAGAAGATCATGTCTGTTGTTGATCTGCCAGCTCGGAATCCACACTGTGACTCTGGATATATGCGCTCAGCTAACTTGTGTAGTCGCATTAAGATGACTTTGGCAAAAACCTTACCAACAATACTAAGAAGAGAGATGCCTCTGTAGTTATTGCAATCACTTCTGTCTCCTTTATTTTTTATACAGTGTTACAATCTTGGCATCTCGCATGTCTTGAGGAATAGTTGTCTCTTCCCAGCACTGGCACAGCATCCTATGCAGGGGATGTAATAGCGTGCTCTTACAGCATTTGATTAAATCAGGAGGAATCCCATCACTGCCTGGTGCTTTGCCAGCTATCAATGGCCTTGCTGAGTTCCTCTAATGTTGGTTCGGCATCCAGCTCCTCCATAGTTGGCAGACTGTTGACACCATCAAGGGCTGCAGGCGTAACGGTATCGTCTCTAGCGTAAAGCTCAGAGTAGTGCTCGACCCACCTCTCCATCTGCTTACCCTTATCGGTTAGCTTCTCTCCGCTGATGGTTTTTAGCGGTGCCGTCTTACTTTTATGAAAGGTAAAAGTAATGAACATCAAATGGCAAGACAAGATCCCGGATACCGCCGTTCTTGACAGAGCTGGTATCGCTAGCATCGATACTATTCTGGTGCAGTCACAGAGTCGCTGGGCAGGTCATGTAGTCCGCATGCCAGACGATCGACTGCCAAAGATTCTCTTTTATGGTGAGATGCAGAAACGTAAACGCTCCCACGGTGGCCAAAAGAAGCGCTTCAAAGACACGCTTAAGACTTCCTTGAAAACCTTTGACATAAACCTTGACACATGGGAAGCTACTGTGCAAGACTGAACCGCTTGGCGCACATCTCTTCGTAAAGGTGCAGCGGCATGCGAATCATCTAGAAAAGCAGTAGCGGAACAGCGAGACAAGCTAGAAAAGACCGTGTAATAAAACCTTCACATGAAGCAAACATTCCCTGCCCACACTGTCCAAGATCTTTTCAGGCCCACATCGGGCTCATCAGTCACCTTCGTACCTACAGACTAACCTAACATATTCCTAATAATTGGATGAACAGAGTGGTCTTCATCACCCGTGATGGACGAACAACACAAAAACAAGTTCCCTGTAATATACATAACGTTATACCCTGCGACTTCGTTGCAAGCGATCTTTGTCCTCTCAAGACTGTGTGTGGTCCCGGCTTTCGGGTCTTCCCAGTAAAGTAGAGGCAGTGATATGTGTCTGTGTCCGATAACGTCATTTGACAGTGGTTGAGGCTCGGTCGCTGCTACGCCATTGATGAACAGAGCCGTGATCTATCGAGACTGTTTGGTCCCGGGTCCGGGTCCTCCCAGTTCAGATGGGCCGGAGCTTGTTTCTTCTTGGTAATGCAGCTCGGCAGTGGTAGAGGCTCGGCGCTGGCTGTGCCGATCCCTCGATACGTCTTGTCTCGGAGATATAACCCCCTTTGCAGGGTAGAGAACCACTTTTCTCGTGGCATTGCACTCTCGCCACCTGACAAGAGGTTCCCTGGGGTTGCAACAAAGCCCACTGGTGACTGGCCTCTCTGCCAGTCATCACTGTCCTCGGAGGTATAACCCCCTTTGCAGGGTAGAGAGTTATCAAACCTTGAGGCAGTACATTACACATACGCCAAAGTGGGCCTGGTGTACCCTGTCTCGAGTCTAGAATGCTCCCTGGGGTTGAAAGAAAGCCCAAAACACACCCCCTAATCGTCTGATACCGTGTGGGATGCACGGCGGGTTGCGGTACCATCGCCTGGTGTCACGATGGGTGGCTTCCCGGCCGTGTGGCAACACGGACCATGTGCAGAAGGGCGGCGGTGGCTGCGCCACCGCCTCCTCTGGCGGTCTGGCTCAAAGGTATGAACGAGTAAATAACTCGTCCCCTAAAGGGCAAAAGAGTGAATAACTCGCGCCCAGGGATTCAAACAAACAAACAACAAACATACCCTGCGACTAACCTGCGATCGACGAAAAAGGCCCGCTACAAAGGCGCAGAACGAACGCGAGTTTCTCTTCCCTGGGCGGAGAGGTAAGAAAGTTACCCAGCTTTCAAATGGTTGTCCACTCTGCCCCGCTCAACTACAAGAGGCATTTAGTAAGGCGGCCGCCCGTGTATCAGCTCGTGTAGTCAAAACACCATTACGTGCGAGGAACGTCCCCATTGGCTGGCGTACCACAAATGCGTCTTATGCAATGCTATTTTAAGCTGCCGATCGCGTCCAGAGCAATAAATCTTAAATAAGGGGCCGACACGTAATCAAAAGCTAGACGCACCGACAAGTGGCGGTCTTCTGTCAGAGATGATACAAGAAGAACAGAACAATGAAATAGGGTTAGGGCTGTCTCAAAAAATTTCGAAGAGAAATGCCAGTAGAGAGGCTGGGAAGAAGTGGAAAATCGTATCTGAAAATATGATACAGACTAAACTAATGGAGATAACAACCGTGCAATTTTTGAATTATCAAACAACAGTAGTTTTAAGAGTAAAATAATATACCATGAACAAAAACAGTATGCGGCAACAAGGGGCTAAAAAACAAAGAAATGTTCACCGCAAACATTTAAAAACTGCGGTCTCCGAATCGAATAGAAGACATAGCACATCCCGATAATTTCTTCCCGCAGTCTTCATGGACTCTCTTAAAACGTCAATCAAACAAACATTAATCATGTCGCTTTTAATCATGTTAACTTTTACAATTGCTTCATCTGTCTTAACTTGGCTTCACGCATCGCACTGAGTGCGTTAATCTTGAACAGCCAGACAATGGGGGCTCAGCGCACATGAACACTAGTCCTGACTCCATTGCAGAAGTGAAAATTCATCAATTTTTCCTCTGCCAGGCGAGGTCTGTTTTTTTTCCCGCATCAGATAAAGAGTTCTCATAAAAACACACCCATCGCTGAATATGGATATCATTACCAAGTCTGTTACCAGTTTTAATGGACCAACAATTCAACAACTGCAAATTTGAGATATTAGAAAACTTCTTTATTTCAAACGATGACGTTACTTAGACAACAGATGACGAATGACTTCTCGCTGACAGCAGTAAACACTCAATGTTTAACTTTATTTACATATGTGATTTTAAAACGTTGAAAAGATGATATGCCCAAAATTCTACTGAGGCTGGCAGACTTGTACAGTAAAATTCAGTAGGTACCAATACAGTATCTCTCTCTCTCTCTTTCTTTCACTCTTGCTGTTTCAGTATTTATACAGTCACTAGTGGTTATTGTGGTCATAGCTTGAGAACCACTATTGTCAACATTTTACTTGCCATCTATTTCTTCATATGTATTCGTTTGTTTCTCTTATGTTCTGACATATTTCTTCTGTTTCTGTCTTGGCGTATCTTAGTGAAACTGGCCTGACCGCCAGGGATGTAGCTTTACCAAGTCTATATTCTGCTCACTAGCCTGTCAACTTGTCTATTGTACTTCACTATTGGCTATGCTACTTTAAATGTTCAACGTACCTGGTTTTTTTCGAAAATGCACACACTGTCTCTCTCGCTGGGAACACTGGCATCTTGTCCACAAAAATAACAAATCTGTCATTCACAATTGTGGCAAGACAATGCGCTTGGGCGTCTGAGTAATAATTACAACCTTTCTGCTACGGCAGAGTCAACCAAAACATTTATTGGCTTTACCACTCGATGGAACTCCCATTCGCTGCAACTTTAAAATACTAACTTCTATCACAACTCAACGCGAACTTGCTTCTAAACGCTATCGCGTCTGGGATCTAACTGACAATCTGCAACATCGATTTACAATTACAACTATTTTAGAACCCTCCAGAACATTTTCTAACAAACAGCTCACCCGTTCATCACTGCCTTTAAAAGCCCGTGAATTGCAATCGTTTTTCCTAAACACCACTCAAACGGTTACACCTGCATTGGCTGAGCACGTTAACTCTAGTATCTGCCGTCAACTTCTGTAAATGATTATGTAATATAATTTTAGCTCGTACAAGCCCCCAGCTGAGTTAATTCAGCAAATTTCCTCTTATTATTATATAGCTCTGCTTACGTGTATTTAAGAAATTGTCTGAGACATACGGATGTAGAACATTCAAAATGATTAAATCAACTTTAGATTTGTCTTTATACAAGTAACATATTTAATAATCAATTATGTTTCAACAGTTTTTTTAAAATATCTATAATTATTTAATAAAAATTGCTCATCATGAATGATGTTATGGTGGTTTATATAAGAGATTCCCAACGGGCTGATCACCCGTTTGCCAGTCACTTTGATTACGGAAACAACGACAAACGGATTGATTTGTCGTTGCCCTAAAGACGCCATTAGGCGTGATGGGAACAACGGCAAAGAAAATCTATTCGCTGTTGCCCTTAAGACGCCACTAGGCGTAATGGCCACTGACTGCTTTGCCGGTCGTTGGCTAAGGACGGAAGAAGAAGAAGAATATAAGAGATTACTTGGCAGCTTTTATGTTTCTACTTAGCTGCCAATGAGTTTGTCTGTTTTGCTCCAGCTGATGTTGGATTCTTTGTAGATGGAGGACTGGATCATTCACGTCCCTGGTCAATGTTGTAGGGTGCAGCACGCTCCCAGAAGCGTCAGGTAGTGTTTACGAAGTTATTCCCACGTCTCTAAGACCCGCCTGATGATGGTGTCTAGCGTCGACTTCGGGCCACTTATACCCTCACTTGTTCCAGAGATAGTATCCTCAACTGGTACCACCAAGCCAATCTTTAGGCTCACAGACAGCTGGCTCAGAGAAATAGTTTAAGGCAGCTTGACGATGCCTCTTACACGTGGTCTGGGGTGTTGTTGTTTTAGCAATAAGTTCCCATTTTTGACTGTGTGTTATAGTTTCCTTTGTCTTCTTTCTCTTTCTGTTTTCGCACCGAAGTAAGAACAAAGTCGGAATGCTCTGTGGCAGAAAAATCCCAAGATCCTCACCTAAATTCAAGTAAAAGGTATGAAGGTTTTGGGACTCGGCCATTCTGAGAAAGAGATATGTTTACAAAGCTACACAAAGAAATGCAATTGCTACTTAACTTGTAAAACGTAATCACAACACCAAATTAGCCACAACAAGTGATCTTATTTCTCCTCAACTTTTGTTACAGAAAATTTTGTTTCTTTTCAATTATTGACGATTTTGTCATTCATGGCTGTCCAAAATGTGGCTCACAGACAAGTAATCTCTTTATCCGTCGCTTGTGCACATAAAATCCGTCTGCGGGCGAGTAATTTTATCGCCTGGCACGCCTTGAGCAAACAAAACTAAACGAAAATTGAGCAGGTCCATATGAGTTTTACCTGTGCTAATATCAGCAAAGCTGTGAAGCGCCAAAGAAATATGATGAATTATCACCAACAAAAGAGTGTATAATGATTTGACAATATCAAATATCTGCTTGATGAGCAGAAAGATATGTGTCCACCCGGAAATTTCTCGTAATCAGTCCTCACTTTAATTGAAATGAGTACTGCCGTCGTGGAGAAGGGATCAAACCCAAAATTCCGTGACATACTTCCTATCCTAAGAAATTTGTAAAATATCTGGCTTTGGGGTGGTCACTTCTCCGTGGGTTTTACTGTGCACTGGTTTTGTTTCTCGGTGCAACAGTTTTTCTCCCCTCTCGTCCCGTATATCAGTGGCGAGAGACTAAATTCCTCGCTTCGCAATGTGTACAGTTTTGAACGTACTAACGTACGTCTGCCCACCTTTTGGGTCAGAAATAAATCTGTTTGAGATTATTCATGGTATTACCCACTGAAACATGTTCTCCCGATGTGGATATGTGGGCTGATTTCATAACGGAGGGTCTTAAGGGGACGGGCACCACGGGTTGCTTCCCTTAACTCGTCCGTCGATAAATAAGTCCATTTTCTTTGTGGAAAGTTCCAGCTGAAGCATGGGTTATTTTGATCTGACTCTGTTCAAAGTACGGCGCTAGGGTACTGTCATCTTTCTACGCTTGTCGTAACTGTCACGGAATTGCGTCCCCTGTTTTGCAGTAGTGGTCCAACAGTGGCCAAAAATTCAAGAGTATCTAATCTGGGTCTTCAAAGGTGTCTACCTACGCACAAGATTACTCTTGGCAGAGTTGTAGATAGAAGAATAATGATGCTTCTGTCTCAAGGGAGTGTTCTTAAGTCAAGAACATTGCTACGTTGGGCAAGGCAATTGTTAACTTATATCTGATCCGCCGCCTTTTATGAAGAATTAAGCAATTATTAATTTTAGCTCGTCCCCACCCTGATTTACTCAGTGGAATTCGTATTATTATGATAAAGCTCTGTTTAGAGTGTGATTAGTAACTTGTCTGCGACAAACATGCAGTATATCCAAAATGATTACATCGACGTTAAATTTGGGATATTTACATATAACAGATTTAGTAATCACTTAGATTTAACAAGGTTTTAAAAGAATGAATAATGATTGTCAGAAAATTTATCATCACTTTTGTGATGTAATGATGGTTTTATGTAAGAAGTCACTTGGCAGCTTTTAAGTTTGGCTTATCTGCAAATGGTAGGTTCTGCTCCTGCTAGTGTTTTTTTTTTTGGGGTTCTGTGCAGATAGGTCACTGGAGTTCTTGCGTCTCTAGTCAAGATTAAAGGCGCAGCACGTTCCAAGTAAGATCAGGGAGTAACTGCAAAGTGTCCTTGTTAAATGGTAGAGTTCATTCTGGGCTCTGAAGTCCTCAAAATTGCTCAAACAATTGTCCGGTTCCGATTCAAGAATCTTGATTCTAGGCTCTGGCAAGGACTGGTTGTCGTCTTGGCAAGCGGTTCTCACAGTGAACTAGACTTGCAAAATGTTTCAGATTATATTCACTGTCTTACCCCGCATTTGTTTGTTACGATGCTAAGCAGGGCTCCAATCGTTTCAAACATGCGTTTTTGTGGGGTAATTTCAAATATTTCCACGTAGAAATACTTCTGCGCGTAATGCAGAGGTCACCTCTCCCATATATGATAGTAAAACATCCGATTGCATTCTCTGCAATGAGAGTAAGATGTAACATCTTACTTTCCTCTGAAACAGATGGACAGGAAATGATTAGTTCATTCTTGTCTTTCCTAAATGTGTCGTGCAGACAAGTAATCTCTATATTCCTCGCTTGTGCAAAGAAAACTAAATGCGAAACTGACCAGGCCCGTATGGGTTTTACCTGCACTAAGCAAAGCTGTGCAGAGCCCACACAAAAAAAGAGTGTCAAAGGATTTGACAAAATCCCATATTTGCTTGATACGAGCAGAAAGAAATGTGTCGACCCGGAAATTCCAGGTAATCAGTATGCACAAAAATTGAAAATGAGTACTGCCGTAGTGGAAGAGATTGAGATGAGATAGCCCCAACAATTCCTGTGACAATAACTCTGATTTACTACACAGAAATGTCGAGTTAAGGTACGAGTTATCCAATGTTGGGTGTTGGATATTCTGCTCAAACTCTATATTCGTAGTTTCATCCTTCTGGTTATCCGGGATATGGCGAACAGAGCAATCTCTCACAAACTGTACAATATCGTGTTGCATACCTGGCCAGATGTTATGATTAAAACTCATAACATATCGGTCTTTATCAAATAGGTATCGATTGTTGATACCATGTTGTTATTGTACGTATCCACGGGTTACCCGGAAGTACGTCACTGACTTTTGGTACAGTTTTAGCAGAAGTCAAACCGGTCTCAGCTTGGCAAAAGTCAAGCAGCATTCGTGGCCTTTTTCATGTGTTCCTCAGCGTGGACGGATGCATATTTGTTCAGCTCCTAGAATGTGTTAATTCTGCAGAGTCTTAAAGTGTTTCTACATTTAGATCGCCCACATGCTGCGTTGGGTCGATGCTAAAGATTAATATTGAATGCAGTGTATGCTGAAATCTGATGTACGTGAGTTGGCACATTTTAAATAAAGTCTGAATGAACAATGTCGAGGACATCTTGTCATTAGCAGACTGTTTAGCGGCGCTCAAGACTGGCTAGGTTATGCCATCGTCTTCTATATCTATTTGATGAAGTTTACTGGAGCTTGTACCACGATTAAATTTATGTCGTCCAAACGTCCAACCTGGCCTTTGCATCTTTTTTAATGTTGGAGATCAACTTAGTGTAGAAGGCTGAATGTGAAACTGTTATCGGTATATCTACATGCCTTATCAAATGTTTAAAGAAGGGACCTCGCCGAAGTTCACCTTCACTATATAATTCAAGATTTAATGCTACCACAGAAGGTGGAATCGCTACACCAGAAGTGGTTCACGGAGGCCTGTTTTACTAGGGCATATGAACCTTTAATGGGAGCCGCGCTGGTGTAATGGTTACAACGTTGTACTGGCGACCAGGTTTTCAAGGTTCAAGCCCGGGCGTCGGCGCTTGAAGGAGTGTCAACGACCGGGATTTTGACTGAATAATCTGAACGGCTCCTGAGATAAACCCTCTGTGGATGGGAAGGAGCGAAGCTCCTGACCGGGTTGGAAGGAAAGTCCTCAGGCTCCCCAGCCTCGCAATGACATGTCATTGGGCCGAAGGGCTGAAAGCCCAAGTGCCGCTGGTTAAGGGAAAAAAATTAACCTTTAATGGGATAGGGCATGGTTAAACGCATTTCGTGCATTAGGCGGGTGTGATAGGGTAATGGGACAACTAACTGTCTCTTGTTCCCCATCTGTCTGTACACCAAACCTTTCTCCCTGCAATATTCTTCCTGAGAAATATGGGAGTAGTTTACATACAACCTATAAAAGCAATGCTTCAGGGATTCATCATCCCTTTGTGCCTTCTTCAGCTCTGAAATATTCGGGCTGATTAGAGATGACAACTCAGGGGCCGCATAGGCGTGTCCTGTGTTCTCTCTCTTTTGTGTCGGCCTGGGGTCACGTGAGGGATCCCAAAAACACGTATTTCCACCCTAAATGAGAGGATAGACTAAATCATCTAAAACTGCAGCCCTTATTTTTTCACCGTACATATAAGGTTAGGACATCAATTTCCGCAACCGGAAGAAGCATAGAGTTTATACTCTTTAGGGGCCCTGCATTTCTACAGTTTCACCAATCATATAAGCACCATAAGGTTTGATTACCAGCAGTTACTTGCTCAGTAATAGAGGGGTGACTGGGGTTCTGTTCATATACCTGTGGGTCATTGTTCCCTGTCGGCCCCCTGATCAGGCATGCGACATTATAAGGGCCTGTTTTCGGCCTCTTACAATCCTATATAAAATGTGTTTCGGTTTTGCATGATTTACAATATCGTCTTCCAGTTCCCTAGGCTGAATTGGACTGTTTCTGCCTATGGTGATCCTGCGGTTGTTGTTGTTCATCTGCTTTGTGTGTTGTGTTGTCCGTACTTTTTGAGTTATTATCTCTGGGTGATCCTTTTGTCTGGGGGTGATTGTCGTGTGGGCATCTTTTAGACATGTTCGCTTCCGACTGAGCGCTCTAGAATCGGTCAGCAAACAGTACCACCTGCTCAAGAGTTTCGGCACCGTGATCCGCTAGGAACCGTCTCATGTCAGGGGTGAGCGAGTCCTTGAACTGCTCCACGAAAATCATCTTCTTCAGCCGTTCGTGCAATTCGTCGAAGATGCTGAGGTACCCCGACTTCTGCAGGTAAGTTTCTAGCCTGGTAGCAAATAGTCTAAACGACTCATTTTTCTGCCTCTTAGCTTCACGGAATTTACTACGAAAAGTCACTGCGTTAAGCTGAAAACGCTGAAGCAGAGCCTTCTTCAACATGCCGAAATTGTTCTGTTCTTCCTTGGGCATTTTGAGAAACACATCAAATGCAGATCCCCTCAGACTCTGAGATAGCTTCATGCTGTATCTCTTCCTCTCTAAGCCATATGTAGCTGGCTTATAAGGATTCAAAGCTAGAGAGATAGATGTCAATTTCCTCAGAAGCTTCTGAGTAGACATCTAATTGGAAGGAATCCGCACTAGGCGCCACCGCTACCTTGAAAACTGCCAGACCCGCCAGTGTTAGAACTATAATCTCCTTCCTTCGATCTCCAATTCTTTCACTCTAATGGCGTGGGCTGTGTCGGCGTGGTTTTCGGCTCTTTCGGCCTATTCCTTTTCATTAGCAAATGCTCTGTCTTGTTCAGCTTTTTTCTCTTCAAATGCTCTTTCGGCTTGTTCCTTCTTTTCTTGGAATGCCTTTTCCTTTTCTCTTTCTTTGGTTTCGTGCTTGGGCCTTTCCGTGCTCTCTGGCCATCCTCCTCTCTTCCCTTTCAGCCGATTTTTCTGCTTCCATCATGTCTGTCCTCTTTATCTTTTTCTTTCTGTTCTCACACCGAAGTAAGAATAAAGTCAGAACGTCTTTGGCTGAAAAACCTAGTTCACGGCCCAGATTAAGGTAAAAGGGACAGAGGTTTTGGGACTCTGCCATTCTGAGCTAAAAATCTGTTCAGAAAGCTACACAAAGTTTCAATCGCTACTTAACTAGTACACTCAAAATTACAGCACTAAGTTAGCTACACCAAGTGAACTTCTTATTTAACTTTAACTTTTGTTACAAATATGTGTGTTATGCTTTCTGATTATTCAATTATTCTTCATAAAATTTATTTTTACCTTTATTTATACATAAACTGTATGCGCAGTCTTTCTATAAATACACTCTGATAATATTCTTTCAGTAGATCTGAAATTTTTGCCAGTCACGTCTAGGGGAATAAATAGACAGGTCATATAATCCAAAACGAGCCCCCAGTTGTCACGGAATCGCATCCCCTGCTTTTTTATTGGGGCCTGGCCTAATAGTAAACAACACGTGCCAGAAACGAAAGGGCCAATATAACATGAAACTTCAGTCGGTTGAAAGCACTGTGAAAATTCACCTCGCGCCAAGAAAACAACCAGACTTTGCCAGAGTTAAGAACAGTACCAGACGGGACCTTGTTGGAGCATATTGTGGACTTAGAACCCAGGAAAACTTTACCATTTTAACACGGAATACCGGAATCTGAGGAAACTATAACATACAGTCAAAAGTGGGAACTTATTGCTAAAATAACAACATCCCAGATCACGCTCTACAACATTGACCAGGGACGTGAGTGACCCAGTCCTCCATCTGCAGAGAATCCAACATCAGTTAGAGCAGAACAGACAAACGCATTGGCAGCTAAGGAGAAACATAAAAGCTGCCACGTGACTTCTTATATAAACCTCCATAACACCATTGATGATGAACATTTTTGGTTAAATAATTATAAATTTTTTTTAAACTGTTAAAATACAATTGCTTATTAAATTTTTTACTTGTATAAAGACAAATCTAAAGTTGATTTAATCATTTTGAATGTACTACATCCGTATGTCTCAGACAATTTCTTTAATACTTATAAGCAGAGCTATGTAATAATAAGAGGAAATTCACTGAATTAACTCTGCTGGGGGCTTGTACGAACTAAAATTATAATACATAATCCTCACAAAAGATGAGGGCAGATACTAGAGTTAACATGCTCCGCCAATGTGGCATTGTTCTCGTTTTTTAATATCTTGTGAAGACTCCCTGGAGGTAGAAGCACCATCATTATCCTTATATCTACAACAATTGCCCTGCCCAATGCAGCAATGTTCTTGACTTCTGAATACTCCCTTGAGACAGAAGCATCATTATTCTTCTATCTACAACTATGCCAAGAGTAATCTTGTGCGAAGGTAGACACCTTTGAAAACCCACATCAGTTACTCTTGAATTTTGGCCACTGTTGGACCACTACTGCAGAGCTAAGGGGAGGCAGCACGTAAAAAATTGAGCGGCTTGTCTTGGGATTGAACTCTGACTTACAAGTTTGATAAAACAACTTGCAAACCTCGTTCCAGATTATTGAACCTGTCTAGTTAAATCCTTAGACTTTCATTCATTCATTCATAACCCTCCACTCCCAAAGGAGCATAGGCCTTCAACAAACACATGCCAAGTCCTCCTGTCACGCGCCATCATCCCAAGCTCCCTCCACGTTCTCCTTATCACTCTCACCTCCGTCTCCAGCCCCCTCCCCATGTGCTCCCTGGTCCACCTCCGCCCCTCCCGCCCCTGGGACCCCAGAACAAGGACTGCCCTGCACTGCCATCAACAGGCTTCCCCAGCGCGTGTCTCATCCATCGCCATCGTCCTCCTCTCATCTCCCGCTCCACCGGCACCCGTCAAGCCCCTGTCATCAGCCCCACTCCGGCAATCCCGCCATACCATTCCAATCCCTCCACTCTACGCAAGCACCCACCCATGAAAGTCCGTAGCCCTTTGGCAGCCGTCTTTGTTGCTCTCCATGTCCCAGAGCCATACAACAGGACTGACCTCACACTTGAGCCGAAGATTCCCATTTTCGCGCCGGATCCGACCCCTCCTAATCTCCACACATTTCCCAACGCAATGAAAGCTCCTCTTGCCCCTTGTATTCCCATTTTGATATCACTGTCCGTCCCTCCAACCTTGTCCACATTGCCGCCAAGATATGTGCACGACTCTACATCCTGTATTGGTGCCTCTCCAAGCTCAACCTTGTTATCACCATCTGCACCTATTCTCCCTATCCTTGTCCCCTCCCTGTGCATCTCCAGACCCAACCGCCGCGACCTCCCATCGAGTGCCCCAACCTGTCCTGCATCTGACCACGGCCATGGGACAGAAGAGCCAAGTCATCAGCAAAATCCAGACCACCCAACTGCCCAGTCAGAGTCCACTGAACTCCACCTCTGTTGCGTGCCGTCGATGCTCTCGCAACCCAGTCCATTGCTAGCAAGAAAAGAACTGGAGACAAGAGGCATCCCCGCCGCACTTCCGCCCCCATCTCAAACGGTTCTGCAAGCTGAAGAACTACGCATGTCACGTCCTCACACGCCTTCTCTAGACTTTACTGACATAAATTTCAGACTTACAGAAAGAACATTGTCAGAGTGTATTTTTGTTAAATTTGAGCATACGGTGTATTTATAAATAACAGAAAATTAATTTTACAATATAATAATTGAACAGAAACAAAATTTTCTGTAACAAAAGGTAAGAAGAAAAAAGAAGTTCTCTTGTTGTTTCTAATTTGGTGTTGTGATTCAGTTTTACTAGTTAAATAGCAATTGCATTTCTTTGTGTAGCTTTGTAAACATACTTCTTGCTCAGAGTGGCCGAGTCCCAAAACCTTCATACCTTTTACTTGAATTTAGGTAAGGATCTTGGTTTTTCTGCCACAGAACTTTCCGACTTTGTTCTTACTTCGTTCCGAAAACAGAAAGAGAAAGAAGACAAAGAACGGGCAGAAATTGAGAAAGCTTTAGAAAGAGAAGAAAGAAGGATGGCCAGAGAACAGGACAAGGAGCAGAAAGAACAAGAGAGCATTCGCAAAAGAACAGGCCGAAAGAGCAGAAAGGAGGGAACAGGCCGACAGAGCCATCAGATTGAAAGAACTAGAGATAGAATGAAGTAGAATATAATCTAGGTGTAGTGCTGGCGGGTCTGTAAGTTCTCACGGCAGCGATGGGGGAATCATCTCTCAGGCGGTGGCTCCTAGTGGAACCTCCTTCCAATTAGATGTCTACACTGAAGCTTCAGAGGAAATAGACATCTGTCTCTCTAGGTTTGAATCCTTAGCAGCTACCTATGGCTTGGAGAGGGAGAGGTACAACATGAAGCTATCCCAGAGTCTGAAGGGATCTGCTTATGATGTATTTCTCAAAACGCTAACGGAAGAACAGAACAACTGTGACATATTGAAGAAGGCTTTACTTAGCGTTTTCAGCTGAACGCAGAGACTTTTCTTAGTAAGTTCCGTGTGGCTAAAAGACAGAAGGATGAATCGTTTAAACAATTTGTGACTAGACACATACCTGGAGAAGTAAGAATCTCTCAGCACCTTCGATGAATCCTGTAAAGGGCTGCAAGAGATTATTATCATGGAGCAGTTCAAGGACTCGCTAACCCCTGAGATGGTTCCTGGCGGAGCACGGGGCCGAAACTCTTGAGCATGTGGTGGTATTTGCCGATAGGTACCGGAGCGCCCAGATAGAAGTTAACCTTGTCAGGAAGCGCGGCCACGATAATCGGCCACATCAAATCAATCGCCCATCCACAGATGTGGCAAGTACGAGCAACACAACACACAAAACGGCCCAACAACAACAACAACCACAGGATCACGACAAGCAGAAACAAAGCAATTCAGCCCAGGGACTGTAAAAGGCCGAAAATAGGTCCTTATAATGTCGCATGTATGTTGACGGGGTCAACATTGAACCATGACCCGAGGCATATGTACAGAGCCCCAGTCATCCCCGTATTACTGAACACGTAACAATGAGTAACCGGTCAATACGGTGCTTATTTGATTTGGGTTTAGAATACTCGGCTCTAGTTTTACCTTCTTTGGTGAAGGTCCACCAGTACGCTGGTAAAACTGTAGAGTACAGGGGCCCCGGAAGAGCATAGAACCCATGATTCTTCCAGTTGTAGAAATTGATGTTTCAACCGAATATGTGAGGGGAAAAATTAATGCCGCAGTTTTAGACGATTTAGTCTACCTCTCATTTTAGGGAGGAAATGTGTGTTTCTTTGAGGTCCCTCGCGTGACTCCAGGTCAACACAAAAGAGATAGAACCCAGGACACGCCCAAGCGGCCCCTGAGTTGTCATCTCTAATCTGCCCGGATATTTTGCCGAAAAAGGCATAAAGGGATGATAAATTCCTAAATCCTTGCTTCTAAACGTTGTATGGAAGCTACTCCCATACGTCTCAGGTAAGCATATTACATGGAGAAAGGTTTGGTATATAAACAGGTGCGAAACAAGAAACAGTTAATTGTCCCACTATCCTATCGCACCCTCCTAATGTAAGATATGCATTCCACCCTGTCCCATCCACTTAAAGGTGCGCGTGCCCTAAGTAAGCATATCTCCTTGACCAGCTTTTGGCCAGACATGCGACAGAATATTCAACAGTTCGTGCGAGATTGCTCTGTTCGCCATGTGCACAAGCAAGTTGGTGAAAACGATGAAACTACTAAGAAGGAGTTTGAACAGAGCATCCACCACCCATCATTGGACAAATCGTACCTCTACTAACCACTTCTGTGTAATAAAACAGAGTTACGACAAGCGCAGATGGGCGATATAACCCTGGCGCTTTACTCTGTGCATCGTCAGATAACGACAACCCTTGCTTCAGCTGAACGTTTTAGTCGTCCAACTCCCTCTAAGACCTCATTTTATAAAATCAGCACATATGTTACCCTCTGGTAAACAAGTTTCAGTGGGAACCACTTTGAGTAACTTTAAGGAGGTTTACTTATGGCCTAAACGGTGGCCAGATGTGCGTCAGTACATTCAAAACTGCACGCACTGGATATTCTACAAATATCTTAGGATAGGGGGCTGTATTTAGTTACATTTTTTGTGTACTAAATTGCTTGTAATTTCTGTGGTCGCCCGTTTCTTTCTCTGCTATCAAACAGATATTTGCTATTTTGTTATCAATTTTACACTCCCTTCAGTGATAATTCGTCATGTTTGCTTTAAGCTTCTCGGCTTTGCTAAGATTAGGTACAGGTAAAAACCCAAATGTACCAGTCAGCGACCGAGCGTTGGGTTTACCTAAGGCGTGCCTAGCGATAATTATCAGTCGGACACACCTGAACGGAAATGTTGTAATAGTTCCGGGCAGATGTAAGATGTTGGATGTAATTATTGACGAGAATAGTACGGAAATCTCACTTCCATATTTGGAAGACATGGCCTTTGCATTAATGCACAGAAATTTCCTAGTGTACATATTTTGAATTACACCACCAAAACACATGTTTTGAAACAATTGACTGGCATTCGAGATGTAGGAATAACCACACTTCTGATTGGGGCCTGGTCTAATAGTAAACAACACGTATCAGGAACGAAAGGGCAATATAACCTGACACTTTAGTCGGTTGAAAGCACTTTGAAAATTCACCTCGCGCCAAGAAAACAACTAGACCTTGCCAGAGTTAAGGACAGTACCAGACCGGACCTTGTTGGAGCATATTGAGGACTCAGAGCCCAGGAAAACGCTACCATTTTATTCATTTTAAATGTAAATAAAGTTTACATTTTTAGAGATTAAGCTTACTACTCATCGAGGGTAAAGTCTGAGGTAGATGGGATGGTGGAATAGGAAGAAGGGGACTCATTACTATTTGTTGGGTAACTCAATACTCAGAGGGTATTCGTTTCTATTCTTTTACTATACTAATTGGTGGTACCAGTTGAGGGTACTATCTCTGGAACACGAAGGGTACAAGTGTTCTGCAGTCGAAGCTAAATACTATCATCAGACAGGACTTAAAAACGAGGGACCAACTTCGTAGACACTCCTTGACACTTCTGGGAACGTGCTGCGCCCTACAACCTTGACCAGTGACGAGCGTGATCAGCGACCCAGTCTTCAAAGAACCAAAGGAGAATGCCACTCATATTGGCACACTACCCTGTGGTCGGACACGATGCAACACGTGCAAGTATGTCATCTCAACCCATAAGGAGTCTTTTCCTGAGGCTACGTACACCATCACCAGTAGCTTCACGTGTGAGTCGCGCAATGTCATTAATACGATCATATGTAAACGTTGCTGCAAAACCTATTTTGGCCAAACAAGCAAACGACTTGGGGACAGATTCAGCCAGCACTTGAATGATATCTCCCAGCAAAAATCCACACCAGTTGCCATACACTTTAATGGTCCTGACCACCATGGTCCCATCGACATCCAGGTCACGGCGATCAGATCCTGCTCCTCTGACACTGCTAGCCGAGAACAGCTTGAAAACCGATTTATCCACCGCATGGGGTGTCTAAAACCATCTGGTCTTAACACTCTACACACCTTTGTCTGAGGTCACCCTTTCCTCTCTTGTTATATTTTGACTCTTTCCACTCTTATCCTATTTTTCTATTTTTCTGCCGCCTCTAATAATATGTATGAATATATAATACACTGTTTTTAATATGTCTTGATTTTTTATTTCATATTTATTTATCTCCAACTCATTCTGTCCTCTTTTATTTCCAGTCCCCACTAATATTACGTTTGGGTAGTTTATTGTTCAGTTTCGTTTTTTAGTTTCTTAGTATGTATTGTGTACATCCGGTGGTGGCAGTCATTTCCTTTTCCGGGCACGCTCGTCCGTTCGCGGGCAGCAAAAGTGTTAGGACTTCGATGCCTTTAGGGAAGTACCTAGGTTTTATTTTTATATTTATTTAGGTTCTTATGTGTCCTATCTAGCCTTCACTTTCTTTCCTTTCCCTGACGAAGGCCTTGTGGCCGTAACGTTGGCTATTTTCTTTGTCTTTTGTCCTCGTAAGACGAATCACCTTTTTTCGATTTTTTTTTCACACCCATCCATTGTACTCCACGTCTTACCGCAGTTCCCCTCAACTTCCTCGACTTAAAGAACCAACACATTGCACAAGACAAAAAGAGGCTGAGACACTTGGGAGTCATGACCCAGGTGTCCCACCCCCCCCCCCTTTCCCCCCAGTGTAAAGGAGAATAATGGGCTGAAACACTTGTTCGACGAGGAGACCACTTCTGATGATCAGATTGCCTCTTGTAGTATCTCTCTGTATTGAGTGTCGTATCATCATCAGAAGGAGCAGAACCGTCACTGGTAGCTAAGTAACACATGAATGCTGCCAAGTGACCTCCTTTACAAACTTCCATTACATCACACAGTGATGATAATTTTCTGATAAATAATTATTCATTTTTAAAAACCTTGTTAAAACCTAAGTGATTATTAAATCTGTTATTTGTAAATATACAAATTTAACGTCGATTTAATCATTTTGAATGTACTGCATGTTTGTCTCAGTCAATTTACTAAATACACTCTAAACAGAGCTATACCATAATAAGAAGAATTCCACTGAGTAAATCAGGGTGGGGGCTTGAACGAGCTGAAATTAATAATTGCTTAATTCTTCATAAAAGTTGGCGGATCAGATATAAGTTAACAATTGCTCTGTCCAATGCAGCATTGTTCTTGACTTCTGAAATATCTTATGAAGACTCCCGTTATTCGTCTACCTACAACTCTTACTTACTTACTTACTTAGTCGTTCCCCTTCTACCGTGAGGTGTAGAGGTTTGGAAGAGAGAGCGCCAGACCATTCTATCAGCTGCCTTCTTCCTGGCCTGGTTCCATTCTAGTCCTCAGTCCTTCAAAGATTGTCTAACGTTGTCCTCCCAGCGGACTCTGGGTCGTCCTCGGAGTCTGGATCCTTGGCTCTTTGTTTCCCATGCTTGTCGTGGTAGCCGATCTTCTCCCATTCTGCAGACATGGCCAAACCATCTTAATTGGGACTGTTCTACTTGGGTCTGCAGGGGGTAGGATTTAATGCCTTGGCGTATCGTCTGGTTGCGTACCATGTCTCTTCTTGTTACTTCAACCACCTTCCTCAGGTACCTCATTTCTGAGGTTTGGATCTGGCTTTTATGGGTTGTAGTCATTGCCCATGACTCGCATCCATATGTCAAAACTGGGACATAGGTGGAGCGGTATACAGCCATCTTCGTTTTCTTACCAACCTCTCTCTTGCTGAGGAATCCTCGATTTATGGCCTGAAAAAGTCTCCCAGCTGCTGCTTTTCGAGTGGCCAACTCTTCTTTGATGCCTCCCTTTCGGTCTATAATAGCTCCGAGGTATTTAAAGTGGTCGACCAGCTCCAGGACCCGTTCTCCCAGCTTAATCTGATGTCTTCTTTCTTCTCGTGATATCACCATGGATTTTGTTTTAGAGCTGCTTATGACCATCCCTCTCTTCTCCAGCTCTTCCTTCCAGACTTGCAGGTTGGATTGGAGATATGCCTCTGATTTAGCAATCAGGGCAACATCATCAGCAAATGCCAGCTCTGAAATATAGACCTGTCTCATCTTCCAGTACCCCACTGAATACTTTCTTGTTCTCTCCTTACATGCCTTGATGACATCGTCTATAAGGAGTATGAAGAGGTAAGGTGATAGGATATCACCTTGTCTTACACCAGTGGTGGTCCTGAACTCTTCTGACTTATGGTTTGCTGTCCTCACATAATTTCTGCAAGACTTGTAGAAGCTCTGTATAGCATGAATCAGAGGTGCTGGAATATTCTTCCTTGCCAAACAGTCCCAAAGTTTGCTCCATGGGACCCTGTCAAACGCCTTTTCCAGATCTATGAAACAAAGATGGATCTCACTCTTATACTCAAGGGCCTTTTCACTCAGCTGTCTGAGTGTGAAGATTAGGTCTTGAGTACTTCGGTTTGCTTGGAATCCGCACTGAACCTCATCCACTTGTGGCTCAGCTAGGCGTCGGAGTCTCTGCTCTAGGATTCTAGAGTAGATTTTACCAGGGACACTGAGAATGGATATGCCTCTATGGTTTCCACACTGTCGATTGTCACCCTTTTTGAAAATTGGTGTTATGATGGCAATCTCCCAATCCTTTGGTATGGTCTTGTTGTACCACGCTGCCTGTAAAACCCTTAAGAGTAATAGGTCGCCTTATGCTCCCATGAACTTAACCATTTCTGGTGTTATACCATCGTGCCCTGCTGCTTTGCCCATCTTGATTTTCTCCAGTGCTGCCTTCATTTCTTCCATCTTTATGTCATATTCACCATCATTGGTTTTCTCTTCTGTGTTAGTGGTTATCATTTCTGATGCTTCACCATGCTCACCATCCAGGAGTTCTGAGAAATATTCTTTCCATCTTTCAATTACTTCCTTCGGGGCAGTAAGCAATTTGCCTTGCTTGTCCTTTATAAATTTGAGAGGGCATTGTTTTTCCTTCCTCATGTTCTTTAGGGTCTTATAGAACAATTTCTGGTTTTCTTGTGCATCTTTTTCTAACTTTTCTCCAAATTCTTCCCAGGACTTCTGTTTTGCTGCTAGCACTTTGTTCTTTGCTTCTGTTCTGAGTGTCACATATTCTCTATATTTTTCCATTTGTCCTGTTGTGTTTTTAACTCCTAAGTATTGTTTCCATGCCATTTTCTTCTCTCTTATTTTCTCTTTGACTTCCTCTGTCCACCAAGGTGTCCTCTTTCTCTTGTTCCCAAGTCGGACTTCACCGCATGCTTCTGCAGCAGCTGTCTTTACGATATCCTTGAATTTAATCCAGAGGGTTTCCAAGTCATCAGGTCGTTCTTCTGTGTTGCTCACCGCTGCAGCAATAAGCCCCTGATATCTGGTCTTAATTTCTGGCTCTCTCAGCTTGTAGGTCCTAATGCTCATTTCTCCCGCTCGTTTACTTGGTTTCTTGCGTGATGTTGGGCAGTTCCTAGGCTGAGCAACTCTTTCAGTTGTTCTTTTGATTGTTAGCAGGTAGTGATCACTTCCAATCTCTGGTCCCCTCCATACTCTAGCATCTCGGACATATTTGAATGAGCTTCTCCGAACAATGGCATAGTCGATCACTGACTTCTCATTCTTTGTTGGTTCACATCTAGTGTATGCATGTATGCGCTTATGGGGGAACTTTGTGTTTGTAATGATCAGATTCTGCTCACTGCAGAATCTAAGGAGTAGCTTTCCATTGTCATTGAGAGTATCTTCTCCATATCTTCCGATAACTCCACCCCATCTAGCATGGTCATTTCCAACTCTGGCATTAAAATCTCCGAGCATGATAACTTCATCTAGGCAGTCAGCCACTGTCCTTTGAAGCAGCTCGAAGAATTCCTCCTTGACCTCTGCTCTCTCATCCTCATTTGGCCCATACACTATGACCAGGTTGACTATGGTTTCTCCTTCTTTTAGTTTTACAACCATAATGCGCTCCGAGACAAAATTCCATCCCTTGATACTATCTTTTGATTTTGGGCCACAATGCAACCCACGCCCCCTTTAGCTCTTTCAGATATGGGTACACCACTGTAGAGCAGCGTGTTGCCATCGAGATCCATGACTCCTTGTCCTTTTTTCGTTGTTTCCGTTATAGCCAGGATTTCTAGTTTTGCTTTCCTCATCTCTTCCACCAGCTCCTCTTCCTTCCCATTTATACTTCTTGTGTTCCATGTTCCATAAGTCGTAGTCCGTTCCAGTTCGTCGCCTTTAGAATCAGTCCAGTTTTCTCTCTTGTATTGCTCGTAATCGTGATTTAAAGCAAACAGGTGATTGGCCTGTTGTGCCTTTGCATGGTGGAGGGGCTGCCTCCTTACGGCCTCCATGCAGGCCGCCCTCCTCCTTTTTCATCCGGGCTTGGGACCGGCATAGGCGGAGTTGTCAGAGGCACCACTTGTCTATTATCATAGGGTTACCATACGTCCTCATTTATGCGGATACGTCATCATTTTAGGGGTAAAAATTACTGTCCGCACACATTTTTATGAATTCCCGAATTTTGTCCGCATTTCCAGTGATTGAACGTTTTTACTTCACTCTGGCGGTACCCCACGTAAAAAAGGGAAATTTTCTCTATTGGTAACAGCGATGTGACTGGTGATTATGACCTGGGAGAAAGAAATGAAAGAGGTGAAGGAACTTGCCTCCTACCAGGCGCGTCAACCGGGTGGTGAATGGTTGAATGGCCTCAGATATAGAGGTTAGTTATGAATATTGAATAATCAACCGTGAACCAAAACAGGTGGTTGTCACTGAGGGAGAGGTGGGACAGTTGCGAGGGACAACTGTCTGTATCAAATCACCTCTGAAGCTTTATGATGTGACAACCAGCAAGATGGAGGCGCTTTAACCTCTTCCCTCCCCACTGCCTTGTGGGTTTGACTTTTTAGTCAAAGGCTAGCGGAGACAAGCGTACACAAACCGACGGAAAGCAACGGGAAACTACCGTCGTAGTATTCCCTTGTATAATCATGACTCAGCGCAACTTCATAGTAAAAGACAACGACGTCATGGGGGATTCCAGAGGAATCACCTCGTCCGGTAGGGGGAGCATCATGTGCTACAGGTGATACCCGATCGTCAACAAGCTATTGTAAGCAAAATTAGAATTAAGGATAACTTGACCATAGGAACTTGGAATGTCAGAACACTAATGCAGACTGGGAAATTAGATAACGTCCAGATGGAAATGGAAAGAATGAATGTAAATGTATTAGGGCTGTGTGAAATGCGATACACCGGAACAGGTGAAATGAATTCTGACAATTATAAAATAATTTATTATGGAGGAAATAAGCATGAAAGAGGAGTAGGCGTAATATTAGATGCAGAAAGAGCAAGAACAGTAAAGTGATTTTAGGCAACATCAGATCGAGTCCTGTTAGTTAAACTGAGTGGCAGACCAGTTGATATCAATTTTATAAAGGGACCCAAAGATGCAGCAATAGAGAATGCAGTCAGCGACCCATAGCTTGACTGCTTGCATCAGGATCAGCGAACCAGAGCTGGTCAAGACCGTACTCCACCTCCACGTGTCGGTCCTGGAAACAGTCTGCAGCAGTGCAGTCTGGCTGAACGAGTACGGATCGAAGAGGGAAGGCAAACCCGGTCCCAAAAAATGCCGTGCAGAAGTCGGATGTGTCGACCGAAAGGTGCAGATATCACAGCTACGGCGTAAACAGACACAACGCAACCACAGTCCTTTACAGGGCGAACGAGGAAGAAGAAGAAGAATTTTATACAAATATATGCCCCAACAGCAGAAGAAATTGACACATTTTACAGTGAACTTGATATGGCAATGGCTCAGTGTAAATCTCATGAGATAACTGTTATACTTCAATGAAAAGGTAGGAAATGAAAAAGTTGATAATGTGACTGATGGTTATGGCCTGGGAGAAAGAAATGAAAGAGGTGACAGACTGACAGAGTGGGCACGAGCGCATGATATGATAATAGGAAGCACCTGGTTTAAACTGCATCCTAGATGTCTTTGGACGAGGAAAAGCCCATGGAACAACGTTCATAGATTGACTACATATTACTCTGTGGGAGATTTAGAAACAGTTTGAAATCTGTGGAAACAGTTTGAAATCTGTGGAAACAGTTTGAAATCTGTGGAAACAGTTTGAAATCTGTGGAAACAGTTTGAAATCTGTAGAAACAGTTTGAAATCTGTGGAAACAGTTTGAAATCTGTGGAAACAGTTTGAAATCTGTGAAAACTAGGCCAGGAGCAGACTGCAACAGCACCATGTACTAGTAATAGGAAAACTTAGGATAAAATTAAAGAAAGTCAAGCGTGCTTCAAACAACATCAAGTTAAACTTAGCCTTACTTAAATTAGATAAGGAAATGAGTGAAAGATACAACATTGCAATACAGAATAGGTACAATGCAATAGCAAAAATACAGAGTATAGATTAACAGTGGGAAATGCTAAAGGAATCAATACATCAAACGAAATCGTACCAGAAATAAAGAGTGTGACGGTATTGCCTCCTCTGCTTTGCAGTAGTGGTCCAACAGTGGCCACAACTCAAGAGTATCTAATATGGGCTTCAAATGTGTCTACCTTTGCACAAGATTACTCTTGGCAGATATGTAAATAGAAGAAACCAAACGCTTCTACCTCCAGGGAGTCTTCACAAGATATTCAGAATAAGCGAGAACAATACTGCTTTGTCTGAGTATGTTAACTCTGTAATTCTGTAGACGCTTTTCTGAAGGATTTAAGCACTTATTAATTTAAGCTCGTTTAAGCCCCTACACATGATTTACTCAGTGGAATTCTATTATTCTAGTATTGCTCTGTTTAGAGTGTGTGTAGTAAATTGACTGAGACAAACATGTAGTAACTTTAAAATGATTAAATCGAAGTTAAATTTGTATAATTACAAATAACAAAATTTAATAATCACTTACGTTTTAACAGTTGAAAAATAATTTGAATAGTTATGGATCAAGAAAAGTTATCATCACGGTAATTATGGATTGCGAAATGTTATAAGAAGTTCAAGTGGCAGCATATATTTGAACTTAACTGCCCATGACGGTTCTGCTCCTTCTTATGGGTTGGTTCTTTTCACTCTGCTCACGCTCGTCCCTGATCAAGGTTGTCTGGTGTAGCTCGTTTCCCAGAAATGTCAAGGAGAGTCTACCACGTGGATCCTTCGTCTTGAAAGCTTAGGCCACTGTTACCTTCTTGTTCCAGAGATAGTACTTTCTTCTGGTGCCACCAATAACTATGGTAAAAGAATAGAACGAAACGCTCTTCTGAGTATAACGTTTTCCACCCCATAGTTATGGGTTTCTATCTTCCCATACCACCATCCCAATTAACTCAGACATTACCCTCGATGAGAATTAAATTTAATCCCTCGGGATAAACTTCCTTTACATTTAAATTGAATAGCTTTCATAGTTACTTTATATTTAAATCAATAGGTTAATAATTGTGGTGGGTTTTGATGTTATATGGGGACTTAGTGTACTGAATGAGGTCAGTTGTGAAGGTCCCTGAGGATAACAGTTTTGGTGAGTTTACAGAGTACCTTGCTACTACCACCTACGACCTCAATCAGGCTTATTCTTGATTAGTATGTCTGATAGCTACGTCTAATGTCTAGGGTAATGAAAGTATGGTGTGTAGGCAATTTATTACACTAACACAACCACAAATACAAATATTACTTCCTATGATTAAATTGACTAACACTGTGTGTAAAGTGTAGTATTATACAATTTTTTCCAAAATTTATTTTGTCCTGACCAAGAATTTTCTAGCCAGGACTTTCAACTCAAAACAATCAATGATATTATATTTACAAGTAATCAATTAACAACAGAAGCAATGGTTATACATATACTTTAAAATTCACTAATACTGATTTTAAATCTAGAGTCTTTCTTCTATAGTTCTCGATGTCTGGTCGGGTATTTACATCATCCTCATGTCCCCACTTATCAAGTTTATTGGTGTTGTTGTACAGTTTATAGGTGGAATAGTTTGCTTGTTCACAATGTGGTTATTTAATTATACACTAGATTGATGAATCCACGCAAGCCAGGCCAAAATCACTTATCTAGCCTGGGGACGATAGATGAAACTCCAGCTCTCTCCACCTTGGCTCAGAGTTACAAAAGACAGGCAGTTCTACAAACAGTGTTGACCACTTGGGAGACCTGGCACCAGCTCAGTACCAGACAAGAACCCCACAAAATTCAATGAAATACACAGAAACGTTGAATTAGCACAAACTCAGCTGAGCTGCTGGCTAGATTAGGGCGTCCCACTACTATTAACATATATATTCAATGGACGACAAACTTCTTAGCCTCAACGATCTGCTTGTATGGACAGTCTTCAACACAATGGCAACTTGCCGGCAAATTTTTTCAATAACATTAACTATTTCGTCCAATGAGAGTACTTCCCCTCTACAGTTTAAAATTTCAAACATAAATGTCCAATTTGGGTCCAGTTTCGGTCTAGTGTGTAGTGTATTTCTGTCTGTCGGTCGGTCCGAACTTGGGTTTTCCCAAAATTGCACTTGGTTTTGGACCAACTACAAAAAAAAAAACTACACAAATTTTGTCTCACTCACTTCTAAGATTTCTATGCTAAGTTATTTTTAGATTCTATCCGCCTTGTCTCCCCCTTGTCCACATGTAATTTTTTTCTGCCTTCGTCTCAAGGACGCGTCAAAATGTAACTTATAGTGGCTGCAAACTAACATGTGTTTGCGAGTCTGCATCGAATAAATCCGTCTTTTGTCAATAACTTCTGATTCATCTGTTCGTCCTTTTATTTGAAAGCATATTATTTGTCAGGAAAAGATAGGCTATCAAACTAGCTAACTTTTATTATTCTAAACCTATTATTAAGGAATTCCATATTTTTTATATAATATTCACCTATTCATGTCTTTTTGCAGTACTTTCGAGCTAAATACGTGATTCTCCTGTAGTACGTGGGGAATTACGTCATTCTAGACAAGAGCTAAACCTGTTTTCGAGACCAATTAACTACATGTTCTTACTTTTTACATCGTATTTCAAACCACTAGCTACAAGTTCGCGCGTATGCTAGTTTAGGTTCTAACGCGTGCAGACGGCATCATTTTTTTCTTCCCTCCTTTTCTTACCCCCTTTTCTTACCCCGTCTGAACGAATAGGCCTTTCGTGTCCTCATGTTATAAATAGTTTTTCTCAATGACACTAGAAAACGATGGTACGGTCTACCAAATCAACGCGCTTGTGGCGTGGGCGAAAAGGTAGCAGCGTAACCTAACTATATTTTATCCCTACATTTTATTTTAACTTTTATCTTTATAAATGGAGGATTTTATCGCTGTATCAATGTATTCCATCACACATCTCCCCACTTGAGAACATGCACTAATGCAAGTTCCAAAACCAGTGATACACATAGATAAAATTAACTCCTTACTCCTGCTGAATACTCTAAATTTGATCACAGGAGTGCCTACTGAGGAAATCTGCACCGACGTTCTGTGACCCCGGAATATATTCAATGTTAAATTGATATGGCTGTAATAATAAAGACCAACGTAATAATCTGGCATTTTCATGCTTGGCCTGTGATAAGAATACGAGCGGCTGGTGATCTGTTTGGACCACAAAAGTCCTACCATACAGATAGATTTGGAACTTTTTTATCGCCCAGATTAACGCTAAACACTCCTTTTCGCTTGTGGAATAGCCTTGTTCCGCTTTGTTCAACTTGCGGCTAGCATAAGCGACTGGGTTCAGTTCCCCATTGGGTGAAGAGGACCTTTGCAACAAAGTAGCCCCCAGGCCTACATTGCTTGCGTCCGTTCTCACCACAAAATCCTGAGTCAAATCAGGCAATTTGAGAATAGGCTTGCTAGTGAGTTTTTCCTTTAACTCTTGGAATGCCAATTCACACTGCGCTGACCAAACAATTTTATCTGGATTTCCCTTGCGAGTCAAGTCAGTCAGAGGAGCACATATAGAGTTAAAATTTTTGATATATTTTTGGTAAAACCCACATAACGACACGAATGATCGCACGTCTTTCTTTGTTTGAGGTCTAGGTGCTCTCTGCAGTTTTTCCAAGTTCTTGGGATCAGGGGTCATGTTACCCTGATATACAGTATGTCCCAAGAATTCCAACTCTTTGCATCCAATACAACATTTTGTTGGTCTAGCAGTCAAGTTCGCTTCTCTGAGCCTATCAAATAGCATATTCAGAGAGTTAACGTGTTCTTCAAATGTTTCTGTAGCGATGAGGATATCATCCATGAAATTTGTGATACATGGATTATTCAAGGGATCCAACAATTTGCGCATCATTCTAGAAAACACACTCGGAGCATTTTTCAATCCGAATGGCAACATGTTGAATTCATAATGCCCTTCCGAGGTGCTAAAAGCTAAATAAGGTCGAACCTCAGGCTTCACTGGAATCTGGTAATAGCCTTTGCTAAGATCCACCTTCGAGAAATATTTTGCCTTGTTCAGTCTGGCAAATAACTGTTTTGTGTCCGGTAATGGATCTACCTGACCTTCTGTGACAGCATACAGTTTCCTGTAATCTATGCACAGTCTATGTTCCCCTGACGGTTTCCTCAACAAAACAACACTGGAGCTAAAAGAAGATTCACTGTGAGAAATAATTCCTTCTTTCAACAAATAATCTATCTCCTCTTTCAATGCTTTCTCCTTAGCGAACGGAACAGAATAGGCTCTCATACAGATTGGTGTTGAGTCTACCAGCTTCATATCATACTCTAGCAAATTAGTATGCCCCGGTTTGTCTGTTAACACATCTGTATGTTCCTCCAGAACCTGTTGAACTCTCTCCCTCTGATTTTTAGTCAGGTGCTTACTGACTTTTACCTGTGCGGCTGTCTCACAGGGGTGTAATGGGTATTCATGTGAGGTGAGTGGTTCCTTTTTCATTTCGGTTGCGATAGCCAAGGTCAGTAAAGTGGTGCCTTCCTGGATTTGTCTGTCCAGATACTTCTTTAAAAGGTTCACATGATATATTTTCTCCTTCCCCTTTTTGTCAATTTTATAATTTGTTCTAGACACCTTCTCTAGAACCGTATATGGACCTTGCCATCCAATTTGCAACTTATTATTGCTGCCGGGTAGTAGAAGAAGTACTTTCTCTCCCACAGCTAATTCTCTGTCCTTTGCTTTCCTATTAAAATAAGCTGCATGTTTCTTCCTGGCTTGTCTCAAATTATCATTTGCCAGTTTCCATCCAGCTTTCAGACGAGTGGTCAGCTCGTTCACATATTGATATGATGAGGAAACAGTCTCTTCTGCCTTCCCATCTGTCCAGGTCCTCAATAAGGCTTCTAATGGACCTTTGATTGGCCTCCCAAATAACAGGGTTGCGGGTGCCATCCCGGTTGAACTATGTGGAACTTCCCGGTACGCAAACAACGCAGCGGGCAAAAATTGGTCCCACATATCAGGTTTCTCATGTGCCAGCTTTCTCAGGATAGAAATGAGAGTCCCATTGAACCTCTCTACCTGGCCGTTCCCTTGTGGATGGTACGGGCTACAATGAAAGTGTCTGGCTTGAAATAGCTTAAAAACTTCTTCCGTTAGTTTCCCCTTGAACTGTGAGCCATTATCAGTCAAGATTTGATGCGGGAATCCTAATCTTGTGAATATTGTAAGTAATGCCTCTGCCACATGTTTCGAATCGATTGACGACAGGGCCATCGCCTCTCCCCACATAGAACAAGTGTCCACCAGAGTAAGGATGTAACTGTTCCTCCTCTTGGTCCGAGTGAGAGGTCCCACAATATCCACTGCAACCCTCTCAAAAGGTGTTCTCACTATGGGCATTTCCCCTAGAGTTGCAGGAGCAGTCCAATGCTTTGGAGCTACCCTTTGACATTCTGGACAGGATTTTACATATCTTTTTATATCTTCCGTTATCCCTGGCCAGAAGTAATGACAAGCTATACGCTGTCCTGTGGCGCTGATTCCCATGTGACCACTGAAGGGAATCGCATGCCCTAGTTCCATCACTTTCTCCCTATATGAAGTGGGAAGAACCAGCTGGCTGTGACCATTTGTTCCAGTTCCGGCCTTCCTGTATAACAATTTGTTCTTCATATAATAATCTCCCTTGCTTGGAGGTGTGTGACATTTGGGCAATTTTTTAAAACATGGCTTGAGTGTCCTATCCTCAGCCTGCGCTTTCCTCATCTCCTCTGGATGAGCATTTATAGAATCACCTCCTTCTTCCTTTGACTGTGACCTGGTCTGCACTGTCGCCATGATCGCAGGATTCTTGGGATTCCCCAAGAAGACATATCTACACCCCAATATCAGAGGGTAGATTGGTTCATCTATCACTGCTGCTCTGATTTCTCCTTCCACATAGCGAGTTTTTACAGTTATCCTGGCGATGGGAAGTGTCATGAGTGGTATGTCCTTAGTCGCCCCTTGTATCTCCACTGTTTCTGTGGTATACTGACCTGGGTTCACTAGGCTAGCCCTCACAACTGAATCAAAATCCAAACCTGTATCGTACAAGCACCTTATGGTGACTCCGTTACAAACAACATCCTCAAAAACTGGGGGGGTGATAAGGTTCCTGCTGTCCAATAGGTTTAACCTTTAATCTCTGGTTCCCCGATTTCATTGCAGCAAAGTTAGGAGGTTTCCTTTTACAAACTTCGGTGTTATGGTTGTCTTTCTTACACCATTTACACCACCTCTTTCCTTGGTTAAAAGGTTTTCTTTCATTATATTTTTGGTCATTGAACTGTGGGGTTCTATCACGATAATCATTACGTGGCCTATCAAAATTTGCCTTACCTTTGTTACCTTGTTCCTTGTTATCAAATTTATTAAAGTTCTGTGTGGCCTTAAAATTCTCTATATGTTTCTTTTTAGTGCCAGCTACCTCTGCCTGGGCTGCTTGATACCTCTCAGCGACATTCATTACCTCACCCAACCTCTCTGCACCTTGTTCCATGAGAAACTTTCTCAGGTCTGGAGCCATGGACTCTCTTAATTGCTCTATCATGATCATTTCTTTAAGATCTTGGGTCTTCCCCAGAGCAGTCCATTTCTCCAAATAGGTTTCCAGTCTGGCAGAGAATTGGTGGTATGTCTCCCCAGACAAAAGCCTGGCATTTCTAAACTTCTTACGATAAAATTCACCATTCTTTTCATATCTTAATAACAGAGCCTGCTTTAGCATGTCATAATTGTCTTGGTCGTCTCTATTCATTTTGGCAAAAACTTCATAAGATGTACCCCTAAGCCCCTGGGACAACTTGAGGCTCCACCGCTCTCTCTCTAACCCATACGTGGTAGCCAAAAGTTCAAACCTACTTAAATACCCTTCTATGTCATCGTCTTTCTCAACAAAATGGTCTAAATGAAAACCCATAGCTGAGGTTGAGGCTCCCTGACTAGGAGTGGTATCGGAGGTATGAGGGCTGTTACCATTTTCAGGAGCATGGCCTTGAAATTCCAACTCCCTTAGTCGTAACTCGTGCTCCCTCTGCAATCTCCTATCTTCTGCTTCCCTTTCAGCAGCCTGTCTTTTTTCTTCTCTTTCTGCTGCCTGTCTCTTTTCCTCAGCTTCTAATTACTTCTCTTCCAATTGGAGCCGCTTTATTTAAGCCACCCTATCCGCCTCCAATGCCTTAGCCTCTTTGTCAGCCTCAATCTGCAGCCTCTTAAGTTCTTTGTCAGCCTCAATTTGTAACCTCTTCTCTTCAGCTAACCCCCTATCTTCCCTTTCAATATACTTGTCGCATTCTGACGTTACATATTGAATCGAAACCTGCCCTTCCATGTTCATTTCTTTCGCAGTCAGCACAGCAGCCGATCTGAATTTGGCTAGGTTAGCCATTCTATTTCACACAAATTCTAACAAGGTCTAAGACAATTGACAACTTCTAATTAACAAGGTAATACTCTAATTACTTAATTAACTCTGGCTGCGATGACTCATCAACTCTTACTCTCCACTTTAAATATTTTATTATGAATATATTTTTATTTTTTTTATGGACAATGTTGAATTTATACAAATTTATAATTTAATAGTTCTAATCCCGGAACAGGCGACCCCAATATATGTGGTAGGTTTTGATGTTATATGGGGACTTAGTGTACTGAATGAGGTCAGTTGTGAAGGTCCCTGAGGATAACAGTTTTGGTGAGTTTACAGAGTACCTTGCTACTACCACCTACGACCTCAATCAGGCTTATTCTTGATTAGTATGTCTGATAGCTACGTCTAATGTCTAGGGTAATGAAAGTATGGTGTGTAGGCAATTTATTACACTAACACAACCACAAATACAAATATTACTTCCTATGATTAAATTGACTAACACTGTGTGTAAAGTGTAGTATTATACAATTTTTTCCAAAATTTATTTTGTCCTGACCTAGAATTTTCTAGCCAGGACTTTCAACTCAAAACAATCAATGATATTATATTTACAAGTAATCAATTAACAACAGAAGCAATGGTTATACATATACTTTAAAATTCACTAATACTGATTTTAAATCTAGAGTCTTTCTTCTATAGTTCTCGATGTCTGGTCGGGTATTTACATCATCCTCATGTCCCCACTTATCAAGTTTATTGGTGTTGTTGTACAGTTTATAGGTGGAATAGTTTGCTTGTTCACAATGTGGTTATTTAATTATACACTAGATTGATGAATCCACGCAAGCCAGGCCAAAATCACTTATCTAGCCTGGGGACGATAGATGAAACTCCAGCTCTCTCCACCTTGGCTCAGAGTTACAAAAGGCAGGCAGTTCTACAAACAGTGTTGACCACTTGGGAGACCTGGCACCAGCTCAGTACCAGACAAGAACCCCACAAAATTCAATGAAATACACAGAAACGTTGAATTAGCACAAACTCAGCTGAGCTGCTGGCTAGACTAGGGCGTCCCACTATTATTAGTATATATATTCAATGGACGACAAACTTCTTAGCCTCAACGATCTGCTTGTATGGACAGTCTTCAACACAATGGCAACTTGCCGGCAAATTTTTTCAATAACATTAACTATTTCGTCCAATGAGAGTACTTCCCCTCTACAATTTAAAATTTCAAACATAAATGTCCAATTTGGGTCCAGTTTCGGTCTAGTGTGTAGTGTATTTCTGTCTGTCGGTCGGTCCGAACTTGGGTTTTCCCAAAATTGCACTTGGTTTTGGACCAACTACAAAAAAAAAAACTACACAAATTTTGTCTCACTCACTTCTAAGATTTCTATGCTAAGTTATTTTTAGATTCTATCCGCCTTGTCTCCCCCTTGTCCACATGTAATTTTTTTCTCCCTTCGTCTCAAGGACGCGTCAAAATGTAACTTATAGTGGCTGCAAACTAACATGTGTTTGCGAGTCTGCATCGAATAAATCCGTCTTTTGTCAATAACTTCTGATTCATCTGTTCGTCCTTTTATTTGAAAGCATATTATTTGTCAGGAAAAGATAGGCTATCAAACTAGCTAACTTTTATTATTCTAAACCTATTATTAAGGAATTCCATATTTTTTTATATAATATTCACCTATTCATGTCTTTTTGCAGTACTTTCGAGCTAAATACGTGATTCTCCTGTAGTACGTGGGGAATTACGTCATTCTAGACAAGAGCTAAACCTGTTTTCGAGACCAATTAACTACATGTTCTTACTTTTTACATCGTATTTCAAACCACTAGCTACAAGTTCGCGCGTATGCTAGTTTAGGTTCTAACGCGTGCAGACGGCATCATTTTTTTCTTCCCTCCTTTTCTTACCCCCTTTTCTTACCCCGTCTGAACGAATAGGCCTTTCGTGTCCTCATGTTATAAATAGTTTTTCTCAATGACACTAGAAAACGATGGTACGGTCTACCAAATCAACGCGCTTGTGGCGTGGGCGAAAAGGTAGCAGCGTAACCTAACTATATTTTATCCCTACATTTTATTTTAACTTTTATCTTTATAAATGGAGGATTTTATCGCTGTATCAATGTATTCCATCACACATCTCCCCACTTGAGAACATGCACTAATGCAAGTTCCAAAACCAGTGATACACATAGATAAAATTAACTCCTTACTCCTGCTGAATACTCTAAATTTGATCACAGGGGTGCCTACTGAGGAAATCTGCACCGACGTTCTGTGACCCCGGAATATATTCAATGTTAAATTGATATGGCTGTAATAATAAAGACCAACGTAATAATTTAGCATTTTCATGCTTGGCCTGTGATAAGAATACGAGCGGCTGATGATCTGTTTGGACCACAAAAGTCCTACCATACAGATAGGTTTGGAACTTTATTATCGCCCAGATTAACGCTAAACACTCCTTTTCGCTTGTGGAATAGCCTTGTTCTGCTTTGTTCAACTTGCGGCTAGCATAAGCGACTGGGTTCAGTTCCCCATTGGGTGAAGAGGACCTTTGCAACAAAGTAGCCCCAGGCCTACATTGCTTGCGTCCGTTCTCACCACAAAGTCCTGAGTCAAATCAGGCAATTAGAGAATAGGCTTGCTAGTGAGTTTTTCCTTTAACTCTTGGAATGCCAATTCACACTGCGCTGACCAAACAATTTTATCTGGATTTCCCTTGCGAGTCAAGTCAGTCAGAGGAGCACATATAGAGTTAAAATTTTTGATATATTTTTGGTAAAACCCACATAACGACACGAATGATCGCACGTCTTTCTTTGTTTGAGGTCTAGGTGCTCTCTGCAGTTTTTCCAAGTTCTTGGGATCAGGGGTCATGTTACCCTGATATACAGTATGTCCCAAGAATTCCAACTCTTTGCATCCAATACAACATTTTGTTGGTCTAGCAGTCAAGTTCGCTTCTCTGAGCCTATCAAATAGCATATTCAGAGAGTTAACGTGTTCTTCAAATGTTTCTGTAGCGATGAGGATATCATCCATGAAATTCGTGATACATGGATTATTCAAGGGACGAACGGAACAGCTCTCATACAGATTGGTGTTGAGTCTACCAGCTTCATATCATACTCTAGCAAATTAGTATGCCCCGGTTTGTCTGTTAACACATCTGTATGTTCCTCCAGAACCTGTTGAACTCTCTCCCTCTGATTTTTAGTCAGGTGCTTACTGACTTTTACCTGTGCGGCTGTCTCACAGGGGTGTAATGGGTATTCATGTGAGGTGAGTGGTTCCTTTTTCATTTCGGTTGCGATAGCCAAGGTCAGTAAAGGGGTGCCTTCCTGGATTTGTCTGTCCAGATACTTCTTTAAAAGGTTCACATGATATATTTTCTCCTTCCCCTTTTTGTCAATTTTATAATTTGTTCTAGACACCTTCTCTAGAACCGTATATGGACCTTGCCATCCAATTTGCAACTTATTATTGCTGCCGGGTAGTAGAAGAAGTACTTTCTCTCCCACAGCTAATTCTCTGTCCTTTGCTTTCTTATTAAAATAAGCTGCATGTTTCTTCCTGGCTTGTCTCAAATTATCATTTGCCAGTTTCCATCCAGCTTTCAGACGAGTGGTCAGCTCGTTCAATATTGATATGATGAGGAAACAGTCTCTTCTGCCTTCCCATCTGTCCAGGTCCTCAATAGGCTTCTAATGGACCTTTGATTGGCCTCCCAAATAACAGGGTTGCGGGTGCCATCCCGGTTGAACTATGTGGAACTTCCCGGTACGCAAACAACGCAGCGGGCAAAAATTGGTCCAACATATCAGGTTTCTCATGTGCCAGCTTTCTCAGGATAGAAATGAGAGTCCCATTGAACCTCTCTACCTGGCCGTTCCCTTGTGGATGGTACGGGCTACAATGAAAATGTCTGGCTTGAAATAGCTTAAAAACTTCTTCCGTTAGTTTCCCCTTGAACTGTGAGCCATTATCAGTCAAGATTTGATGCGGGAATCCTAATCTTGTGAATATTGTATGTAATGCCTCTGCCACATGTTTCGAATCGATTGACGACAGGGCCATCGCCTCTCCCCACATAGAACAAGTGTCCACCAGAGTAAGGATGTAACTGTTCCTCCTCTTGGTCCGAGTGAGAAGTCCCACAATATCCACTGCAACCCTCTCAAAAGGTGTTCTCACTATGGGCATTTCCCCTAGAGTTGCAGGAGTAGTGCAATGCTTTGGAGCTACCCTTTGACATTCTGGACAGGATTTTACATATCTTTTTATATCTTCCGTTATCCCTGGCCAGAAGTAATGACAAGCTATACGCTGTCCTGTGGCGCTGATCCCCATGTGACCACTGAAGGGAATTGCATGCCCTAGTTTCATCACTTTCTCCCTATATGAAGTGGGAAGAACCAGCTGGCTGTGACCATTTGTTCCAGTTCCGGCCTTCCTGTATAACAATTTGTTCTTCATATAATAATCTCCCTTGCTTGGAGGTGTGTGACATTTGGGCAATTTTTTAAAACATGGCTTGAGTGTCCTATCCTCAGCCTGCGCCTTCCTCATCTCCTCTGGATGAGCATTTATAGGATCACCTCCTTCTTCCTTTGACTGTGACCTGGTCTGCACTGTCGCCATGATCGCAGGATTCTTGGGATTCCCCAAGAAGACATATCTACACCCCAATATCAGAGGGTAGATTGGTTCATCTATCACTGCTGCTCTGATTTCTCCTTCCACATAGCGAGTTTTTACAGTTATCCTGGTGATGGGAAGTGTCATGAGTGGTATGTCCTTAGTCGCCCCTTGTATCTCCACTGTTTCTGTGGTATACTGACCTGGGTTCACTAGGCTAGCCCTCACAACTGAATCAAAATCCAAACCTGTATCGTACAAGCACCTTATGGTGACTCCGTTACAAACAACATCCTCACAAACTGGGGGGTGATAAGGTTCCTGCTGTCCAATAGGTTTAACCTTTAATCTCTGGTTCCCCTATTTTATTGCAGCAAAGTTAGGAGGTTTCCTTTTACAAACTTCGGTGTTATGGTTGTCTTTCTTACACCATTTACACCACCTCTTTCCTTGGTTAAAAGATTTTCTTTCATTATATTTTTGGTCATTGAACTGTGGGGTTTTATCACGATAATCATTACGTGGCCTATCAAAATTTGCCTTACCTTTGTTACCTTGTTCCTTGTTATCAAATTTATTAAAGTTCTGTGTGGCCTTAAAATTCTCTATGTTTCTTTTTAGTGCCAGCTACCTCTGCCTGGGCTGCTTGATACCTCTCAGCGACATTCATTACCTCACCCAACCTCTCTGCACCTTGTTCCATGAGAAACTTTCTCAGGTCTGGAGCCATGGACTCTCTTAATTGCTCTATCATGATCATTTCTTTAAGATCTTGGGTCTTCCCCAGAGCAGTCCATTTCTCCAAATAGGTTTCCAGTCTGGCAGAGAATTGGTGGTATGTCTCCCCAGACAAAAGCCTGGCATTTCTAAACTTCTTACGATAAAATTCACCATTCTTTTCATATCTTAATAACAGAGCCTGCTTTAGCATGTCATAATTGTCTTGGTCGTCTCTATTCATTTTGGCAAAAACTTCATAAGATGTACCCCTAAGCCCCTGGGACAACTTGAGGCTCCACCGCTCTCTCTCTAACCCATACGTGGTAGCCAAAAGTTCAAACCTACTTAAATACCCTTCTATGTCATCGTCTTTCTCAACAAAATGGTCTAAATGAAAACCCATAGCTGAGGTTGAGGCTCCCTGACTAGGAGTGGTATCGGAGGTATGAGGGCTGTTACCATTTTCAAGAGCATGGCCTTGAAATTCCAACTCCCTTAGTCGTAAATCGTGCTCCCTCTGCAATCTCCTATCTTCTGCTTCCCTTTCAGCAGCCTGTCTTTTTTCTTCTCTTTCTGCTGCCTGTCTCTTTTCCTCAGCTTCTAATTTCATCTCTTCCAATTGGAGCCGCTTTATTTAAGCCACCCTATCCGCCTCCAATGCCTTAGCCTCTTTGTCAGCCTCAATCTGCAGCCTCTTAAGTTCTTTGTCAGCCTCAATTTGTAACCTCTTCTCTTCAGCTAACCCCTTATCTTCCCTTTCAATATACTTGTCGCATTCTGACGTTACATATTGAATCGAAACCTGCCCTTCCATGTTCATTTCTTTCGCAGTCGGCACAGCAACCGATCTGAATTTGGCTAGGTTAGCCATTTTATTTCACACAAATTCTAACAAGGTCTAAGACAATTGACAACTTCCAATTAACAAGGTAATACTCTAATTACTTAATTAACTCTGGCTGCGAGGACTCATCAACTCTTACTCTCCACTTTAAATATTTTATTATGAATATTTTTTTTTTATGGACAATGTTGAATTTATACAAATTTATAATTTAATAGTTCTAATCCCGGAACAGGAGACCCCAATATATGTGGTGGGTTTTGATGTTATATGGGGACTTAGTGTACTGAATGAGGTCAGTTGTGAAGGTCCCTGAGGATAACAGTTTTGGTGAGTTTACAGAGTACCTTGCTACTACCACCTACGACCTCAATCAGGCTTATTCTTGATTAGTATGTCTGATAGCTACGTCTAATGTCTAGGGTAATGAAAGTATGGTGTGTAGGCAATTTATTACACTAACACAACCACAAATACAAATATTACTTCCTATGATTAAATTGACTAACACTGTGTGTAAAGTGTAGTATTATACAATTTTTTCCAAAATTTATTTTGTCCTGACCTAGAATTTTCTAGCCAGGACTTTCAACTCAAAACAATCAATGATATTATATTTACAAGTAATCAATTAACAACAGAAGCAATGGTTATACATATACTTTAAAATTCACTAATACTGATTTTAAATCTAGAGTCTTTCTTCTATAGTTCTCGATGTCTGGTCGGGTATTTACATCATCCTCATGTCCCCACTTATCAAGTTTATTGGTGTTGTTGTACAGTTTATAGGTGGAATAGTTTGCTTGTTCACAATGTGGTTATTTAATTATACACTAGATTGATGAATCCACGCAAGCCAGGCCAAAATCACTTATCTAGCCTGGGGACGATAGATGAAACTCCAGCTCTCTCCACATTGGCTCAGAGTTACAAAAGACAGGCAGTTCTACAAACAGTGTTGACCACTTGGGAGACCTGGCACCAGCTCAGTACCAGACAAGAACCCCACAAAATTCAATGAAATACACAGAAACGTTGAATTAGCACAAACTCAGCTGAGCTGCTGGCTAGACTAGGGCGTCCCACTATTATTAGTATATATATTCAATGGACGACAAACTTCTTAGCCTCAGCGATCTGCTTGTATGGACAGTCTTCAACACAATGGCAACTTGCCGGCAAATTTTTTCAATAACATTAACTATTTCGTCCAATGAGAGTACTTCCCCTCTACAGTTTAAAATTTCAAACATAAATGTCCAATTTGGGTCCAGTTTCGGTCTAGTGTGTAGTGTATTTCTGTCTGTCGGTCGGTCCGAACTTGGGTTTTCCCAAAATTGCACTTGGTTTTGGACCAACTACAAACAAAAAAAAACTACACAAATTTTGTCTCACTCACTTCTAAGATTTCTATGCTAAGTTATTTTTAGATTCTATCCGCCTTGTCTCCCCCTTGTCCACATGTAATTTTTTTCTGCCTTCGTCTCAAGGACGCGTCAAAATGTAACTTATAGTGGCTGCAAACTAACATGTGTTTGCGAGTCTGCATCGAATAAATCCGTCTTTTGTCAATAACTTCTGATTCATCTGTTCGTCCTTTTATTTGAAAGCATATTATTTGTCAGGAAAAGATAGGCTATCAAACTAGCTAACTTTTATTATTCTAAATCTATTATTAAGGAATTCCATATTTTTTATATAATATTCACCTATTCATGTCTTTTTGCAGTACTTTCGAGCTAAATACGTGATTCTCCTGTAGTACGTGGGGAATTACGTCATTCTAGACAAGAGCTAAACCTGTTTTCGAGACCAATTAACTACATGTTCTTACTTTTTACATCGTATTTCAAACCACTAGCTACAAGTTCGCGCGTATGCTAGTTTAGGTTCTAACGCGTGCAGACGGCATCATTTTTTTATTCCCTCCTTTTCTTACCCCCTTTTCTTACCCCGTCTGAACGAATAGGCCTTTCGTGTCCTCATGTTATAAATAGTTTTTCTCAATGACACTAGAAAACGCAAATCAACGCGCTTGTGGCGTGGGCGAAAAGGTAGCAGCGTAACCTAACTATATTTTATCCCTACATTTTATTTTAACTTTTATCTTTATAAATGGAGGACTTTATCGCTGTATCAATGTATTCCATCACAATAATACAGATAGAGTCTGTTTACATATACATTTCCACTGATTGAAAAGTGTTCAAAATATAAATTGAATATGCTTTCATTTATGTTTACGCTGAAGGAAAAGTTTGAAACTTCCATTTACTTTAAAATGAATATTTTCACATTTACACAGGTTTAAAGCTTGAAAACTTATATTAATTTTAAAGTGAATATGTTTATATGGGCATTTACACTGCTTTGAAAATGTAAGCATTATACTTAGAATGTACATCATTTCTTTCGTCTTTCCCTCCCTGCTCAGTATGGAACCTAGAACTACTTTATGCGTTTAGTTCTGTTTACGAAACTAGCAATAAAGCAATCACCAGCCCGTGCAGTGGTGGTTCAAGAATCATCATTCTATACGCTGAGGTTGCCAGCCTAAAATGACTTTGACATCCACTAGCGAGTTTCACATATTAAAATTCACATGGCAATATACATATATATATATGTTAGTTCACATGTTAGTGTCACATGGTAGGATTTTTGTTTGCGTTGGGTTCAAGGGGTTATTTCTGAGGATAGCTTAACTGTTGAGAGAGAAGTGAGGCTGTATAGACAATTGAGTCACATGTGTTAAGTTGAGGGAAAGATATGTTTTAATTTTGTTCTCCTTCAGCCTACCGAGTGACTGACTTTGATAAGACAATCTTAATCTCCCCTCTCAGTTGTAACAGATTACTCTACACACAGTAAGGTGTCACGACAAATACACACACACACACAAACAAACGAAGTTAATTAAAAGAAGGTGGGGTTCTGACCAACACATCAATTATAAGGGTTTTATTTACCATTTAACTCTATCACAGCACCGAATATAGAACATCCAACATACATATACATGGTGCGCCTTCCTTGCATGGAGACAAAAAAAAACCTGCTGAAGGTTAGCACTGTACAAGAGGAAAAAAACCTTGGTGTATAATATTAACCAAGCTGAAAAGAAAAAACCCAAAATCAAAGACACCTCCCAATAAGGAACTTCCTTCATTAATCCCAGTGGCCACTTCTCACTCACTTTCCTATTACGTTCATACCGTCCTTAATATCCAGTGAATATCATAGTCCCTTGAAGTGTGACTCTTATAACTCCTTACGCTCTCGAGTGCACAGGTGGCTCCCAGCCCAGAAAAAATGTGAACGGCCTAGTCTGTTTTAGTACACGATTAATCCATAAGGGCGTTACGAATCTAAAGTAATATCAATTCTGGTCCGAATGTAGATATATCGAATTTTACTCCTGGGGGTATGCCCCAGGGGGAAATAGACACAGAAAAGCTACACCAGAGCACTCTGATGCGATATCTTCTTGCACTTCAGGGGCGGGCGATGAACTGGCTTCAGTTCCCGCAAGCTTTTCTTTTATTATCCACAGACCGATCGAAGCAAAACGCTTGGTTAGTGTGAGAACCGTTGATAGCTGATCTAGGTGAGGTGGTTCTTCTAGGATCGATGGTACTTGATTTACTAGTATTTTTGGTAGAGATTGATGGTAATATCTAGCATCTCTTTGACATAGAATGCCGGCCCTACGCAGTGAAAAAATAGGTACTCAGAAACTGCCACTGCCCGGGGTGAGGTATGCTGAAGGTGTTGTGACTGCCACTAACTGTGGGGCTATTATAGATCCTGGGTTTGGTTAGTCCAGTATGTTAAATAATGTCAAAATTATCAGCAGGCTAGTTGTGGGCTCATAAATATTGCCTACATTTGGGTAGGTAGATGAGATACGTACGCAGACCGCTGGTTAGGATTAGGTCTGGAAAAAATAAAATACATACGAACATTTACATGTAGTGTTACAGTTTTACACAGTAAACAACGGACATCGCACAGGACAAGGCTTTTGTTCTGTCGATCCAAACACACAGACAGATAGATACGCTACTATGCTCTGCGGCGTTGTTTAAATCCACTTCACTGGCTCGCTTGTTCTGTCGAGGCGGGTTGATAAAACCCGTCGCTCAGCGCGGCCGGCGAAAATACTCATTCGTTCACATTTAGGACGAAGCACATACAACAAATAACACTCATAGAAAATCAATAGCGTCACAATTTCTAACAGGTCGCTTTCGCATTTTAACGAAAAATTGTTAGACACTACTATAAACTCATAGATCAAAAATGAAATAATTACAGGTCTACTGTTAGTCTGTCAGTCACATACAGTTTCTCCGTCTGTAAAAATCTAAACTCGCTATTCTTGACAACCGTTCATTTGTCTATCTGGTTTTCGCCAAACACCACATCATGGTCTAATCTAAACGCATTTCGTCGATGTCTGTTCTAATCGGTCTGTACTAGTGGTGGCGCGGTATTTTAATTCACTGAGGTCTTAACAACCCGTCGCTATGCATAGTTAATTTATTTTAAATCTCATGACTAGCAACGCTTGAAGCAAAGTATAGTTTCCAATCTAACTTGCTACTGCTATAATGATTGAGTTTGTTTAATTTAATTGCGTAGCGAAACACACGAAGTGGATTATAATTTGAATCCCCTTTATGCTACCACTAAGAATAATTTCTAACACATAAAATTATCGTTCTTACCGGCTGCCTAGAAATAAACTCCACGAATTGTTAACACTAAAAATCCGTTAGTAGGGAGTTAGCGTCTTCGCGCTAGTAGATTCAGGAGCTGACTGATAAATGAAAGTTAAAGGCAATAGTTTTTATATTGGATAGAGTGTTTGATCCTGGTTGAGGTCTTCCACTCCCGTTAAGATAAAAGAAATTAGAAATGTGTACATAGAATACAGGTGACCGAGAGTTTGCCCAGATGAAAGAGATGATATGTAATAGTGAGTCCGAGAAGTGGCTATTTTTCTCATTAACAAAAAATTATCCGGCCAGCTAGCGATTTCCTCGTGGATGCCTCGAACTAAAAGATCAAAGGAGTACTAGGAGACTCACATCTTCCCTGGAGTTCGCTTCAAAGGGTTTTGATCTAATTGCCGCTTTTTACACGTGGCTGGCGTTTTGCTAGTGGTCTAATATTATTGATTGACAGCTGAACTCGCGTGCATGAGAAAAGAATTCGCGTCCAAATGTTTTCTGTTATGACTGACAGGTGTGAGAGTAAACGTAAACAGTTTGTTAGCCAATGTTTACAGAAAGGGGGCGGGGAATAACGGGAAAACTGCCGATGACCTGCCAGGTAGACTAGGAGTATAACAATTAGCAAATCAGAGAATAGACCAATGTAGACTATTTACATCATCTGTGACAGTTAGTAATAAAATATGAAATATAAATCACAACTTACGCCAATCCTGGCTCACAGACTTTTTTTGCTCAGATGAATAAAAGAGACTTGAATCGGCCTCTTACACGCGTCTGGGATGTCGTTAATTTAATAAGTTCCCTCTCTGACTTCGTGTGTGGTCCTTCAGTTTCCTCAGTCCCGGTTTCCTTATTTAAAATGAAAGAGATTTCCTGGGCTGTGAAAGTCCGTCCAAAATTCTCCAATAAAAGGTGTCCGGTATGTTAAGAAGGAATTCTGAATTATAATTCTTCAGTCTAGCAAGGTCTGGTATCTTGGCGAGCGATTTCTCAAGTGAAATAGCTTGAGAAAATGGTCATATTTTTACTGCCTTCCCACGCTTTTGTTATGCGCGCCTCAAAGGATCAGCCAATCTGATTTGAATATTTTGAATGACTCAGCTAATGCAAAATTTCAAATATTACTTTTCTGAAAAGGGGCTGTACACATCCGCTTGCCCTTGGGTACAAACTTACGAACATGTCGGTAACTCGTGTAACAACGTGTTCCCAATGTAACAATCATTACTTTTATCAGGAAGTAATCTCTTATCTGTGTCTGTCCATCAGTTGTCTTCCCGTATTCCAAGCTTTGATGATGAGCGTACTCGCGTCTTATCAGTGATTAAGCACTGCGCTGAGGCGATTTACGTGTTAATCGGTATAGTGATATCGCTGAGCCCACGATAGCCAACATGGTTAGGTTGCTGCCATTCCTTGCAACGTAGGGAGAAATGGATAACAACCCGACATGTCTACTTATCCCTGAGAAGGGTGTAAGAAGGAAAATACATAATATCTGCTACACATAGAAGAAAAGGAAAGAAAGAAAGTGCGACAAATGAAAGCACACAATAAAATCAGTACCATAAATTTATCGATACTGCCGGAGTGAAACAAAGATCAAGAGGGGCCGCCCCGTTCTGTCACAAAGAGGACTGCAATGAAGAAGTGGATGACAGATGAAATTTTAAAACTGATGGATGCAAGAAGGAAGAAGAAGCAAAACAACGAAGAATATGTCAGACTAATTAAGGAAAAAGTAATTAAATGTAAAACAGCAAAAGAAGCATGGCTAAATCAGAAATGCAGAGAGCTTGAAGTGCAAAACAGAACAGACACAAAATCTATGTACGAGTTTGGTACAAGCAAATGGGACCCAAAGACGCAGCAATAGTGAACGCAGTCAGCGACTCATAGCTTGACTGCTTGCGTCAGGACCAGCGATCCAGAGCTGGTCAAGACCGTGCTCCACCTCCACGTGGTGATCCTGGAAACATTTTGCAGCAGTGCAGTCTGGCTGAACGAGCACGGATCGAAGAGGAAAGGCAAACCCGGTCCCAAAAATGCCGTGCAGAAGTCGGATGTGTCGACCGAAAGGTGCAGATATCACAGCTTAGGCGTAAACAGACACAACGCAACCACCGTCCTTCTCAGGACGAACGAGGAAGAAGAAGAAGAAGTACAAGCAAATAAATGAGTTAACAAGAAGAAAGACACAAACAGTCACTGGCTGTTTGAAATCAAAAGAAGGAGTATTGTTAATGGGTCATGAGAACATGATAGAAAGGTGGACAGAGTACATCAACGAGCTGTATGGTGATGAAAGACCAGATTTGAAGGACCAGGACAGTTGTGAAGGACCTCCAATACTTGTGGCAGAGGTAGAGGATGCCATGCGCCACATGAAGAAGGCAAAGCGCCTTAACCGGATAATATAACTGTAGAGGAAATGGAAGCTTTGGGAGAATTTGGAGTAGAAGTGATAACAAAACTCTTAAATGACATCTACAACAGTGGTCAAATACCTGATGATCTGCTAAAATCCATATTCGTAGCTTTGCCAAAGAAACAAGGGGCCATGGAATATGAAGAACATCGCACCATTAGTCTTATGAGTCATGTAACCAAAATATTATTACGGATTATCATGAGAAGAGTGAGAAATAAAATTAAAACCATAAATCAGTGATGAACTGTGTGGATTTGTAGAAGGTAAAGGCACAAACAATGCTATATATATTATAAGAACACTAATAGAGAGAACCATAGAGGTGAAGACTGTGGTGGGTTTTGATGTTATGAATTGTTGTTATGTATTATTATTGTATTAAATGAGATCAGCTATGAAGGTCCCTGAATTTACTAAATAGTATTTTAACTTTCCAGAGTACCATTCCGCTACCACACTTTTGATCTCATTCAAAATTAATCTATATTATTATTATTAAAATGACTTTGTGTAGTGTCTAGGGTTATGAAGGTAGGGTGTAATGTGCAATAACCAACAAACATACAAACAAATAGTTTATTATTCACAACCACCAACAGTGCTACAACAATAACATACAAACGACACTTTAGAAGGCTATCTTAATTAAGGCAGTGGTTGAAATTTGTGTAAATATAATTTTGTACAATTTATTATCCTGATTCTAATTTATTTTGAACCAGGACTAACAATCATAAGTGAAATCAAATGAATCATTTACAACATTCCAATAACACAGTGGATCTTCTGTCCATACATACAATATTATTCTAATATAAGTGTGTAGTTGTAGTCTTCTACTTTGAGGTAATACTGGTAATACCATAGATTGTTGGTTAAAATCACTCCCTTTAAGTTATGTCTGTTTTCGTTTGTCACTTGTGGAAATATTAATACTAGGCACAGTTTTCTTTACTAGCACCTTCTAATTCTTTTAAGTTCTTTCAAGTTGAGCTGCCAGGTGCCGAACAAGAACTTATCTTGGCAGGAGAATACAGGTAGAACGTTTCCTCTGCTCGCTTGACAATCTTTTCCACCTTTTTGATAGGCAATGGCCACTAGCATGGGCTCGAAGTACACAGATAGAGTCCTGAATCGAGCAGTTCTCAGGCGTTTGGTACTACATTAACGTCAGTACCCAGGACCCTGAAATGTGAAGGTTATGCATCCTTCTTTATACCTAGTATACTATACTATTCCACATGTAAGTACAGGTACATTACAAACAAACGAAAAGGGTCATAGTTTTATACCAACCTATGCCACCATTATCTTTTGATGTGACAATGTACACCAGTATTCCTCTCCCCTAATAGTTACAACGCCACTGCAATTCCAGCTGTCATCTTTTCCATATAATAGGATAGGTGTTATGCTCCTTGATGACAATCATACTTATTTTCTTGTAGTCTAACACCTCTCTGATAGTCTACCACATGGTGGATCAATCTCTAGGCTTTTCCTACTGGTTGCTACAGACCCACTCACTTACAGACATGTGTCAAAATTTTGTTAGAAAATGGCGTCCCCAACTAATGCTTTTTCCCCAATATCAACTACCCTGGCCAATGATTACCCTTATTTCATTTGTAAACAAAGTCATTCAAAAATACAATTCAATTTTCTACTACGTTACTCGGGTGATATATGTTTAGTACGAGGTCGGCCAATAATATTTCGTCTCACTTCAAATTCCACCCAATCCCCTTCCTCGTACCATCTTAGCCTAGCTTTCACCTAATTTTTTTCCAAAAAATACGCGATCCAATCTAAGCAGATATGACTTGACCTGACAGTATCTCTGATTCTCTATGTATTGTTTATCAATATTTGATTATTTAATGGACTATTTAGATAACTAACAACATATTCTTGGTCAGCAAGTCTTCAGGTACACGAATATACGATTTTTATGGGGCTAAATGGCTTGGTTCAAAATTCTATCTTTTTTTCTACGTTAGTTGTTGATTTTTAAACTACCTCCTGTTCAATTCTTTTCTCATGTACTTACGAGATAAATACGAGAGTCTCTCGTAACACGTCTAGAATTACGTCATTCACAACAAGAGCTAAACGTGTTTCCATGACCGTAGTGTCCACATTTCTAACTTTTCCATCGTATTGGGGAAACCCCTAAGGTAAAGCGTGCACGTTGGTTGTAGAGTTAGAACCAATTTGAGACGTGATTTGTGTGTTATCCAGCCTTGCCCCTCCTGTCCCCCAAATGCAGTTAGGCAAATATTTCTTAGAACAAGGAAAAGTGGTTCGTTTATGTCAAGGACGAATTTGAAAAGTTAGGTACCGTTTTGTTCGGCTTATGCTTTAGCAAATAATAAGCTGAAGGCGTAGGCGACAACTTACGATTCCTTCCGAAAAAAATTTTTTGTCTATTCTATCTTGACTTTATGCATCTAATTTAGATATTGTATTTAGAAGCTCACCACACATCTCCCCACTTAGAACAGACAATCATATGTCAGTTCCTACTTTTAAATACACATAGATAAATTTACTATCTATGCCTGGTGACTACTCTGATGTTCGTCGTACGGATGTCTGCTTAAAAAATCAGCGCCAACATTGGTTTTGCCGGGAATGTATTCTATGGTAAACTGGAATGGCTGTAAGAGCAACGACCAGCGTAATAATCTAGCATTTTCGTGCCGTGCTTGTGACAGACACACGAGTGGTTTATGATCTGTAGAAACCACATAATGAGACAAAAGATCGCACATTTTTTTTTTGTGGTCTTGGTGCTTTTTTCAACTTCTCCAGGTTCTTGGGGTCAGGGGTCATGTTTCCCTGATGTACTGTGTGTCCCAAGAATTCCAGCTCTTTACATCCAACACAGCATTTCGTCGGTCTAGCTGTCAAATTGGTCTCTCTCAGTCGATTAAACAACATATTCAGAGAGTTAATATGTTCCTCAAATGTTTCTGTGGCTATAAGAATATCATCCATGAAGTTGGTGATGCATGGATTATTCAGGGGATCCAGTAACTTTCTCATCATCCTCGAGAACACACTCGGTGCATTTTTCAGCCCGAATGGCAACATGTTAAATTCATAATGTCCTTCCGAGGTGCTAATGGCTAAATAAGGTCTGACTTCCGGCTTTACTGGAATCTGATAGTAGCCTTTGCTCAGATCCACTTTAGAGAAATATTTAGCTCTATTCAGCCTGGCAAACAGCTGATTTGTATCAGGTAATGGATCCAAGATCCTGGAGAGCACTGGTTTCTGCCTTATGCGCCGTGTTTGGCGCTTAAAGAATTTATTATTATTATTATTAATGGATCCACCTGACCTTCTGTGACAGCATTCAGTTTCCTGTAATCTATACACAGTCTGTGTTCTCCAGAGGGTTTTCTTAACAGAACCACACTGGAACTGTAAGGAGATTCACTGTGCGAGATAATCCCTTCTCTCAACAGATAATCTATTTCCTATTTCAAAGCTTTTTCTTTAACGAACGGGATCGAATAGGCTCTCATACAGATTGGTGTTGGGTCTATGAGTTTCATATCATATTCTAATAAATTTGTATGCCCCGGTCGGTCCGTTAACACATCTGTATGATTATCCAGAACCTGTTGAACTCTCTCCCTCTGATTTTTCGTTAAGTGCGTACTGATTTTTACCTGTGCAGCGGTCTCACACGGGTGTAAAGGATATTCATGAGAGGTGAGTGGTTCCTTTTTCATCTCCATTGCAACAGACAAGGTCAGTAGGTGTGTCTCTTCCTGGTTTTCTCTGTCCAGATATTTCTTCAGGAGATTCACATGATAGATCTTCTCTTTCCCCTTCTTATCTATCTTATAATTTGTTCTAGACACCTTCTCTAGAACTGTATACGGACCTTGCCATCCAATTTGCAACTTATTATGGCTGCCGGGCAGTAGAAGGAGCACCTTCTCTCCCACAGCTAATTCTCGATCCTTCGCTTTCTTATTGTAATAGGCAGCATGCTTTTTCCTGGCTTGTCTTAAATTTTCATTGGCAAGTTTCCAGCCAGTTTTAAGACGAGTGGTCAGCTCGTTCACATATTGATATGATGAGGTAATATTTTCTTCTGCCTTTTCATCGGTCCATGTCCTTAACAAGGCTACATATGGACTTTTAAATTTGTTGACCTATTTTTCCATGCACCGGTATGGTCTCTTCCACTGGAAGCCTTATAGTGAGGATTTTTCTTCCTAGAATCATCATTCACAAATCGACCACTACCAATTTTTTTCTTGGGGTTTTATTCCCACTTTAAATTCCTTGTGAGAGATCTTCTCTTTCTTTTATTTTCACCCAGTTCACATGATTCCGACCGAGGGATTGTCGGCTTATCCTGGGGTAAAACATTTCTTTGTACTCGTTGCATAGTGGCCATTGTAAAACATCCAAGTGAAGACTGTCTGTGAAAAGGGGGCTCTCATTCCACTTTGTCTACATTATTAATTTTATTTTTCTGTCCATTTTCAGGCCTAAGTTTGCCCCGTGGCGTGTCTAGTTCCTGATTAATTTTCCCTCTTGTGGGTGTTCCCTCGTGTAATATGCCACATGCTTCTACAAAATTCTCAATGTCAATCATTTCCTCGGGCCAATAATAATTTTGAGCAATCTTTTGGATGATGGTACCTATTTTCTCATGGTCCCCTTCTTTCCCAACATGTAAGCTCCTTATTAACTCTGCCCTATACCTTTTAGGAAGTACCAGCTGTCCCTGACAATTGGATCCAGTTCCAGCCTTCCTATATATCAGTTTGTTCTTCATATAGAAGTCTCCTTTGCCTAAAGGTGTATGACATTTGGACAATTTCTTAAAACAAGGCTTGAGGGTCTTATCCCCAGCCTGCGCCTTCCTCATCTCATCTGGAGGGGTATTTATCAGATTATCCTCCTCCTGTTTAGACTGTGATCTGGTCTGAAGCGTGGCCATGTACACAGGTCTCTTTTTACACACTTCGGTGTTATGGTTGTCCATCCTACACCAACTACAATATAATCTACCTTTATAAAAGGGTTTTCTGTCATCATATTTCCTTTCATTGAATTGTGGGGTTTTATTGTTATAGTCATTGCGTGGCCTATCAAACTGGTGCTTACCTTTGTTCTGTTCCCTACGGTCAAACTTATTAAAGTTTTGAGGTGCCTTAAAATTGTCTACCTGTTTCTTTTTATTACCAACTACCTCTGCCTGGGCTGCCTGATACCTCTCAGCGACATTTAGTAACTCACCCAGCCTCTCTACACCTTGTTCCATGAGAAACTTTCTCAGGTCTGGAGCCATGGACTCTCTTAGCTGCTCAATAAGGATCATCTCCTTAAGATCTTGGGTTTTCCCCAGAGCAGTCCATTTCTCCAAGTAGGTCTCTAACGGTGCAGAGAACTGGTGATAGGTCTCACCCGACAGTAGTTTGGCATTCCTAAATTTTTTTCAATAAAATTCTCCGTTCTTTTCGTATCTTAATAAAAGAGCCTGCTTTAGCATGTCGTAATTGTCTTGGTCATCTCTGCTCATCTTGGCAAAAACTTCATAAGCCGTTCCTCTAAGCCCTTGGGATAACTTGAGGCTCCACCTCTCTCTCTAACCCATATGTAGTAGCTAAAAGTTCAAATCTACTTAAGTACCCTTCGATGTCATCGTCTTTCTCAACAAAATGATCTACATGAAAACCCATAGCTGAGGTTGAGGCTCCCTGACTAGCAGTGGCATCTGAGGCAAAGGGGCTGGCACCATTTTCAGGAGCATGGCCTTGAAATTCTAACTCCCTTAGTCGTAGCTCATGCTCCCTCTGTAATCTCTTCTCCTCCTTTTCTGCTTCCCTCTCAGCAGCCAGTCTCTTTTCTTCTCTTTCTGCAGCTAGTCTCTTTTCTTCTCTTTCTGCAGCTAGTCTCTTTTCTTCACTTTCTGCAGCCACACTCTTTTCTTCTCTTTCTGCATCCACTCTCTTTTCTTCCGCTTCTCTTTCTGCAGTCAATCTTTTTTCTTCTCTTTCTGCCTCCAACTTCTTCTCTTCATACTGGAGCCTTTTAATCTCTGCCTCCCTATCTGCCTCCAATGCCCTAGCCTCCTTGTCAGCCTCAATTCGCAACCTCTTAATTTCTTTGTCAGCCTCAATTTGTAACTGTAATTTTCTTTCTTCTGCTATCTTCCTATCCTCCCTTTCAATATACTTGTCGCATTCTGAAGTTACATATTGGATCAAAGCTTGACCCTCCATATTCATTTCTTTCGCAGTCTGCACAGCAGCAGATCGAAACTTTGCCAGATCAGCCATTTGTACTATGCAACCTTTAAAATTTCTAACTATACAAATTTCTAATTATGGCTAACAATTTCTAATGATAACCAAGAACAACCACAGGCACTGATAGTTCAACCACTATTTTATTTCCACAAAAGGAATACTTTTAGTTTTATACTTTCTGAGATTCCTAATATAATTGATAATATTTTAAGAATTTAAAATCCCAGAAGCAAACTACCCAATATAGCTGGTATTATGAGAAATTCAATCCCCAGGAGCGAGACCCCAATATATGTGGTGGGTTTTGATGTTATGAATTGCTGTTATGTATTATTATTGTATTACATGAGATCAGCTATGAAGGTCCCTGAATTTACTAAATAGTATTTTAACTTTCCAGAGTACCTTTCCGCTACCACCCTTTTGATCTCATTCAAAACTAATCTATATTATTATTATTAAAATGACTTCGTGCAGTGTCTAGGGTTATGAAGGTAGGGTGTAATGTGCAATAACCAACAAACATACAAACAAATAGTTTATTATTCACAACCACCAATAGTGCTACAACAATAACATACAAACGACACTTTAGAAGGCTATCTTAATTAAGGCAGTGGTTGAAATTTGTGTAAATATAATTTTGTACAATTTATTATCCTGATTCTAATTTATTTTGAACCAGGACTGACAATCATAAGTGAAATCAAAAGAATCATTTACAACATTCCAATAACACAGTGGATCTTCTGTCCATACATACAATATTATTCTAATATAAGTGTGTAGTTGTAGTCTTCTACTTTGATATAATACTGGTAATACCATAGATTGTTGGTTAAAATCACTCCCTTTAAGTTATGTCTGTTTTCGTTTGTCACTTGTGGAAATATTAATACTAGGCACAGTTTTCTTTACTAGCACCTTCTAATTCTTTTAAGTTCTTTCAAGTTGAGCTGCCAGGTGCCGAACAAGAACTTATCTTGGCAGGAGAATACAGGTAGAACGTTTCCTCTGCTCGCTTGACAATCTTTTCCACCTTTTTGATAGGCAATGGCCACTAGCATGGGCTCGAAGTACACAGATAGAGTCCTGAATCGAGCAGTTCTCAGGCGTTTGGTACTACATTAACGTCAGTACCCAGGACCCTGAAATGTGAAGGTTATGCATCCTTCTTTATACCTAGTATACTATACTATTCCACATGTAAGTACAGGTACATTACAAACAAACGAAAAGGGTCATAGTTTTATACCAACCTATGCCACCATTATCTTTTGATGTGACAATGTACACCAGTATTCCTCTCCCCTAATAGTTACAACGCCACTGCAATTCCAGCTGTCATCTTTTCCATATAATAGGATAGGTGTTATGCTCCTTGATGACAATCATACTTATTTTCTTGTAGTCTAACACCTCTCTGATAGTCTACCACATGGTGGATCAATCTCTAGGCTTTTCCTACTGGTTGCTACAGACCCACTCACTTACAGACATGTGTCAAAATTTTGTTAGAAAATGGCGTCCCCAACTAATGCTTTTTCCCCAATATCAACTACCCTGGCCAATGATTACCCTTATTTCATTTGTAAACAAAGTCATTCAAAAATACAATTCAATTTTCTACTACGTTACTCGGGTGATATATATTTAGTACGAGGTCGGCCAATAATATTTCGTCTCACTTCAAATTCCACCCAATCCCCTTCCTCGTACCATCTTAGCCTAGCTATCACCTAATTTTTTTCCAAAAAAATACGCAATCCAATCTAAGCAGATATGACTTGACCTGACAGTATCTCTGATTCTCTGTGTATTGTTCTAAGACATTTGTTCTCGAATGTATTCAGCTTGTTCTCCAATGATTTTGTGATTTTCCAACTTTCACAGCCGTATGTTAACACTGAGATAACATTCGAATTAAACAGACGAAGCGTGGTATGTATATTCAGTGATCGTAATTTCCAAATGTTAGATAATCTATTGAAGGCGCTAGCTGCCAAAGCAATTCTAGTATGAATTTCTCTTGTTGTGTCACCATCCTGAGTCATTTTACTGCCTAAATAATTGAAACTTTCAACTTTCTGTAGTTTTTCCCCGTTCAGGATGATATCGAAGGTCTCGTTAGAAAAGTTCATAACTTTAGTTTTAGAGGCATTTATTTGGAGACCTATTTTAACCGAGAAATGACACAGATTATTTACTGCTTCTTCGGCCTGTCTGGGTGTTGGACTTAAGAATGCTAAATCATCTGCAAAATCGAGGTCTTCCAGGGATTTTCCATCTGTCCATTTTATACCTAATTGTTCATTGTGGGTATAGTTTTTCATAACCCAATCAATAGCTATTCCAAAAAGTAGTGGTGACATAATACAGCCTTGTTTCACCCCTGTGTCTACTGTAAACCATTCTGTATTTATAGATTACATTAAGGCATTTGACAAGGTGAAACATGAGGAAATTATCATAATGCTAGAAAGCATCAACATTGATGGTAAAGACTTGCGGAAAATAAAGAACACGTACTGGCAACAAACAGCAGCTGTAAGAATTAGCAGTCAAATAGGAACGTATCAGCAAGTAAAAAAGGGTGTCAGGCAGGGATGTGTGCTGTCACCGGGTCTGTTCAATCTGTACAGTGAAAATATGATGAGATCTCTAGAGGACATGCCAGGAATATCATTTGGCGGACATAATATAAACAACTTAAGATACGCTGATGATACAGTCTTAATAGCAAAAAGTGAAAAGGAGCTGCAGTCAATGGTGGATCCAGTTGTGATAGAAAGTGAAAATAAAGGCCTCAGCCTTAATAACAAAAAGACAGAAGTAATGGTCGTCTCACAGAAAAGGGCTTCCCCAGAATGCACAATCAAAGTGAATGGAACAGTTTTAAAACAAGTCACTAAATTCAAATACCTAGGCACATTAATAACAATGGATGGTAGATGCATCTCAAAAGTGAAGAGCAGGAAAGCTCAGGCAAAAGCAGCACTCCACGTATAAAATGAAAAGTATTTTATGCAACAATTCATTGTCAATGGAAGTAAGAAAGAGGGTTCTTCGGTGTTTTATAGAACCAATTCTGACATATGGGAGTGAGTCATGGACAATTGGCAAAGTAAATTAATATGAAACAAATATAAAGGTATGTTATCAGGCACTCGCAGGAAATAAAGAAAAAGAACACCAGACAACAGAAAAACAACAGACATGAGTGGCTTACCCAGGATTTGAACACTGGACCTTCCGTGCGACAACCCCGCCTAGCCATGCAAGCGAATCACACTATCCGCTCTGCCATCTAAGCATCATCAAAAAATGATGTTTCAATGGCAGGTCAATAGTGCGAACCACAATACACGACACCAGAAGTCCTCCATGGGCAGTTCAGCCTATTAATGACGCAATCACTTCTGTTGTATTTCTATCAAGCAGTATAGGCCGAATCCAACAAGACCCTTAGGACCTTAATACTGTGTCCAGTAAATGATAGTAGACTAGAACAGTGAGAACAGGATAGTGGGTAGGTTTGGTATTGTACAAACATTTATTACAAATAAGGGAGGGAAACCTGAGGCCTGTAAACAGTAAATTAATATGAAACAAATATAAAGGTATGTTATCAGGCACTCGCAGGAAATAAAGAAGTAGAACACCAGACAACAGAAAAACAACAGACATGAGTGGCTTACCCAGGATTTGAACACTGGACCTTCCGTGCGACAACCCCGCCTAGCCATGCAAGCGAATCACACTATCCGCTCTGCCATCTACGCATCATCAAAAAATGATGTTTCAATGGCAGGTCAATAGTGCGAACCACAATACACGACACCAGAAGTCCTCCATGGGCAGTTCAGCCTATTAATGACGCAATCACTTCTGTTGTATTTCTATCAAGCAGTATAGGCCGAATCCAACAAGACCCTTAGGACCTTAATACTGTGTCCAGTAAATGATAGTAGACTAGAACAGTGAGAACAGGATAGTGGGTAGGTTTGGTATTGTACAAACATTTATTACAAATAAGGGAGGGAAACCTGAGGCCTGTAAACAGTAAATTAATATGAAACAAATATAAAGGTATGTTATCAGGCACTCGCAGGAAATAAAGAAGTAGAACACCAGACAACAGAAAAACAACAGACATGAGTGGCTTACCCAGGATTTGAACACTGGACCTTCCGTGCGACAACCCCGCCTAGCCATGCAAGCGAATCACACTATCCGCTCTGCCATCTACGCATCATCAAAAAATGATGTTTCAATGGCAGGTCAATAGTGCGAACCACAATACACGACACCAGAAGTCCTCCATGGGCAGTTCAGCCTATTAATGACGCAATCACTTCTGTTGTATTTCTATCAAGCAGTATAGGCCGAATCCAACAAGACCGTTAGGACCTTAATACTGTGTCCAGTAAATGATAGTAGACTAGAACAGTGAGAACAGGATAGTGGGTAGGTTTGGTATTGTACAAACATTTATTACAAATAAGGGAGGGAAACCTGAGGCCTGTAAACAGTAAATTAACATGAAACAAACATAAAGGTATGTCATCAGGCACTCGCAGGAAACAAAGAAGTAGAACACCAGACAACAGAAAAACAACAGACATGAGTGGCTTACCCAGGATTTGAACACTGGACCTTCCGTGCGACAACCCCGCCCAGCCATGCAAGCGAATCACACTATCCGCTCTGCCATCTACGCATCAAAAATGATGTTTCAATGGCAGGTCAATAGTGCGAACCACAATACACGACACCAGAAGTCCTCCATGGGCAGTTCAGCCTATTAATGACGCAATCACTTCTGTTGTATTTCTATCAAGCAGTATAGGCCGAATCCAACAAGACCCTTAGGACCTTAATACTGTGTCCAGTAAATGATAGTAGACTAGAACAGTGAGAACAGGATAGTGGGTAGGTTTGGTATTGTACAAACATTTATTACAAATAAGGGAGGGAAACCTGAGGCCTGTAAACAGTAAATTAATATGAAACAAATATAAAGGTATGTTATCAGGCACTCGCAGGAAATAAAGAAGTAGAACACCAGACAACAGAAAAACAACAGACATGAGTGGCTTACCCAGGATTTGAACACTGGACCTTCCGTGCGACAACCCCGCCTAGCCATGCAAGCGAATCACACTATCCGCTCTGCCATCTACGCATCATCAAAAAATGATGTTTCAATGGCAGGTCAATAGTGCGAACCACAATACACGACACCAGAAGTCCTCCATGGGCAGTTCAGCCTATTAATGACGCAATCACTTCTGTTGTATTTCTATCAAGCAGTATAGGCCGAATCCAACAAGACCCTTAGGACCTTAAGGGGTTTCCCTACAGTGAAAACTAACTTTTGTTCTAATAACATTTTCAAACTTTTTATGTGCTCAATAGACACAGTGTATGTCCATGAACCAAATTCTACAGTTTATTTTGTTAAAAAACATGTGGTTACCATGGTAACCAAAAAAAAAATCCGCCATATTGGATTTTCACCACTTTTCGAGAGCTAAAAACTTATGTTTCCCATTGACCAAACTTTACCAAATTGCACACACATGTTGTGACTGACAATTAAAACAATTTATCAGGGGCTTTTTTTGATAAGTTAAAAATTCTATTTTTAATGATTTTTTAAAAAAAATACACTATATTTGTATGAAAAACAATGAAAAAAAAATATTTAAAAAAATATATCAAAGCAAATTACCAAAATATCAAAAATAGCCCCTGTCATTTTAAAGGTATATATGTGTCCTACATGCATGCCAAATTTCAGACTGATCTATTGGATAGTTTGTAAAAAATAAGATTTTTTGTTAATAAAATGTTAGTTTTGAGAAAAATGCATTTTAGTCACCGAATGACTTGTCTTGTCCAATATACTCCATTCTGGGGGGCTGAATGTGTTTAAAATTGTCCAGCACTATATGCTGCACCTCCTTCAGCTTCTTGCAGCTGCTCCTCTTGCCTTTATCTTGCCTAATTTTTCTTCTTTCCTTCTACATGGTAACCAAAAAAAAAAACAACCGCCATATTGGGTTTTACACCAATTTTCAAGAGCAAAAATCTTATGTTTACCATTGACCAAACTTTATCAAATTGCATACACATGTTGTGACTGACAATTAAAACAATTTGTCTAGGGCTTTTTTTGATAAGATAAAAATTCTATTTTTAATGACTTTTTTTAAAAATACACTATATTTGTATGAAAAACAATGAAAAAAATATATTTTAAAAAATATATCAAAGCAAATTACCAAAATATCAAACAAAGCCCCTGTCAATTTAAAGGTATATATGTGTCCTATATGCATGCCAAATTTCAGAATGATCTATTGGATAGTTTGTAAAAAAAAAACATTTTTTGTTAATAAATTGTTAGTTTTGAGAAAAATGCATTTTAGTCATCGAGTGACTTGTCTTGTCCAATATACTCCATTCTGGGGGGCTGAATGTGTTTAAAATTGTCCAGCACTATATGCTGCCCCTCCTTCAGCTTCCTGCAGCTTCTCCTCTCGCCTTTGTCTTGCCTAATTTTTCTTCTTTCCTTCTACCCTGGTAACCAAAAAGAAAAACAACCGCTATATTGGGTTTTTCACCAATTTTCAAGAACAAAAATCTTGTTTCCCATTGACCAAACTTTATCAAATTGCACCCACATGTTGTGACTGAAAATTAAAACAATTTTACTCATGATTATTTTAATAAGTTTAAAATTCTATTTTTAATGATTTAAAAAAAAAACTATATTTGTGTGAAAAAATATTTTTTTAAATATTTTTAAAAAATTTATAAAAGAAAATTACCAAAATATCAAAAATGCAGATGTGTTACTTTAAAGATATAGATGTGTACTACTCATGATTATTTTTATAAGTTTTAAATTATATTTTTAATGATTTAAAAAAAAAACTATATTTGTGTGAAAAAATATTTTTTTTTAATATTTTTAAAAAAATTTATAAAAGAAAATTACCAAAATATCAAAAATGCAGATGTGTTTTTTTTTTAAAGATATAGATGTGTACTACATGCATGCCAAATTTGAGACTCCTCTGTTTGATAGTTTTAGTGAGAAATCGTGCATTTTCGGCACAAATTTGAAAATCATAGCATGGGGGTGGTGCCGACAATATGCTTTTTGATACATCAAATGCATTTTTTATGTTATAAAACCTTGCTCAATCGATTCCTCGATGATTATTTAATAAAATAAGCTCAAAAGTAAAAAATCTATATTTTGTACGTAAAATCCAGTTTTCATAGTAGTGGACCTCCTTAATACTGTGTCCAGTAAATGATAGTAGACTAGAACAGTGAGAACAGGATAGTGGGTAGGTTTGGTATTGTACAAACATTTATTACAAATAAGGGAGGGAAACCTGAGGCCTGTAAACATTTACTGGACACAGTATTAAGGTCCTAAGGGTCTTGTTGGATTCGGCCTATACTGCTTGATAGAAATACAACAGAAGTGATTGCGTCATTAATAGGCTGAACTGCCCATGGAGGACTTCTGGTGTCGTGTATTGTGGTTCGCACTATTGACCTGCCATTGAAACATCATTTTTTGATGATGCGTAGATGGCAGAGCGGATAGTGTGATTCGCTTGCATGGCTAGGCGGGGTTGTCGCACGGAAGGTCCAGTGTTCAAATCCTGGGTAAGCCACTCATGTCTGTTGTTTTTTTCTGTTGTCTGGTGTTCTACTTCTTTATTTCCTGCGAGTGCCTGATAACATACCTTTATATTTGTTTCATATTAATTTACTGTTTACAGGCCTCAGGTTTCCCTCCCTTATTTGTAATAAATGTTTTGTACAATACCAAACCTACCCACTATCCTGTTCTCACTGTTCTAGTCTACTATCATTTACTGGACACAGTATTAAGGTCCTAAGGGTCTTGTTGGATTCGGCCTATACTGCTTGATAGAAATACAACAGAAGTGATTGCGTCATTAATAGGCTGAACTGCCCATGGAGGACTTCTGGTGTCGTGTATTGTGGTTCGCACTATTGACCTGCCATTGAAACATCATTTTTTTGATGATGCGTAGATGGCAGAGCGGATAGTGTGATTCGCTTGCATGGCTAGGCGGGGTTGTCGCACGGAAGGTCCAGTGTTCAAATCCTGGGTAAGCCACTCATGTCTGTTGTTTTTCTGTTGTCTGGTGTTCTACTTCTTTATTTCCTGCGAGTGCCTGATAACACCTTTATATTTGTTTCATATTAATTTACTGTTTACAGGCCTCAGGTTTCCCTCCCTTATTTGTAATAAATGTTTGTACAATACCAAACCTACCCACTATCCTGTTCTCACTGTTCTGGTCTACTATCATTTACTGGACACAGTATTAAGGTCCTAAGGGTCTTGTTGGATTCGGCCTATACTGCTTGATAGAAATACAACAGAAGTGATTGCGTCATTAATAGGCTGAACTGCCCATGGAGGACTTCTGGTGTCGTGTATTGTGGTTCGCACTATTGACCTGCCATTGAAACATCATTTTTTGATGATGCGTAGATGGCAGAGCGGATAGTGTGATTCGCTTGCATGACTAGGCGGGGTTGTCGCACGGAAGGTCCAGTGTTCAAATCCTGGGTAAGCCACTCATGTCTGTTGTTTTTCTGTTGTCTGGTGTTCTACTTCTTTATTTCCTGCGAGTGCCTGATAACATACCTTTATATTTGTTTCATATTAATTTACTGTTTACAGGCCTCAGGTTTCCCTCCCTTATTTGTAATAAACAATTGGCAAAGAAGCGGGGAAGACACTAGAGGCCACAAAGATGTGGTTTTACAGAAGAATGTTAAAAATACCATGGACAGCCAAAAGGAGTAATGAGGATGTCCTGAATGAGGCCAATGCACAAAGGAAAAGTATATCACAAGTCAGAAAGAGGCAATCCACTTTTTTGGGGCATGCCATTAGAAGAGGAAAGCTGGAATACATCGTAACAACAGGTAGGATTGAATACATCGTAACAACAGGTAGGATTGAATACATCGTAACAACAGGTAGGATTGAATACATCGTAACAACCGGTAAGATTGAAGGAAAAAGATATAGGGGACGACAAAGAGAGCAAATACTGGACAGTTTGACATCGTGGCATGGAAAGAAACCAACAACAGAATTGATAACTAGTACTGTTGTGGAGAGACATGATCTCCTACGCCACTAGGCATGGTACTTGATGATGATGTAACAGCGTAGCGTTAAATTTAGAATTCAGAAGTTGGCTACCCGACCAATTACATCGGCAATTGAGTAGCGTTTCCACTCACGACATTACATTTTTAGCATCGCTTTTCGCTCCGCGTTTCCAGTTCCGATCTTCATTAGCAGCCAGCTTCGCTTTTCGGTCACAGGTCGACGGCGTGTAGCGTTAGCTTTTGTCGTGTGGTTACTGTTTATGCTAATCTACAGTTTATCCATCTAGATTCATCGAAGCAATTACTTGCTTAAATCAGCTTACCATTTAAGTAGAAATAAAATTGTATTCATTACCGTACATTATAATATATAGAAAAATAATAATTGTTTTAAGGAATCAGGGGGGGAAAAAACATCAATCGTCGTCTAGCAAAGTTTCAAGAACGTGGTTTGAGGTTGTTAATGATATTATAATTAATTTTTTTTTTTAATTTTATTTGTTCCAGATGATCAATCAGGATGTCGAAGAGAAAATGCAAATTTACAGACAAACTATCAGAAAAATACTCATGTTTTCGTCCTTGAAGTGAAGAATGGGAAGCTGAATGTATTACTTGTTGTCCAGGAACATGTTTCAGTCGCAAACCACGGAGTGCGAGACTTACATTTACATATTGCCACTGAAAAACATTTAAAGTGTGTTAGGCAGGCAAGTTCATCAGGGAAATTAACACATTTTGTTTGTGAAAACAGCGAGCTAGGGGACAGTGTAAGTGCTGCTGAAGATGTCCTTGCTTTTTATGAAGATTTAAAAAAAAAAATTTTTTTTCGTTGAAGTATTTCTATATAGTTTAATCATGACTGTCACATGTAGATACAAGTAGGACGATAGATTCTGTCTGAGGTCAAACAGACTATTAAAGGGAAAGCGTGAATGGATAGAAAATAGGGTCACGGGTGCAAAGTTGGGAGAAGATATGCCTCTGGAGGGTAGTGGTGCTACTCCTTTAGCCTACGTGGTGACTAACTTTTAATAAGAAAATCTTGCACCCGCCCTCCAATGTTTGTTAAAGACTTTAATCTAATACTCAGTAAGGGACACTACAGTTACTAGACCAACATGACTTTTAAAGGGAAGGCGTTCTGACCAGCACAAGAATACGTTTTCTGGGTTTTTATTAACCATAAAAAACTGCACAACATCCAACGTAGCGAAATGAAAACAAAAAGAAATACGGTAAACCCCGCGTACCTTCGCTGAAAATAAATAATGTCGGAAGGATACACAATAAACAAAGTTGGAAGGATACACAATAAACAATGTCGGAAGGATACATAGCAAAGAAAATTAACCCCCAAAATAAAAATATTCCCAAGAGAAAAAAACACAGTGGCCACCTCATTCTACTTCCTTCCTTCGCTCACACGGACACACCTAAGTTCTCTCGAACCACTCCCGCACTTAAAACCAACAGTTCTAGTACAGTCTTGCTGTCACCTGGACGGGGGTCCCCAGTCCAATGAAATTAGACGACCGTGTTTGTCTTATTAGGTGATAAATCCAAAACTGAGAAGAAACTTATGTGGGTCAACACTGTCCGGCTGGGCTTAGTAATCCACTTTTGCCAGGAGGTAAGCTCCAGCGGGAAATAGTAATATATAACTTCCACAGAGCGACTACTTCAGTAACTCCGATTGAACAAAAGGTGGTGAACTGGAAAAAAGGCTTAATTCCAGCACACGAATGTTATCAGATTGCGATGATCTAGTAGTAAGTTCATGTAAATACTTTCAGAGGTTGGCGCTAGCTGGTTCTTTCTGGGTTATATGGGTATATTATCTCCAACGATTGGGTGGTAAATGGGTTACACCAATATTGCCTGTATGTATGAATGGCAAATTATAACAGCTCGTGGACGATGCTGTCTGCGCTGCGCGGCCGTAATGTAATCCAGGAAATAGCCGCCAGCGGTAGCAATTTGACAGTTAATCCGTCAGTAAAGAAAGGATGAGGCCTAGTAAATGCTAATCACCGATAAGACATGGATGACAAGATTACTTTAGATAAAAGTAAGATTGCTACATCTCGAACACATGGTCATATGCGGTTACCGGTGTGTTTGTTAGTTTGTACACAAGGGCATCGGACATCTTATTACCATATATGGGAGAGTTGACCTTTGCCTTGCGTTCAAAATTATCCGATGTCGGAATATTTTGAAATTACCCCATAACCCGCCTGTTTGAATATGATTGGAGTTTTTTTTATAGCTCATAACAAACGAAGGCGTGGGAAGGCAGTGAATATAACCTGATCATTTTCTCAAGCTATTTCACTTGAGAAATCGCTCGCCAAGACACCAGACTGCTACAGTGAGCAATTAGAATTCAGATTCCTTCTTAATGTGATAGGGCCGGAAAGACACCCGGCTTACCCCTTCACGGGAAGACACCCCAGCTTCCCCCTTCATTGTGAGTGGCACATTTATCGCCCATGTTTTAGAAGTGCGCGCAGCACGCTCGTATGTAAAAAGTCTCCAAGATTGATGAAAAAGCCATAATAATGCCTTAAAAATTAAGTTGTGGTGTAGAATTGTGTTTTTGCTCTAGAAATAGTTGTGTATATTTCTGTTGTCGGCCCTTCTAAAGTAAATATAGTGAGTGTTATGTATGCGGCCAAATCAATACGCCTAGCGCGCAGTAAATTGAGTGATTCGACCTGGGCTTATAAAAGAAATAGCGAGCCAGCAGCGACCTTTCATAGTATCAGCCGCCCAGAGAGAGCAGACGAAGTAAGACACACAGAGCCAAGCTGTAAATGCCTTGAGCACGTGAGTTAATTTAAATTAGCATTAGTTTTCTATAATTCTGAAATTATATCGATGTGGCTATTTTAATGTTTAGTGAAATAAATAGATAGATGTGTTCCCAAAGGAAATGTCTTTTTAGGGCATTATGATTTAGTCTCGAAATGATAGATGAGTGAAAATAATGTTTGATAGGTTTTATTAGGCATGCTAAGTCCAGATTGCGGCTGTAAGAGCGATTATTTCAGTCATCAGACCGGGCAAGAAAGGCGAAGATAGTATGAAAGTATTTTGTACATGAAACTGGACAGAAATGTTATCAGAAACTGCAATTTAGATAATATTAACTAGTTGGGAAGATGGCAACCGGGAGAGCCACGTGGTGATTGTATAAAAGCGGCGCGAGGAGTCTGCAGTAACACTCTTAGTTATCAAGCCTATAATGTTACGCAGTTTTATATCGTGTGAATCGACACGTGGGTGAAAGTATGTTAAATGTAATTTTCCCCAGTAATAAAAGAGAGAATTTTCGTGGTAAATTTCCTTTATGTGATGACTAGTTCTAGTTGTTAAGCCAAGAATAATTATATTTTATTCTTTATGTAAGAGCATTTAAGTGTATTTCACGATAGCCTACTTATCAATATCCTACTGTATATCTTTAGTGGGTTACTTTGAAGTGAGAATAGTCATTTAGATTTCTGGAGAGCGCGAGGCCACTCCTTTGTTGAGACATGTGTTTCTCTGGTTGCTCCCGGCGGAGCATGGAAACACCAATTCAGCTGGTGTCCATTACAGGCCCACAATAAGCATTTTTATGCTATTGCTGTGGTTGTTTCGGTGACGGTAACGATGTGTTTCGTGTGATGAGTTCCCAATCTCATCAAGGGTCATATACGACACGCCTGTTACCAGGCGCACCAGTCGTCACTTACGACATGTTCAGAGGGCAGTGACGGATATTGAGATGGATCAGTTCGAGGTGGTGGTTTACTCTTATTATTGAGAGTATTTGATGTACATGTAGTTGAAGAATATTATTTTATGTCTATGTTGTTATTATTTAATTATGGTAATGTGAAGAATGGTTTGTGAGAGCACGTGGGCTCACTTGGAGATATATATTTCTCTTCTCCGCTCCTGAGGGAGCATGGGGCCACCAGTGTGGTTTGCCTCCGCATGAAGTATTCATATGCTCGTGCAGTAGTGGTTTCGGTAGCAATCTGTGTTACATGGTGAGATTGCCAGCCTCATGCACAACACCATACTAGTCTCATTGGACGACATGCATGAGTGTGTGTGTGTGTGTGTGTATGATAGCTGAGTGTGTGCTCTTGCAGTAGTGGTTTTGGTAGCAACCGATGTTACACGGTGAGATTGCCAGCCTCATGCACAACACCTTACTAGTCGCATTGGATGACACGCATGAGTGCGTGCGTGTGTGATAGTTGAGGGTGTCAGGTAGTACACGTGGAAGGACTGTTTGGCAGGTGAGAGTATCATTATTTAACTATGATTTTAACTAGTTCGTTGCTTTGTTTGCGTTTCAGGATTATTAGGAACTGAGCACATGCTGGGTGTTTTGTTTTGTTTTGTTATGTTCGCTTTGTTACTTGTTTAATGTTTGCTTCGTGTGTTTAAGTGTCACTGATAGGGTTGTAAAAATAAATACAGCCCCTGCCTCTAGAATCAAGAGTTTTATTGTTGTTCGGGTCGGTGCGAGTGTGAAAAGAGAGTGATCAAACATATCACAATATAATCATCATCATCATCTCGCCCACCCTACCACAATTGGCGTCGTCGGCAGGATCAGGCAGACAGTGACACTGAGCAAACAGCAAACGAACAAATATTGTAAACACCCAGCAGTGCAGTCTTGCATCAAGATGGCTTCGACCAATGCGCCTGTGAAGGTAGTGTACGTGAAGGGGCCAGAGATAAGATTATTTAGTGGAGAGGGGAGTCCCACTTGGCAAGAGTTTGTGGAAGATGTAGAGGCCGCGTGGAAGGTGGCGCCTTTTTGGGCAGAAGACAAGTTAGACATGATCTGGAACAACGTTACACCATGGGTATCTAGAGAATTACGGATACGTGGTGGAGCCACGGCCAGCCCTGAGAAGTTACTGGAAATTGTCAAAGAAGCCTACAGCGAGCAACCATCAGTCAGTGAGATGACCAGGAATTTCCCTTGGGAATATGCTGTTTATGGTGAAAGTAAAAAGCCTGAGACACTGGTCCAGATAGCAAGTGCAGAAGTTCAGAAGGAGAAGGAGGCACTCAGAGCAGAATTATCCCTCCTAAAGTCCCAGATAGCACAGATGTCAGAGACCAGTTTGCCAGTACAGGAGGAGGTGCAAAGAGAGAAAGAACCAGGCCAACCGCGGAAACAGCCAAAGCACGACGAGGGGGGTTGCGTGTTCTGGTATGTGAGAGTCAAGCTGTTGTTAACGAAAGCAGTGAGCTGACAGTACCAACAAACGCAGTTGCACCGACAAGGCGAAAAGGGATGTGCAAGTGGTATAGTGTCCACAGGGGATGGGGGTTCATCACGCCAGATGATGGAGGTGTTGATGTATTCGTACATCAGACCAAGATCTACAGAAAGGGATTCCGGAGTCTGGCGAAGAATGAACGAGTAGAGTTTGACAGCAAACCATCGGTTCAGGGCATGGAAGCAATTTATGTATGCGGCATTGGCGGTCAAGAGTGTAAGGGCAGCAGGAGGCGACCCATGGCACAGAGGAAGCCCAGAAAGATAAGATGCTACAATTGTGGAGACCTGTCAGACCACATGGCAGCCAAGTGCCCTCAAGGCCCGCTTCCGAAGAGATGTTTTCATTGCAAGTCAACTGAACATTTGATAGCCGCCTGCCCCTCGAGGAGCTCTTTCCCTAGACGGACTGTCACAACCAGAGTGCCTTTAGGGCGCAAGCCAAGAGATGGCCACGACAACTGTCACACTAAGGGCGCCGAGAGAATTGGCCGTTGTCTAGGGGAGGAAACCCGTCCTAAGCAGATAGGAGGGAGTGCAAATCAAGGTTCAGCAGAGGAGACTCATCGAAGGCAGATTGTGGGGAACGTAAGCCACCGTCCATACAAAATGAGTGGAAAACAAGTCAAGAGCGATCTCCCTTCAAAGTCGACAGCTGCAAGCACTGACAAGCAGATGTCACGGGCAGGCAGCGACACGGCACCGGTGAGCGAGTCTTCAAGACCACAGCGGCTGACAGCCCGACAACGTACAACTGGAGACATGACGACCAAGAGTGTCCCCAGCCGGGTTGTACCGAATACAGAATCTGAGCCCAAAGCATCGCCGATCAGAAAGAGTCCTGTGCAGCACCAACGATCTGAGAGATTTCGACTGAAGCGCCAGAGGTAGTGATGTTGTCGGGACGACAACAAAATCAGGAGAGAGATATGTGATAGGGCCGGAAAGACACCCGGCTTACCCCTTCACGGGAAGACACCCCAGCTTCCCCCTTCATTGTGAGTGGCACATTTATCGCCCATATTTTAGAAGTGCGCGCAGCACGCTCGTATGTAAAAAGTCTTCAAGATTGATGAAAAGGCCATAATAATGCCTTAAAAATTACGTTGTGGTGTAGAATTGTGTTTTTGCTCTAGAAATAGTTGTGTATATTTCTGTTGTCGGCCCTTCTAAAGTAAATATAGTGAGTGTTATGTATGCGGCCAAATCAATACGCCTAGCGCGCAGTAAATTGAGTGATTCGACCTGGGCTTATAAAAGAAATAGCGAGCCAGCAGCGACCTTTCCTAGTATCAGCCGCCCAGAGAGAGCAGACGAAGTAAGACACACGGAGCCAAGCTGTAAATGCCTTGAGCACGTGAGTTAATTTAAATTAGAATTAGTTTTCTATAATTCTGAAATTATATCGATGTGGCTATTTTAATGTTTAGTGAAATAAATAGATAGATGTGTTCCCAAAGGAAATGTCTTTTTAGGGCATTATGATTTAGTCTCGAAATGATAGATGAGTGAAAATAATGTTTGATAGGTTTTATTAGGCATGCTAAGTCCAAATTGCGGCTGTAAGAGCGATTATTTCAGTCATCAGACCGGGCAAGAAAGGCGAAGATAGTATGAAAGTATTTTGTACATGAAACTGGACAGAAATGTTATCAGAAACTGCAATTTAGATAATATTAACTAGTTGGGAAGATGGCAACCGGGAGAGCCACGTGGTGATTGTATAAAAGCGGCGCGAGGAGTCTGCAGTAACACTCTTAGTTATCAAGCCTATAATGTTACGCAGTTTTATATCGTGTGAATCGACACGTGGGTGAAAGTATGTTAAATGTAATTTTCCCCAGTAATAGAAGAGAGAGTTTTCGTGGTAAATTTCCTTTAAGTGATGACTAGTTCTAGTTGTTAAGTCAAGAATAATTATATTTTATTCTTTATGTAAGAGCATTTAAGTGTATTTCACGATAGCCTACTTATCAATATCCTACTGTATATCTTTAGTGGGTTACTTTGAAGTGAGAATAGTCATTTAGATTTCTGGAGAGCGCGAGGCCACTCCTTTGTTGAGACATGTGTTTCTCTGGTTGCTCCCGGCGGAGCATGGAAACACCAATGCAGCTGGTATCCATTACAGGCCCACAATAAGCATTTTTATGCTACTGCTGTGGTTGTTTCGGTGACGGTAACGATGTGTTTCGTGTGATGAGTTCCCAATCTCATCAAGGGTCATATACGACACGCCTGTTACCAGGCGCACCTGTCGTCACTTACGACATGTTCAGAGGGCAGTGACGGATATTGAGATGGATCAGTTCGAGGTGGTGGTTTACTCTTATTATTGAGAGTATTTGATGTACATGTAGTTGAAGAATATTATTTTATGTCCATGTTATTATTATTTAATTATGGTAATGTGAAGAATGGTTTGTGAGAGCACGTGGGCTCACTTGGAGATATATATTTCTCTTCTCCGCTCCTGAGGGAGCATGGGGCCACCAGTGTGGTTTGCCTCCGCATGAAGTATTCATATGCTCGTGCAGTAGTGGTTTCGGGTCGGGGTGCGAGTGTGAAAAGAGAGTGATCAAACATATCACAATATAATCATCATCATCATCTCGCCCACCCTACCACAATTGGCGTCGTCGGCAGGATCAGGCAGACAGTGACACTGAGCAAACAGCAAACGAACAAATATTGTAAACACCCAGCAGTGCAGTCTTGCATCAAGATGGCTTCGACCAATGCGCCTGTGAAGGTAGTGTACGTGAAGGGGCCAGAGATAAGATTATTTAGTGGAGAGGGGAGTCCCACTTGGCAAGAGTTTGTGGAAGATGTAGAGGCCGCGTGGAAGGTGGCGCCTTTTTGGGCAGAAGACAAGTTAGACATGATCTGGAACAACGTTACACCATGGGTATCTAGAGAATTACGGATACGTGGTGGAGCCACGGCCAGCCCTGAGAAGTTACTGGAAATTGTCAAAGAAGCCTACAGCGAGCAACCATCAGTCAGTGAGATGACCAGGAATTTCCCTTGGGAATATGCTGTTTATGGTGAAAGTAAAAAGCCTGAGACACTGGTCCAGATAGCAAGTGCAGAAGTTCAGAAGGAGAAGGAGGCACTCAGAGCAGAATTATCCCTCCTAAAGTCCCAGATAGCACAGATGTCAGAGACCAGTTTGCCAGTACAGGAGGAGGTGCAAAGAGAGAAAGAACCAGGCCAACCGCGGAAACAGCCAAAGCACGACGAGGGGGTGCGTGTTCTGGTATGTGAGAGTCAAGCTGTTGTTAACGAAAGCAGTGAGCTGACAGTACCAACAAACGCAGTTGCACCGACAAGGCGAAAAGGGATGTGCAAGTGGTATAGTGTCCACAGGGGATGGGGGTTCATCACGCCAGATGATGGAGGTGTTGATGTATTCGTACATCAGACCAAGATCTACAGAAAGGGATTCCGGAGTCTGGCGAAGAATGAACGAGTAGAGTTTGACAGCAAACCATCGGTTCAGGGCATGGAAGCAATTTATGTATGCGGCATTGGCGGTCAAGAGTGTAAGGGCAGCAGGAGGCGACCCATGGCACAGAGGAAGCCCAGGAAGATAAGATGCTACAATTGTGGAGACCTGTCAGACCACATGGCAGCCAAGTGCCCTCAAGGCCCGCTTCCGAAGAGATGTTTTCATTGCAAGTCAACTGAACATTTGATAGCCGCCTGCCCCTCGAGGAGCTCTTTCCCTAGACGGACTGTCACAACCAGAGTGCCTTTAGGGCGCAAGCCAAGAGATGGCCACGACAACTGTCACACTAAGGGCGCCGAGAGAATTGGCCGTTGTCTAGGGGAGGAAACCCGTCCTAAGCAGATAGGAGGGAGTGCAAATCAAGGTTCAGCAGAGGAGACTTATCGAAGGCAGATTGTGGGGAACGTAAGCCACCGTCCATACAAAATGAGTGGAAAACAAGTCAAGAGCGATCTCCCTTCAAAGTCGACAGCTGCAAGCACTGACAAGCAGATGTCACGGGCAGGCAGCGACATGGCACCGGTGAGCGAGTCTTCAAGACCACAGCGGCTGACAGCCCGACAACGTACAACTGGAGACATGACGACCAAGAGTGTCCCCAGCCGGGTTGTACCGAATACAGAATCTGAGCCCAAAGCATCGCCGATCAGAAAGAGTCCTGTGCAGCACCAACGATCTGAGAGATTTCGACTGAAGCGCCAGAGGTAGTGATGTTGTCGGGACGACAACAAAATCAGGAGGGAGATATGTGATAGGGCCGGAAAGACACCCGGCTTACCCCTTCACGGGAAGACACCCCAGCTTCCCCCTTCATTGTGAGTGGCACATTTATCGCCCATATTTTAGAAGTGCGCGCAGCACGCTCGTATGTAAAAAGTCTTCAAGATTGATGAAAAGGCCATAATAATGCCTTAAAAATTACGTTGTGGTGTAGAATTGTGTTTTTGCTCTAGAAATAGTTGTGTATATTTCTGTTGTCGGCCCTTCTAAAGTAAATATAGTGAGTGTTATGTATGCGGCCAAATCAATACGCCTAGCGCGCAGTAAATTGAGTGATTCGACCTGGGCTTATAAAAGAAATAGCGAGCCAGCAGCGACCTTTCCTAGTATCAGCCGCCCAGAGAGAGCAGACGAAGTAAGACACACGGAGCCAAGCTGTAAATGCCTTGAGCACGTGAGTTAATTTAAATTAGAATTAGTTTTCTATAATTCTGAAATTATATCGATGTGGCTATTTTAATGTTTAGTGAAATAAATAGATAGATGTGTTCCCAAAGGAAATGTCTTTTTAGGGCATTATGATTTAGTCTCGAAATAATAGATGAGTGAAAATAATGTTTGATAGGTTTTATTAGGCATGCTAAGTCCAAATTGCGGCTGTAAGAGCGATTATTTCAGTCATCAGACCGGGCAAGAAAGGCGAAGATAGTATGAAAGTATTTTGTACATGAAACTGGACAGAAATGTTATCAGAAACTGCAATTTAGATAATATTAACTAGTTGGGAAGATGGCAACCGGGAGAGCCACGTGGTGATTGTATAAAAGCGGCGCGAGGAGTCTGCAGTAACACTCTTAGTTATCAAGCCTATAATGTTACGCAGTTTTATATCGTGTGAATCGACACGTGGGTGAAAGTATGTTAAATGTAATTTTCCCCAGTAATAGAAGAGAGAGTTTTCGTGGTAAATTTCCTTTAAGTGATGACTAGTTCTAGTTGTTAAGTCAAGAATAATTATATTTTATTCTTTATGTAAGAGCATTTAAGTGTATTTCACGATAGCCTACTTATCAATATCCTACTGTATATCTTTAGTGGGTTACTTTGAAGTGAGAATAGTCATTTAGATTTCTGGAGAGCGCGAGGCCACTCCTTTGTTGAGACATGTGTTTCTCTGGTTGCTCCCGGCGGAGCATGGAAACACCAATGCAGCTGGTGTCCATTACAGGCCCACAATAAGCATTTTTATGCTACTGCTGTGGTTGTTTCGGTGACGGTAACGATGTGTTTCCTGTGATGAGTTCCCAATCTCATCAAGGGTCATATACGACACGCCTGTTACCAGGCGCACCTGTCGTCACTTACGACATGTTCAGAGGGCAGTGACGGATATTGAGATGGATCAGTTCGAGGTGGTGGTTTACTCTTATTATTGAGAGTATTTGATGTACATGTAGTTGAAGAATATTATTTTATGTCCATGTTATTATTATTTAATTATGGTAATGTGAAGAATGGTTTGTGAGAGCACGTGGGCTCACTTGGAGATATATATTTCTCTTCTCCGCTCCTGAGGGAGCATGGGGCCACCAGTGTGGTTTGCCTCCGCATGAAGTATTCATATGCTCGTGCAGTAGTGGTTTCGGTAGCAATCTGTGTTACATGGTGAGATTGCCAGCCTCATGCACAACACCATACTAGTCTCATTGGACGACACGCATGAGTGTGTGTGTGTGTGATAGCTGAGTGTGTGCTCTTGCAGTAGTGGTTTCGGTAGCAGTATGTGTTACATGGCGAGATTGCCAGCCTCATGCACAACACCATACTAGTCTCATTGGACGACATGCATGTGTGTGTGTGTGTATGATAGCTGAGTGTGTGCTCTTGCAGTAGTGGTTTTGGTAGCAACCGATGTTACACGGTGAGATTGCCAGCCTCATGCACAACACCTTACTAGTCGCATTGGATGACACGCACGAGTGCGTGCGTGTGTGATAGTTGAGGGTGTCAGGTAGTACACGTGGAAGGACTGTTTGGCAGGTGAGAGTATCATTATTTAACTATGATTTTAACTAGTTCGTTGCTTTGTTTGCGTTTCAGGATTATTAGGAACTGAGCACATGCTGGGTGTTTTGTTTTGTTTTGTTATGTTCGCTTTGTTACTTGTTTAATGTTTGCTTCGTGTGTTTAAGTGTCACTGATAGGGTTGTAAAAATAAATACAGCCCCTGCCTCTAGAATCAAGAGTTTTATTGTTGTTCGGGTCGGTGCGAGTGTGAAAAGAGAGTGATCAAACATATCACAATATAATCATCATCATCATCTCGCCCACCCTACCACATTAATATACCGGAAACTTTTTATTGGAGTATTCATCGGGACTTAAAATATAGCCTAGGAAATCTCTAACTTTTTAAAAAAGGAAGCCGGGACTGAGGAAACCGAAGGACCACACACGAAGTCAGAGGGAACGTATTAAATTAACGACATCCCAGACGCGTGTAAGAGGCTGATTCAAGTCTCTTTTAATCATCTGAGCAAAAAGTCTGTGAGTCAGGATTGGCTTATTGGTGGTACCAGCAGAAAGTACCATCTCTGGAACAAGAAGGGAATCGTGGCCTAAGCTTTAAGACGAAGGACCCACGTGGTAGACTCTCCTTGACATTTCTGGGAAACGAGCTACCCCCGACATCCTTGATCAGAGACGAGAGTGAACATAGTGAAAAGAACCAACCCATAAGAAGGAGCAGAACCGTCATTGGCAACTAAGTTCAAATATATGCTGCCACTTGAACTTCTTGTAACATCTCACATTCCCTATAGACTGTGATGATAATTTTTCTTGATCCATAACTATTCAAATTATTTTCCACCTGTTAAAACCTAAAGTAATTATTAAATTTTGTTATTTGTAATGTTACAAATTTAACTTCGATTTAATCATTATAAAGTTACTGCATGTTTGGCTCAGTCAAATTACTACACGCACTCTAAACAGAGCTATACTAAAATAACAGAATTCCACTGAGTAAATCAGGGGTGGGTGCTTAAACTAGCTGAAATTAATAAGTGCTTAAATCCTTCACAAAAGCGTCGGCAGAATTACAGAGTTAACATACCCAGGCAAATCAGTATTGTTCTCGCTTATTCTGAACATCTTGTGAAGACTCCCTTTGTAATAGAAGTGTCATCACCCTTCTATCTACATCTCTGCCAAGAGTAATCTTGTGCGAAGGTAGACACCTTTGAAGCCCATATTAGATACTCTTGAGTTTTGGCCACTGGTGGATCACCACTGCAAAGCAGGGGGAGGCAATGCCATCACATATACTGCAAATGTCGAGAAGCAAGAACACAAATTCTAATGTAAATTGTAAACACCAACAACAAAAAAGGGCATTTTAATATAGTACTTCTTCTTCTTCGTTCGTCCTGAAAAGGACGTTGGTTGCGTTGTGTCAGTTTACAGCGAAGCTGCGATATTTGCGCTTTTCGGCCGACACATCAGACTTCATCACGGCGTTTTTTGGAACCGGGTTTGACTTCCCTCATCGATCCCTACTCTCTCAGCCAGACTGCAGTGATGCAGCCTGTTTCCATGACCACCACTTGGAGGTGGAGTAGGGTCTTGGTCAGCTCTGGTTCGCTGACCCTGACGCAAGCAGTCTAGTTATGGGTCGCTGATCTCCATATATTTCCCAATGCAATGAAAGCTCCTCTTGCTTTTTGTATTCTTATTTTGATATCACTGTCTATCCCTCCAACTTTGTCTATATTGCTGCCAAGATATGTGTACGATTCTACATCTTGTATTGGTGCTTCTTCAAGTTCAACCCTGTTATCATTACCTGCATTTTTTTCTCATTATCTTTGTCTTTTCCCTGTGTATTTTCAGACCCAATTGCTGTGACCTCTCATCGAGTGTTTTCAATTTGTCCTGCATCTGATTACGGTTATGGGACAGAAGAGCTAAGTCATCAGCCAAATCCAGATCATCCAACTGCTTAGTCAGAGTCCACTGGATTCCATTTCTGTTGTGTGTTGTCGATGTTCTCGTAACCCAGTCTATTGCTAGTAAGAAAAGAAATGGAGACAAGAGGCATCCCTGTCGCACTCCTGTTCTTATCCCAAATGGTTAAGTAAGCTGTCCTTCATGAAGAACTTTGCATGTCATGTCTTCATATGTTTTCTTTATTAAATTAATGATCTTCAGGGGAACTCCATAATGCCTCATCAATTTCCAAAGTGATTCTCTGTCTACACTCAAATGCCTTTTCGTAGTCCACAAATCCGATGTATAGTGGTGAATTTCATTCCAGACTTTGTTCAACTATTATTCTCAAAGTGGCTATCTGGTCTGTACAGGATCTGTTTTGTCGAAAACCTGCTTGTTCATCTCTCAGTTTCTTGTCTATGGACTCTTTTAATCTTTCAAGGATAATCCTGTTTAATACTTTTCCAGGCACTGAAAGTAACATTATTCCTCTATAATTTGTGGACTCTTGTAAATTTCCCTTCTTAGGCAACTTAACCAGATATCCTTCCTTCCATTCTGCTGGTATCTCTTCCTTTTCCCAGACTTTACCAAGTAATTTATATAACATCTCTGTAGCCGTGTCGATATCTGCTTTGATGGCCTCTGCTGGAATGCCATCAGGTCCAGACGCTTTTCCATCTCTTAGTAGCTTTATGGCTTTCTTTATTTCTTCCTTCGTTGGTCTTTCACCGTTAATTTGTAGCTCTTCTTCTGCTGGTTGGGTGTCTAGGGGGTTTTGTGGAGCTGGTCTATTGAGAAGGTCCTCAAAATATTCTGTCCACCTCTTCATTTGCTCTTGTATATTGCTGAGCAGTTTTCCATTCTTGTCTTTTATGAAGCAACTTGTTTGCTTGTATTTCCCCGTTAGCTTCTTTGTGCTGTTATACAGTTCTCTCATATTTCCTTTGGCTGCAGCATCTTCTGCCTCTCTTGCCAACTCCTCAATATACTTCCTCTTGTCTCTTTTGATACTTCTTTTTACTTCTTTGTTTGCTTCTGTGTACACTTCTTGAGCTTTGGCTTTGGAACTTTTGGTTTTGCTTGCGTTTAAATCTGCTTTCTTGTTTTTCCTGTCTTTTATCTTATTGATGGTTTCTGTTGTTATCCATGCTTTTTGTTGTCGTTCCCTTTTCCCCAGTATTTCTTCACATATTTCATTCCATACCGTTTTGATTTGCTGCCAATAGTCTTCTGTATTCTCTGCATCTTCCAGCTGTTGGAACACTTGGAATTTGTTGGATACTGTGACCGCAAATTTGTCTCTTGTTTCTTGATTTCTTAGATGTCCTACATTAAATTGTTGTCTATAATTTTGCATTGCTGCATATCTCTTGAGTTTCATTTTTACTTTGGCTACAGAAGGTGGTGATCTGATGCCACATCTGCTCCTCTATATACCTTTACATACTGCAATGATGATCTAAACTTCTTGTTTATGCATATATGATCAATCTGATTTTCTGTTTTATGGTCTGGTGATATCCATGTTGCCTTGTGTATTCTCTTATGTGGAAACATGCTTCCTCCTATAGCCAGTTGATTTGAAGCACAGAAGTTTGAGAATAGTTCCCCATTTTCATTCATTATTCCTAGCCCCTGATTTCCCATGACTTCTTCAAAGCCGGTGTTGACTGTACCTATCTTTGCATTCATGTCTTACTTACTTACTTAGTCGTTCCCCTTCTACCGTGAGGTGTAGAGGTTTGGAAGAGAGAGCTCCAGACTATTCTATCAGCTGTCTTCATCCTGGCCTGGTTCCATTCTAGTCCTCGGTCCTTCAAAGATTGTCTAATGTTGTCCTCCCAGTGGACTCTGGGTCGTCCTGGAGATCTGGATCCCTGGCTCTTTGTTTCCCATGCTTGTCGTGGTAGCCGATCTTCTCCCATTCTGCAGACATGGCCAAACCATCTTAGTTGGGACTGTTCTATTTGGGTCTGCAGCGGGTGGGATTTTAGGCCTTGACGTATCGTCTGGTTGCGGACCATGTCTCTTCTTGTTACTTCAACCACCTTCCTCAGATACCTCATTTCTGAGGTTTGGATCTGGCTTTTGTGGGTTGTAGTCATTGCCCATGACTCGCATCCATATGTCAAGACTGGGACATAGGTGGAGCGGTATACAGCCATCTTCGTTTTCTTACCAACCTCTTTCTTGCTGAGGAATCCTCGATTTATGGCCTGGAAAAGTCTCCCAGCTGCTGCTTTTCGAGTGGCCAACTCTTCTTTGATGCCCCCCTTTCGGTCTATAATAGCTCCGAGATATTTAAAGTGGTCGACCTGCTCCAGGACCTGTTCTCCCAACTTAATCTGATGTTTTCTTTCTTCTCGTGATATCACCATGGATAAATAAATCACCATTTTAAAAGAAGCTGTTATTACTCTGGATCCAACGGCTTCCCATTCAATGAGTGCTTTCTGTGCTTCTTTAGATAACATAAGAGCTACCCCTTCACTGTGGTGTGAACTAAGAGCTACCCCTTCACTGTGGTGTGAACTTTCGTCTTCATGTCCCGAGGACAGCATCAATTCACCTGTGATGAGTTTCTTCCTGTCTACCCCTTCCACTTTGTTTCACACAGTCCCAGAACCTCGATTTTATATTCCCTCATCTCTGCAGTTACTTGTGCCACATTTCCTTGTTCGTTTGATGTCCGAACATTCCAGGTGCCAAATCTGGAAGTTCTCCTAGAAGAAAGAAGGTTAGTCAGCAACACAGACTCCTTTCGGCTTTCTCTGTGTTGCATCATACGCCTCCCTGCGAGAGGACCTTCCCCTGTCTTGGATGGCTGTTTTATTTTCTTTAATTGACTTGTCCATGTTTGTTGAAGTTTTTTGTGGTTTAAATTTTTTACAGGATGGGTTAACCGGCCCCATGCATGCCCAACCCTCCTTAGTCGCTTTCTACGACATGCTTGGCAGGGAACAGTGTTACTATTCTTTGCTCCCCTTTCGGGCTCCGGTAACACACGGGTGCTATTCGGTTCCTAATATATTACAAAATTGGTGACAAAATTACACTATTTACCCTAATTATAACCAAAAATTAGGTTGAACAGAGTAAACCAACTTGGTGGATGAGCAGAGGCAAATGTAGATCATATGATGCTATTCCGCTCTCTGCCCATTTCCTATTTTTTGTCCTGCCCATGATTCGGAACCATATAATATAACTGGCAAAATATTTGAGATGAAAATTGTTTGTGTGCGCGCTCATGTATGTGTGTGTGTGTGTGCGTGTGTGTGTGCGTGTGCGTGTGCGTGCGTGCGTGCGTGCGTGCGTGCGTGCGTGCGTGTGTGTGTGTGTATGATTGTGTGTGTGTGTGTGTGTAGAATAATTGGAGCGCGTACTTCTGGGGGCAAAGTTACTGGGTTCGTAACATGGTAGCGTCTCCCTCCAGTCTACCCACCTGTGTTAGTTACTCTTAGACTTTAAACTGGACTTGTGACAAATATGATGAAAAGTCTTCAATCCCTCAAGGATGTGAACTGTACTGGATACTGATGAATTAGCAAGTATACCGCTTGCTGACGAATAAAATAAGATATGCACGTAGGGCACAGTTTATAACGCATTCATTTTTGAGTAACTACACTTGAAAATGATATTGGACATCAAGATTATCTGGCCATTGATGGTTGAATGGATCAACTCTGACTTTTATGAATGGTTTTGTTGCGCCAAGATTTTTTTGGGACATCCCTTGACATACGTGGATGCACAGTGGTCTGGATTACAAGCTATTTATCGAGAGGAGTAGGGAAACCCTTTCTCTCTCTCCGTTGATAATAGTAGTTCTCGCCTATGCACAAGCTTTCAGTCCCGATGCCTGTCCCTACTGGTGAGAAACCCTTTTCTGAAGCTAAGATTGTTACAACAATTTCTTCTAGGCTTCTCTCTGCGCAGAATTTCAAGTCACTCTCTCGTTCTCATTCAGGACGTATGTTAAAATTAGTAGATATCTACCGGTTTATATACTATGAAATCGAACTATGAAAACATTTTGAAAATAAATTGTCCTGGTAGATTATTATCACGTAATGTCCTATTTCAAATTTAAAATATCGAAAATTTCGTTATCGCAATACTAGTTTATTTTTAACATTCCGACTAAATTTTGCGTTACCAAATTCAAAAACATTTCTGATGCAAGAAGCACGCTTGAGATGCAAAAAGTTTAGCATCACGCATCTGCGTTGCATTTTAAATCTAACAATATCGCAGTCTGTATTCGAAAACAAGGAGAGGGGAGAGGGATGGAAATTCCCCCCTTTCCTTTTATATTTGTACGTATGTTTTTTCCGTTAGCTTTGATCAAATTTTTTTTTCAATAACTATCTCAGCTGTACTTTGATTTTTTAATATTTCTCTCTTACGTCTTCTTCTTCTTCTTCCATCCTTAGCCACCGACCGACAAAGCAGTCCGTGGCCAGTGCGCCCAGTGGCGCCTTAGGGCAACAAGAAATCAACTGTTGTTCCGTTACGCCTAGTGGCGTTTATTGGTACAACAGAAAATTAATTGTTGTTTCCGTAATCAGAGTGACTGGCAAGCGGATGATCAGTCCGCTGTGTCTCTTACGTCTTACCTCTACCGTATTTGGAATCTTATTTCTTTGCCAGTTGTCCAATACGCGAGTTCACACAATGCAGCACATTCAATGAAATTTGTTGGTACGTTTTTTCTTAAATTCGCTGATAATAATTTCTTAATCATGACTTTTCTCATATTGTAGGCAGCTGGTACTGTTGGTAGTCTGTACCTTTCAACGATGGACATCTGCAAAAAAACTGATTGTTTAAACCTACTGATATATTAAGTATTTAATTCATTCATTTCTCTTCACTTCCCAAAGGACCATATGCCTCCAACAGTCTCGTGCACGTCTCATGTCATTATCTCAAGGTCTTACCGTAACTTCCTCATCCCTTTCATGTATGTCACCTGTTCTCTTCTCTATGTGTGGTTAATGTCTCTCTTATTCTAAAGATCCTAGAACAAAGACTGCCTTGTAATACTATCAACAAGTTTTCTCAGTGTGTGTTACATCCACCGCCAACGTCTTCTTTTCATCTCTTGTTCTCCTGGCACTTGTCTGATTCATGTCATCAGATCAATATTGATGATCTTCACGCACCATTTCAATCCTTTTTTGTTCTACACAAACACTCATTTATGAAATTCTACACCTTATTGGTTGTTATATTAAGCATTACTAACTAATTGTTCTGAAACAGAATTCTTTAAAGTAACATTCAGTAAATTCTGCACATTTTACAATTGTCCAAATAAATAATATTGCAATATTTTGTACGACGCAATTGCATTTTTTTTTAACTTCGCATGACTAAACTGTAGCCAGACTCAGCACGTTGCTATTTCTATTTTTTCCGTCGTTTTCGACGGAACAGTTTACCAGATAAGAAATAGTGCATGGTTAAAATGAAAACGGGTGCTAATACTGTGTATGAAATAATATCACCTGTCAAATCAAGCAACTGACAGTTGCTATAACAGAACACGCGCTATTGTACCTATATCGTAAAGCTAGCATGGATCAATAAAACCTGACAACTAATTAAGAAATGTTCTATAATATTATTAAAGAAGGTGTTAGTATTTTCTATAAGGCAAAGATCACTTGTTAAATCTACCAAATGAAAATCACCACTGTCATCGCGTGTAGCCGACCCCGAATCTAGACGAAATTACAAGAACCCTACAAGGAAAACCTGTATTGTAAAACTTAAAAAGGGTGGGAATGTTTTCTTGTTAGCCCCCATGACAACACTAAACCCGATTTAATCTGAGAACGAAGAATAATTCTTCCTCCCTGGCACTGTGTTGTTTATTAAGTCAGCTTCTTAAGAGGCAATTCTGCTTGCACTTTCAGACAATTCTCGATTTCTCGTTGAAGTGTACTCTCCCCCTGGACACCGAATGTTGGTTCTGTTCGGAAGCTGACCGTGTTAACGGCAAGCAATAACATTGACCGTTCTTTGGAAATGGCAGAATGCAATTTACGCCAATGTCCATTATGCGCGTTAGAAGAATGACTCTAAGAGAAATTATGGCCTCTATCTGGGAGAAAATAGATTTGTTTTACTGTATTTGTGTCGTGTTTGACGAGTTTTGATTCGACAATAGCCGCTCTGCAGCTAATCAGATTGGACAAGTTCAGAGCAATGTTTGGGTTTTTGAACTCGCTATATTAACAACGCGGCATTGTCAATAATCTCGACATTAATTAATGTTATCCTGACTTTAATCGAAATTGTGGTTTTTTTACTGTTGGATTTTGAGGATTAAATATTACAATTTTGAATTTTAAAATTTATGTTTCTGGTAACAGTATACTTAAGGTGTATTACAGCAATCCCCAGCTTAGCGCTGTTAATTCGTTCTTGAAAACTCCAGCGCTTACCGAAAAAGTGCTAAATGAAAATTGATTTTCCGTAAGAATTAATAGAAATCCAAATAATTCGTTCCCGAGGCTCGGAAAGCTCTACCAAAATTAAGTAAAAAGCGATTTGCAAAAAAACTAAATAGTTAACATTTATTAACTACAATTTAATAATCAGACATACTTATTTACTCAGTCGTTTCTCTTCTATCGTGAGGTGTAGAGAGTTGGAAAAGAGAGCGCCATACTATCATATCGGCTGTCTTCCTCCTGGCCTAATTATTAGACATAATAAATACAAATGAAATATAATGTGTGTACTGTACTAAAAAATTTATAAGACTTTAAGCGCTGCTACTTCCGTCACTTGTGGCTACAAGTGTCCCGACAGTTGCCTTCATCATCAGACGTCTGGTTAGCAGAAAGTTTTACAGGTGTTGAAAACGTTTTTCTGGTTCCAACTGTAGAAGGCATGATTGGTTGGCCAATGGGTGTTGAAAAAAGAAAAAAAAAAGGGGGGGGGGGGGGGGATAGGGGGATACGAGAAGATATCCAGGAGACTTTAAAATAAGGCGAATCGAGCTTGCTTTATCACTTTTTTTGTCCCTCTAAGAAGCATCTTGTAGAAGAGCGTGTTCTATGTTACAGATTACCATAGAACTTCATTCCATTTTGGTGGTCATGCTTCATTAGGCTAGCAGTGACAATGCTTTTGTGCCATTCCATCACCCTGAATGAACTTGGTGAGCATGTTAAATCTATTTCCCTGCCTCCCATCGAGTTTAGCGCTCAGCGTAAGATCGAATTTTTAAGCGTTTAACAGAAATATGGCTTTAAATACAGCGTTATATCGAAAACGCGCAAATCGAAGAGCGTAGGACTGGGGGATTGCTGTACATGTTTCTGGCAATAAAGAGACCACAGGTAATACATGTTTCTGGCAACAGTAGACTAAAGGTATAATATATGTTTCTGGTAACAATAAACTAAAGGTATAATATTGTCACGGGATTTACTCCCCTTGCTCTGCAGTGATGGTCCAACAATTGAAAAACTAATGAGTATCTAATGAGGGTCTTCAAAGGTTTCTACCTTCGCTCAAGGTTACTCTTGGCAGAAGTGTGAATAAAAGGATGATGATGCTTCTATCTTGAGGGAGTTTTCATAAGATATTTCAGAAATCAAGAACAATGCTGAATTGATCTGAGCAAATGTTAACTTTTTATCTGCCCGACACCTTTTATGAAGAATTACTATGTATTTTAGCTCGTCAAGAATTATTATGTATTTTAGCTAGTTCAAGCCCCCAACTGATTTAATTCAGTTAAATATAATTAATAGCTCAGTTTAGGTGGGGGGGGGGGGGGGGGGGTTTATGACTGATACATACAGGTGCAGTACATTCAAAATTATTAAATCAACTATAAATTTATATTTATACAGATAATTTACAAAATAATTTTTTTTTTAAATCATCACAGGTGACGTTATGGTTAGTTACGGGAATTTTCTTCTTGGGAAAGTTCACTTGGCAGCTTCTAAGTGTGTACTTAGCTGCCAGTAAGATTGTCGTTTGATTTCTGCTCCATCCGATGCTTTTTTCAGATTGTAGACTGGTTCACTCTCGTCACTGGTCAAGTCTGGTGGCAGTAACACGTTCCAAGAAGTATATGTGATGGTATTGCCTCCACTGCTTTGCAGTAGTGGTCCAACAGTGGCCAAAACTCAAGAGTATCTAATATGGGCTTCAAAGGTGCCAACCTTCGCACATAGATTACTCTTGGCAGATTTGTAAATAGAAGGGTAATGACACTCCTATCTCAATGGAGTTTTCACAAGAAATTCAGATAAGCGAAAACAATGCTGCATTGGCTGAGCACGTTAATTCTAAAATCTGCCGACAACTTTTGTGAAGAATTAAGCAATGATTAATCTTAGCTTGTTCAAGCCCCCACCTCTGATTTACTCAGGGGAATTATTATTATTCTGGTATAGCTCTGTTTAAAGTGTGTGTAGTAAACTGACTGAGACAAACATGCAGTTATGATTTTATGTCATGTTTAGTTAGACTATTATGTGTTAATTATGGAAATGCTAGGATGTGTGAATGTTTCTGTTCTCACATTCAGTGTAGAGTGTTCTTTAAATGTTTTAGATCAATAAAATGTATCTGTATTGCAAATTTGCAGTCTATCTCTGTGTAAAGATGTCATGTGCACCATCACAATCATATAGAAACCAAATCCAGCCTAAATATGTTGGAATAAGTTATTTCGATCAAGCAACAAAAAGCATATTTAAATCAAACACCAGTAAAATGCAACAAACAATGTCCAGTAACAATAACTAGTTTTAAAGTGAAACTGTAGCTTACTTTCGACATGACATATCACATATGACATCATCTTGACTAAAACCTTCACATTTTTATGGAGTGATCACAGAATTGGCCGTTCGCCTTTTCTCATTTTCTCTCTCTCTTTCTCTCTCTCTCTCTCTCTCTCTCTCTCTCTCTCTCTCTCCCCCCCCCCTTTTCTGTGCAACTATCCATTTATTTCTTCATTTTACGCACAGAAACATGCCCCATCACCGCACCTTAGATTTGTTGAGCTCTGCTCAAACTGCAATAGTGTAATTTCACAGCTAAATGACCATCAATAAGGATTTATTGTAATCGCTTAAGTTGGTAAACTAGACTGACTTCCTACGGTAACCGTGAAAATGTCCCTCTGGGCGCATTGTTCGCTACAAAAGCGTTCAGACAGTGTGGCGGAGAATACAAAAGGAAGACCAGGTGTTGTCTGCGATATGTCGCAACTTATCCTTCTGGGAACCAGGAAAGTACAGATGATAATTACTTAACTCACTTCCAGACATTTTCTGTGTAATTATTACAGAAAAACCCGTCTGGGTAAACAATTAACGATGACACTATCTGCAGGCGAGGTTACAAAGCGTAATTGAAAGGTTATCTAAGAGTGACAGAAGAAGTCGGGCCATATATGGGAGATGAGGTCATGTGTTTAAATTTTAAAATGATATTTTAAAGCACGCGGGGGAAAGTAAAATAACTAACACCCCAACCCACTACATTCTAGTTCATGGATTGGATCATATGAGAGTCAGAAACAAAAATTTATTCTGATTGGAAGTTTTATCGGAAACGACTGGTGGAAGAGTGGTCAGGAAAATTGCAATATAACCTAGCTAATTCGGAGGCTAAAACAGACTGCGTTTCAGAATCGTCAAAAGTAGACAATTTGGACTGAAGCCAGGAAAAGAATAGAGTTAGGATTCTGACCTTATAGGACCAGAAAAACACGTATCGGAACTCCTTTTATCTTGTGAAAATTCCCTCAAGGTAGAAGCATCATCACCCTTCTATCTGCATCTCTGCTAAGAGTAATCTTGTGCGAAGGTAGATAACTTTGAAGACCCACATTAGATACTATAAGTTTTGGCCATTGTTGGACCATCACTGCAGAGAAAGGGGAGCAACCCGTGACAGGGGTATACTTTTTTGTAACTGGTGAAAACATTGCACAACAGATTTTCTTTGCGCACAGACACTATATAAAATTAGAGGGAACATTGCCTTAAACATTTACTGAGGGAGACTGAGCACCTATGGGTTTGCCCTGGATGCAGTGATGTCGATTCTGATCAACGATAACAATAACTAATTCCATTGTCATCTTGCTACAAAAAGAAAAGCGACAGCAGTAATACAATATAAAACGATTATCAGAACAAACGTAGATAATGCTGACGTAAGAAAATCACAGCCCACCTAACGTTACGAGCATGAGATCTTCGTTGGTACGGGACCGCGCTACTAGAACTGCACATTAGTTAATCATTTTCTTTGAACATTACGTTGAGACTGAAGTTGCATTAGTGTCCAGGTTGTAAAGAAGTAAGATGTGACGGTTTACCGTTCTTTATATCCCGTTCAACCCTTGATGGGTTATACTCGTATAATTAGGATATATAGTGTAGTAAATTCAAGATATAATAATAAAATATGATTTCTAAATATGGTATTGTTACGCACAGATCATTTTTTTTCTCAAGACATTGTATGATCATTTTTTGCTAAAGACATTGTGTAATTAGATTGACTGAAATGTACACTTTAATTTGTTTCGGTCAAAGCTACATAACTCTGGATAATTGAGATTATCATTTAAAATGATGTTACCTCCTCTTGTGTCGAGACACGTTCGGTCCATATTTTTTGAACGAAGTGTGACCATTCTCCTTATTTGGTAGTATCGGTCAACTGTTGTTGGAATGTCTGAAACCTGTGTTGAGGTCTCTGTTCATGTCCATATAAGGCTCGATCTAGTAAAATCTGTATCTGGAATGTTCCTAGATCGTCCTTTTGATTGCTATTCAAGTGTATGGGTTCTGCGCATGTCCGGACGCGAGGCGTCTGGGAAGTTGCTTTATCTTAGGAGTCGATGGAAAGTTGTGAAGCAGAGAAGACGCGTCCCTGCGTCTCTGTGATTTTGTTAGGGAATTAGGAGCCTTATTGTGAGTTAGTTAGCTTACAAGGTCCTTCCCTTGAGTATTCAAATCGCCTGGAGGCGTATGTTTTCTGTGGTGTGGATTTTCGAACGAAGGTAATGCCTCATTTACATCCAATCTGTAACTTAACTTTATGTTTGACAATGGTCGATCTCTGCTCACGTATGTTTTACAGAAAGGAAGGTTCTTCTATTAGAAGTCACGCCCCAGGTATCTTCATACCTGAGATCTATATGTACACGGGTCATACTCAGCCCGTAGGACAGTCTTATGTTCTATGAACGTCGCTGTGTGTCAGCGATTACGCCTACGTCAAGGTTAGACTTAGGAATGCCTGTAAAGGTCAGTTCGACCTGCACTCCTGGAATGCCATCCTCGTGCGACTTATGATTTGACTCATTTAGCACATCTGAACAGTAGGAGGATTTTTTGATGTACTTTTGTATTTGGAGCCAACAATATAATTCCTTGGCGCCATATCATCATTTTGAGAATATGCCAAATGCATTGATGAACTATGTATGCTGATATTCGTGAATGTCATGACTTTGCTCTATTGTGAACTGGATGTAACGTACCTGTGCTTGTGGCGTCAGAAATAAATTATGAAAACGTCAAGAGCCGTTTGCCCATTTATGACTTCACATGTCGTACCCTGTGTGCTGTAACTCTGTGAACTACATCACTACTATACACAGCAACAACAACAACACAAAAACAGATAAGACACCCTACATCTTGAACTATAATACCTGGTGTCGATAGGGTGGTACTGTGACGGGGCTAAAGATTTTCCAACGAAATTGGACTTATACCTATAACGTCCATGGTGGTCAGTTCTGCCATTATCATTTATGAAAGCATCACGATAGCATCACCAAAGAGGAGCAAGCCCTAAATCCACCCTTATCATTTTATGGTGGCCAGATGTTGGTTTAATTCTGGTACCAGCAGTCAAGGGAATCATCAAACCCAGATAGCATACTTCAGCATACAACATTGCAGTTTCAACTCACTTCCTTCGAGAGATATTTTGAAAGTACCCGGCGCTGCTCGGCAGTTTGTCGAAGTTTGTCTGCATCTAGAACGACAAGTGCCGTTTGAATCGATTTGTCTGTATATAGAAGGACAAGTGCCGTTTAAATCGATTTGTCTACATCTAGAAGGTCAAGTACCGTTTGAATCGATTTCTCTGCATCTAGAAGGTCAAGTTCCGAAGCTTATTTCCAGTATCAGAAGCTCTTTTTCCTGCGTCATGGCTGTACATGGGAGCAGATGTCGATCAACGTTGGATCGTTTATCCTAAGAATGCTGATCACATCCTGTTCTGCACCGTGCTGACGTTTGGGACATATAGAAATTAAGTGGCCTGTTTGTTTGTGAACTGTGCCCTTATGTTCTTGCTGAGCCTTCTGAATTCTTTCACCCACTTTTTGCTATTTGTTTACATGTTATATGTTATTTGTATATGTATATTTATATTTCAGCGGGTCTGGATGGGTGGTGACTCCTATAGATCATACCACGTGACAGAGGTTTTCTATTGAGAGTGTTCTGTAGGGTATGCAAATTTCCTATAGTGAAATTTGCTAAGCGACTTTTGTTGCTATTTCTATTAGTTGTGATGACATGTGTTAGTGTTGTTATCGTTATTTTTCGCATTCTTTAGTTCTGTTTTAACTTGTTTGTATTTGTAGGTCTCCTATTTTCTATTATTCAGTTCTTTACACAATTTTTGTTTATACATTGTGACGTCATTGGTTTGTTTACTTTTTCGCATTTTGTCATTCACATTCTTTGTGATACTTTCTTTTAGTTCTGCTGTTTATTTAGTTGACTTATGCGAATGTTTTCGTATTGACTTTGATCTTTATTATTGTTTACATTGTCTTTGTTCTTTGTTATTGTTTACATTGTCTTTGTTCTTTGTTATTGTTTACATTGTCTTTGTTCTTTGTTATTGTTTACATGGTTCTTGCGTAATTAGCTTTCACTATTGTTTATATAGTGCACTTATCATAACTAACTGGTGATTTTTTGCTTACGCACTTTTGTAGTGCAGTTATGATAAATAACTGATGGTTATGCACTGATTTGTGTAGTGCCTTCATGATTAAGAAGTGACTTGTGACATTATTATACATTTGATAATACAAGTTGGTGTCAAAGACTTGTTTCCCACGGAGATTGGGTTAAACATTGGGATTATACAAGTACTTTATTAAGTCTTGTTACTATTAAGGTTGAAATAAGATAATTAATTATTTCAGGTTTTGGACTCATATTTTAGACAACATTTCTACATTTGAGTACTTTATTGAGCAGGGTAAATCCCTTGGAAAGACTGGTGATAAATTAGAAGAATTTGCGACTATTCAATATGCCAAGGCATTGAAGTCGGAAGAAAAGAAAATGAAAGAACAAACTGAACAAAAGAAAATAGATGCTGAGAATTTAAAACTGCAGATGCAGGTGGAGGAAAAGAGATTCCAAATGGAAATGGAAAAACAAAAAAGAGAAAGAGAAGCTGAAGAGAAAAAACTTGAAAGAGAAGCTGAGGAGAAAAGACTACAGATTGAGTCTGAAAATAAAAGACTTGAAAAAGATGCTGAAAATAAAAGACTAGAAATAGAGACTGAAAATAAGAGACTTCAGGCTGAGGCTGAAGAGAAAAAGTTACAAAGAGAGGCTGAGGCTGAAGAGAAAAAGTTACAAAGAGAGGCTGAGGCTGAAGAAAGAAGGTTACAAAGAGAGGCTGATGAGAGAAAAGCAAAAATGGAGCATGAAGAAAAACTCTTAGCTTTAGAGTTAGAAAAGATGAAAGTGTTGAACACTAGTAATGCTAATAATGTAGATAAGGTGTCAGATAAGACTAATGCTAATAATTTCAAGCTTAATCTACCAGCATTTAATGCCTCCATTGATGACATAACATTTTATTTAGACAGATTTGAAAGTGCATGTAAGGTGCATAACATAGATAAAAACACTATTATGTATATCATCTGTCCAAGATACTTAGAGGTGATGCTTTGATTATGTTGGGCATGGTAGATGTGCCTGACAAGAACAACTATGAGGTTGTCAGAGCAGTCTTGTTAAAAAAATACCACCTTAACGAAGACGGCTATCGTCTTCAATTTTAAAAATATGTTGCCAGAAAACTGGAGTGGAATTCTCTGAATTCATTTCAAAGATACGTCTTACTTTTTCACGATGGGGTGAGCTGTCTAAGACAGAACATACATATGAAGCACTTATGGACTTACTACTTAGAGACAAGGTTATGTCTTCTGTCAATGAATCTTTTCTTTCTTTTCTTCATGAGCGTAAGCCTAAAAACATAAAAGAAATGGAAGAATACTGTTGCCAGTATGTCACTGCGCATCCTCACGTAACCATTAGCGACTCTAAAGTAAAAGAAGGTCTGTCAGTTGCTTCGGCAGCACCTTATGGCCCAAATTTCATGCGTAAATTTCAGGGTAGCCAACAAAATTTTAATAAGAAGAGTAACCGTAATTATGCTCAGAATCATAGCGATCAATTTCAGGGTGATTCTTCTTCGCAGAACTGGAGACAACCTGATACTCCACTGTATACTACTCCCTGTAATTTTAGACATTTTCACAAAGGTAATCAGTATAGAGGCAAATCTTTTTCTCGGAGACCTCGAAACCAATATAATAGAGGTTCTCAACAGTATAGAAATGGTAATGACAGTTATGGAAACTGGAATTCAAACCAGAATAACAATTACAGTAGGGACTGTAATGATAATTGCAGAGGCAATAATGGTCGTGGTAGATCGCAACATAAAAGAAAAAGATATCAACAGACAAACTCTGTACAACAAGAATCTCAGGGGGCAGATAAACAGGTTAATGATAATAAAGACCATAATGCTATCGGTCGTTCATCTTTTGATTTTGTTAGGGCAAATAAATGTATCCAATGCAGTACTTTATTTGACCAGACTACCGTAACTACTTTAAGCTGTGGTCATCCTCTTCCCGCTCTTCCTGCTAATGTTGCGCATGACGGGAGAGGTTCTCTTATACTACATAAGGGTCTTGTAAATAGTAATCCAGTCTCAGTTTTATTTGATTCTGGATGTACTACTGTTGGTGTTAGGCAATCTCTTGTAAATCCATCCTGTGCTACAGGAAAGGTCATCAAATGTGTCACATTTGGTGGCACTTTGGAAAAGTATCCTACAGCCATAATACATAGTGCTACTCCTTTCTTTACGGGAGATGTCCACGCGTGTCTTCTTCCAAACCCTATTGCGGACCTTATTATTGGTCGTATTCACGGAGTTAGGGAGTGTACCCCACAGAAAATTGCTGTTTGGGAAGAGCAAAACATGGAAGCTACCAATGCGGTGGTCACAAGAGCACATGCTCTGGATCCACCTCAAACTTCATTAACTGATAATGATGAAGTAGATAGTCAAGATAGTCACTTGATTATTTCACGTGACTCATTTATAAAATTGCAAGAAGAGATCCTTCTTTACAAAAAATTCTTCATTCTAGCAAAAAAAGGTGATCCAAATCAGAATACTAATAGAAAGTCTTGGATTTCTATGAAGAACGGCGTACTTGTGCGTATGGTACAAGACTCGTCTACGTCCACTCATTCACAAATTCTTGTGCCTAAGAGTATGAGATTGCAAATATTGCAACATGCTCATGACTCGCAATGTGCTGGACATATGGGTTTTTCCCGTACAAAGTCGAGGGTTCTTGCGGCTTTCTTTTGGCCATTTGTGAGCAAGGACATACGAATTTACTGTCGTTCTTGCAAAGTATGTCAGGAGGTCAAATCTAAAGGACCACGACATGCTGCGCCTATCCAGGCTGCTGACATTCCTATTCGCCCTTTTCAAAAAATGGCAATAGATATTATCGGTCCTTTTAGAATTAAGTCGGCCAGAAGGACATCAATTTATCCCTTACATGTGTCGATATGTGCACACGTTGGCCAGAGGCTATACCTCTCAAGAGCATCTCAACTGCTGATATCGCAGACGCTCTTTGGCTGATATTTTCTCGCTTGTGTTTCCCCGGAAAAATATTGTCAGACCATGGCACTCAACTTATATCAGACACTATGTCACAGGTAATGTCTATGCTACATATTAAAAGGTCTCTCAGCAGTATCTATCACCCAATGTCTAATGGGTTAGTTGAGCGTTTGAATAGGGACTCTAAAAAACTTTACTTGGGAAGATAACTGAGGATCATCCTCAGGATTGGGACCGGGTTTTACCCGCAGCTCTCTTTGCTTATAGAGAGGTCCCCAATGAACATACGGGGTTTTCCCCTTTTGAACTTGTCTTTGGCGCGCAACCGCGCGGCCCTTTGTCTTTACTTCACGATCTAATCACTGCCGATAATATTAGCGATGAGACTCAATCTTCTTATGAGTACGTCATTGCTCTTAGGCAAAAGATTCATCAAGGTTTTGCAAACTAGCAACTTCTTCATCCGAATTTGCTAAAGAAAAGGCAAGGCAGTTTGCAATTACTAAAAAAATAGATTGTTATTTGGGGGTCTTACGACAACTTTGTCCAGGTGACAAAGCTCTCGTTCTACCTCCTTCAAGGGAGAACAGACTTCTAATTGCATGGAAAGGTCCATATGCAATAGTCTCCAAAATTTCTGATGTCGACTATGTTGTCGATATTGATGGAAAGCATAAAACTTTCACATAAATATGCTCACGGAATTTTATGAAAGACCTGACTATTTGCAGCCTATTTTCCAGGCTACGGACAATTCTCAAGCACCTCATGGTCAGTACTCATCTCTGTCAGTTATACAGGATGAGGAAACTACTTTTTCTGATGTCAATCTTCCTCTTTCTATGGTCCCACTTTATTCTACGGAATCTTGGAAAAACGTGACCGTTTCTCCAAATCTTTCCGCTGAGGAACATCGACAAGTTTCTTCGATGTTCCAAACATTTCAGGATGTCCTTACAGACATCCAGGGACACACACATGTCATTGAACCTGACATAATGCTAACTGATCATAATCCTATCAGAGTCAGACCCTATCCAATACCTATCCATTTCCAGTCTCAAGTCGAAACAGAATTGGATGAAATGATACGTTTGGAAATCATTGAACCATCCACTTCAGCATACTCTTCGTCTATGGTTATTGTTCGAAAGAAGGATAATAACATTCGCATTTGCGTAGATTATCGCAAATTGAACCAATTTACGAAGTTCGACGCTGAACCTATGCCTTCATTAGAAGAGCTACTCAATAAACTTTCTAATTCTAGATTCTTTACTAAACTTTACTTGTCTAAAGGTTATTGGCAAGTGCCTTTAGCAGAGCATGCCAAACCTCTTACAGCGTTTTCTACACCTAGGGGTTTATTCCAATGGAATTTCATGCCTTTCGGTCTTATGAACGCCCCTGCTACATTCGTACGCATTGATGCGGCGAATTCTCGCATTATCGTACAGATGTCATTAGCATACTTAGACGATATCTGTCTGTTCAGTGATTCCTGGGAAGATCACTATTTGGGTTTATACGAATTGCTGTCTACTCTTCGCGAGTATAACTTGACTGCAAAACCCTCTAAAGCCTTTATAGGATTTAGTGAGATTTCTTTCCTGGGTCATCGTGTTGGTCATGGTCTTTTAAAGACAGAGGACCACAATGTTTCAAAAATACTTAAAACATTTCTGTACTAAGTCGGAAGAAACAAGTACGGAGTCTCTTAGGGGGGTTTTGACCACTTTTACGGGACGATTCATTCCGAATCTGTCCTCCATTATGGCACGCTTTCTACTTTATGAGAAAGGATCGCCTATCT
>JAMPIV010018326.1:0-2500 GCA_024509875.1 Oreohelix idahoensis
GGTGTGGGGTTGGGGGGGGGTTTTTGGGTTGTGGGGGGGGGGGGGGGTTTGTGGTGTTGTGTTTGGGTGTGGGGGGGGTTTGGTGGGGGTTGGTGTGGGGGGGGGGGGGGGGGGGGGGGGGGGGGGGGGGGGGGGGGGGGGTTTTTTTGGGGGGGGGGGGTGGGGGGGGGGGGGGGGGGGGGGGGGGGGGTGGTGGTGGGGTTTTGGGTTGTGTTGTTTTGGGTGGGGGGGGTTGGGTGGGGGGGGGGGGGGGGTTTGTGGGGTGTGGGGGGGGGGGGGGGGGGGGGGGGGTGGGGGGGGGGGGGGGGGGGGGGGGGTGGTGGGGGGGGGGTTTGTGGGTGGGGGGGGGGGGGGGGGGGGGGGTTGGGGGTGGGGTTGGGGTTGGGGGGTGTGTTTGTGGGGGGGGGGGGGGGGGTGGTGGGGGTGGGGGGGGGGGGGGTTGGGGGTTTGGGGGGGGGGGGTGTTGGGGGGGGGGTTGGGGGGGGGGGGGGGGGGGGTTTGGGTTGGGGGGGGGGGTGGGGGGGGTTGGGGTTGTTGGTTGGGGGGGGTTGGGGGGGGGGGGGGGGGGGGGGGTGGGTTGGTGTGGGGGGGGGGGGGGGTGGGGGTGGTGAGGGGGGGGGGGGGGGTGGTGGCGGGGTTGGGGGGGTGGTTGGTGGGGGTGGGTTGGGTGGGGGGGGGGGGGGGGGTGGGGTGGGGGTTTTGGGGGGGGGGGGGGTGGGGGTTTTGGTGGGGGTGTGGGGGGGGTTGGTGGGGGGGGGGGGGGGGGGGGTGTGGGGTGGGGTGTGGGGGGGGGGGGGGGTTGGGGGTGGGGGGGGGGGGGGGGTGTGGGGGGTTTTGGTGGGGGGGTTGGGGGGGGGGGGTGGGGGGGGGGGTTTGGGGGTTGGGGGGGGGGGGGGGGGGGGGGGGGGGGTGGGTTTTTGGGGGGGGGGGTGGGTGTTGGGGGGGGGTGGGGGGGGGGGGGGGGGGGGGGGGTGGGGGGGGGGGTTTTGTTGTTTGGGGGGGTTGGGGGGGGGGGGGGGGGGGGGGGGGGGGGGGGGTTGGGGGTTTTGGTTGGGGGGGGGGGGTTTGGGGGGGGGGGGGGGGGGGGGGGTTTGGGGGGGGGTTTGGGTTTTGTTTTGGGGGTGGGTGGGGGTTGGGTGGGGGGTGGGGGTTGGGTTTGGGGGGGGGTTGGGGGGGTGGGGGGGGGGGGGGGGTTTGTTGTGGGGGTGGGGGGTGGTGGGGTGGGGGGGTTTGTGGGGGGGTTTTGGGTTTTGGTGTTGTGGGGTGGGGGTTGGGGGGGGGGGGTTGTGGGTTTGGGGGGGGGGGGGGGGGGGGGGGGGGGTTTTGTTGGGGGTGTGGTGTTGGGGGGGGGGTGTTTTTTTGGTGTTTGGGGGGGGGGGGGTTGGGGGGGGGGGGGGGGTTGGGGGGGGGGGGGGGGGGGTTTTGGGGGGGGGGGGGTGTGGGGGTTTGGGGGGGGGGGGGGGGGGGGGGGTTTTGGGTTGGGGTGTTTTGGGGGGGGGGGGGTTGTGGTGGTGGGGGGGGGGGGGGTGGTGGGGGTGGGGGTTTTTGTTTGGGGGGGGGGGGGGGGGTTGTGGTTTTTTGGGGGGGGGGGGTGGGGGGTTGGGTGGTTTGGGGTGGGTGTTTGTGGGGGTTGTGGTGGGGGGGTTGGGTGGGGGGGGGGGGTGGGGTGTTTTTTGGGGGTGGGGGGGGGGGGGGGGGGGGGGGTGTTGGTTTGTTGTTTGGGGGGGGGGGGGTGTTTGGGGGGGGTTTGGGGGGTGGTGTGTGGGGGTTGGGGGGGGTAATGTTTGGTTTGGGGGGTGGGTGGTGGGGGGGTGGTTTGGGGGTTGTTGGTGGGGTTGGGGGGGGGGGGTTTGGGGGGGGTTGGTGTGGGGGGTGGGGGGTGGGGGGGGGGGGGGGGGGGTGGGGGTTTGGTTGGGGGGTTTGGGGTTTTTGGGTTTGGTGGGGGGGGGGGGTTTTTTGGGGTGGGGGGGGGGGGGGGGGGGGGGGGGGGGGGGGGGGGTTGGGGGGGGGGGGGTGGGGGGGGGGGTGGTTTGGGGGGGTTGTGGGGTTGTTGGGTTGGTTGGGGGGGGGGGGGTTTGGGGGGTTGTGGGGGGGGTGTTGGGTTTGGGGGGGGGGTGGGGTTGTTGTGTGGGGGGGGTTTGTGTGGTGGGGGGGGGGTGGGGGGGGGGTTTTGGGGGTTTGGGGGGTTGTTGGGTTGGGGGGGGGGGGGGGGGGGGGTTGTGTGGGGTGGGGGGGGGGGGGGGGGGGGGGGGGGGGGGTGGGTTGGGTGGGGGTTGTTGTGTGGGTTGGGTTGGGGGTGGGGGGTTGGGGGGTGTGGTGGGGGGGGGTGGGGGGGGGGGGTGGGGTTTTTTGGGGGGGGGTTGGTTGTTTGTGGTTGGGGGGGGGGGGGGGGGGGGGGGGGGGGGGTGGGGGGGGGGGGTTTGGGGGGGGGGGTTTTTTTTTGGGGGGGGGGGGGGGGGGGGGGGGGGGGGGGGGGGGGGGGGGGGGGGGGTGGGGGGGG
>JAMPIV010018326.1:605000-867748 GCA_024509875.1 Oreohelix idahoensis
GAAAATGAAGGACACACACGGAGTCAGAAAAGGAATTAAAGTTCAAATTAACGACCCCAAGTACACGTGTAATATTTTTTTTTATATTTATTAATGTGTTTGCTACTTTTCTTTGTAGCACGCCCATTTCAACCATCTACCATGTACATGGAGTTGTTGGTTATATCAGGACGTGTTTCCTTTGTTGTAATATGTTTTTGTTTGTATTTATTTTATACTATATTATCTCTAGTAGGTATTTTCCTTTTGTAGTTATAGTTCATAATGGTTTTTTTTTTTTAAATCTAAAATATGCTATTGTCTAATCTGGTATGTTTTTAATTTTCACTGGATGTTTTATTTGGTTAATCTGTATGTATCTGGGGTGAATCTTTCTCCAGTTTGGACTACTGGCTCGGATCCTTATTTATTTTTTATATGTTAGCTTTTGTTTAGGTAATATAGTGTTTTATTAACTTTTGCATTTCTGAAGGGGTCTTTGTGCCTATGAGATTTTCTACACTCATTTCTACCTTGTGGTTACTACAGTATGTCTTAATGTTTTGTCTCTGTTGGTCATATTTCTTACAGTCCACCAGAAAGTGTCTAATTGTGTGGGATTTAATTGTGGGGATTTAATCTAAACGTTAAAAAAACCATAGGAATGATCTTCAGTAGAGGGCGTGTAATTAAAAACAATATAATTGACATAAGCATTAATGAGCAAAAAGTATGCACAGCAAAATCAACTAGATTTCTTGGTATGGTATTAGACCAGCAACTAAACTGGAACAAACACATAGACCTATTAGTGCAAAGCAGTAGGGGACTTTTTAACATGCTAAGATATATGAAAGGGAGTGGTTGGGGAGCCTGCAATAAGACAATGATAACCTTCTATAAATCATTTATTAGGTGCAAACTTGACTATGCCAGTGTTGTCTATGCATCAGCCACCCCGAGCAATAAGAAAAAACTAGACACAGTCCAAAACCAGGCACTGTCAATAATAGCAGGTGCCTCAAAGAGAACATCAGCAGAGGCACTAGAAGTAGCGCTAGGCATTATACCCCTGGAGCTAAGGAGAAAAGAACTGAGATTCAGCTACTGGGCAAAAGTGGCAAAAGATCCAACTCACCCAGCACACAAAACCTTTGATAGGGGTAACCAGTACATAGGCCACATTCCATTAAACCATAATAGATACCCGTCAGGGTGGAAAACAATGGATGAAGTGGATCAATACCCAGACCTGTTTAATACGATAAACAGTAGTGCTCAGTACAAAGCAAAGATCCCACCATGGGAACTGAGAGTGCCAGAAACTGACTCTCACTTATCAAAGATCATAAGCAAATCTAACGCAAATAAAAGATGAACTAAAAATACCAATTAATAAAAAATTGCTGAGGCTCAAGCTTGGAACTGGATATTTCATGATTGAGGAACCCACATGTGAAGAGTGTCAAGAACCACGTGTAATAAGGCAACTGCCAGTGCCTTTTATTCATCTGAGCAAAATGTCTGTGAGCCAGGATTGGCGTAAGTTGTGATTTTACATTATATATTTTATTACTAACATGTGAACTAACATATATATGTATATTACCATGTGAATTTTAATGTGTGAAAATCGATAGTGGATGTCCCAGTCATTCGAGGCTGGCAACCTCAGCGTACAGAATGATAATTTCATGAACCACCACTGCACGGGCTGTTGACTGCTTTATTGCAAGTTTCTTAAAGAGAACTAAACGCATAAAGAGTACAAGGTTCCATACCGAGGAGGGAGGGAAAGATGAAAGAAATGATATACATTCTAAGTATAATACTAACAGTTTCAAATCAGTGTAAACATAGATGAAAACATATTCAATTTATATTGTGAACACTTTCCAATCAGTGGAAATGTAAATGTAAACATATTCTAACTGTACTATTAACATTTTCATTTAAATGTAATGTAAAGCTAAAGCTATTCAATTTAAATGTAAAAGAAAGTTTTATCCCGAGGGATTAAATTTAATTCTCATCGACGGTAAATTCTGAGATAAATAGGATGGTAGAATAGAAGAAAGGGGACACGTAAGTATGTGCCGGGAAACGCAATACTCAGAAGAGCGTTTCGTTTCTGTTCTTTATCATAGCTATTGGTGGTACAAGCAGAAAGTACTATCTCTGGAACAAGAAGTGACAAGTGGCCTACGCTTTAAGACGAAGGACCAACTTTGTAGACTCTCCTTGACATTTCTACGAAACGAGCTACACCCGACAACCTTGGCCAGCGACGAGCGGGAGCAGTGTAAAAAGAACCAACCCATGAGCGAGAGCAGAAACTACTAATGGCAGTTAAGTTCCATATTTAAGCTGCCAAAGTGAACTTTTTTTCATCGTCTCTATTATCCATCAATGATGAAACTTTTCTTCTAAACTATTCAATTATTTTGAAACTGTTAAAACGTAAATGATTATTAAATTTTGTCATTTGTAATTTTACCAATTTAACTTAAATTTAATCATTTTAAAGTTACTGCATGTTTGTCTCAGTCAATTTACAACACACACTCTAAACTGAGCTATACCAGAATAATAAGAATTCCGCTGAGTTAATCAGAGGTGCGGGCTTAACGAGCTACCATAAGCCATTGCTTAATCCATCACAGAAGTTGTCAGCAGATTCTAGAATTAACGTGCTCATTCAAGAGCAACATTGTTTTCGCTTATCTGAATATCTTGTGAAGACACCTTTGTGGTAGAACCGTCATTAACCTTCTATCTACATATTTGCCAAAAGTAATCTTGTGCGAAGGTAGGCAGCTTTGAAGCCCATGTTAGATACTCTTGATTTTTGGCCACTGCTGGACCACTACTGCAAAGCAGGGGAGGCAATACCGTCACACACGTCCAGTAGACCTTTTTTCCCATGGGTTTAGCAATTACTCCTTGAAGTTGTTTTGGGGTATTCATTTATCTGCCTGGTTGCTTGCTGGAGTGTTTTTTCCTGAGCTATGCTTGCTCCTAGTTTTGCTAGTCTGTGTTTTTTTCTGAGCTATGCTTGCTCCTAGTTTTGCTAGTCTGTGTTTTTTTCTGAGCTATGCTTGCTCCTAATTTTGCTAGTCTGTGTTTTTTTCTGAGCTATGCTTGCTCCTAGTTTTGCTAGTCTGGGTTTTTTCTGAGCTATGCTTGCTCCTAGTTTTGCTAGTCTGGGTTTTTTTTTCATTGCCTGGTATGTCTGTGTGTCCTTGTATCCACTAAAGTGGGATTTTATTTTGTATGTTGACGTCAGTTGTTTCAGCTGCGTTATTTCCTGTTTTCGTTTTGGAGGTAATCTCCCAATGCGTGTTGAATCGGTGAAGATTACACTATCTATAGGCATATTGATTTCCTTATTTGAACTTGATGAATATTGCTGCAAAGTTGGAACTTACTGCTGTAATTATGTTTATAGTTTACACTTTTATAACAAAGACGTGCTGAAAAAGAAACAGACGAAGGCGCCCATTTTTAATTGTGATAAGAACCAAATAACTCCACAATTTATTATTTTAAAATAAGGGATAGATGTCGTAGGGATGTAAGGATGATGGTGCCAGGGATAGGTGTGGTAGGGCTAATTGTGCCAAGGATAGGTGTGGTAGGGCTAATTGTGCCAAGGATAGGTGTGGTAGTGATAATGGTGCGCCAGGGATAGATGTGATAGAGATGGTGGTGTCAGGGATAGGTGTGATAGGGATAGGGGTGCCAGGGATAGATGTGGTAGGGATGATGGCGTCAGTAATAGATGTGGTAGAGATTATGGTGCCAGAGAGAGATGTGGTAGAGATGTTGGAGCCAGGAATAGGTATGGTAGGGATAATGGTGTCAGGGATTCTAGACAAAAATGCAAAAAAGATGAGAAAAACATGGAAAGAATTTGAGCTGATGTCACACGACAGGAAAGCATTGCATACATTTCTTCAAGCGCTATGTTCCTTCGGGAGCAAAAGAATTTTGATTGATTGATTATGGCAGCTGCAAGAAGTAAAGTGGCTGGGGGACATTGCAAGAAATGAGAAAGTGATTGCAACCATATCAATTTAAATTATTTGAGCGTGACTTTACCCGTTGTTACAAGACGACAAATTCACGCATCAGCTATTTGATCTACAATCTAGTGGAGATCACAGAGGTCTCAAAGGACCGAGAAGAAGATTATTGTACCACCAGGCATGTCGGAAGAGAAAATTAACACAAAGTTCCACCGAAAGGGGGGGGGGGGGGGGGTAGATGTTATGACTAAATTCATAACACAATTTTCGAGAGGGACCGAAAATTGTGTTATGAATTTAGTCATAACATCTACCAACCTCATCATGTAACAAAAACTGCTACGGAAGCCACCTCTGCGAGAGAACACTAATCATCTAGTGCAAATTTCCTGCACCAAGACCAGGCTGTAGTCATGCCCTCATGCTCCATAAATGCGAAAATAAAAATAATGATGTAAACGATGATGTTCTGTCTTCGGGTAGAAATACTAAGGATGACCGTGAAGGTCCTTGAAGAAGCGATTCTACTTTGAAGCTTGGGATTCAGGGCCCCCAGTCCAGTTTTCTCTATAATACTTTTCGTTACCAATCCCCAACACTTTTTTTTTAAATAAAAGGGGCCCCTCAAAAGTTCAAGCTTTGGATCCAACCAAAATATAGATCCGCCACTGGTCACTTGTAACTAACGTTTTGAAATTATTGTCTGATGTAGCTTATGGTTAATTCACGCCGTTGCAATATAATTTGATTCACTCATTCAATCATTCAATCATGCTCTCTTTTTTCACCCATCAACTCCCAGTGAATATATAGGCCTTAGACAAACGAATATCAAGTCTCCTGTCCTGTGCCATCCCCTCAAGGTCTTTCCATCTCTTCCATAATCACTTTTGTCTCCACTTTTGCTATCAACAGAGTAACTTGTGTCCGTATGCTATCAACAGAGTAACTTGTATCCGTATGCTATCAACAGAGTAACTTGTGTCCGTGTGCTATCAACAGAGTAACTTGTGTCCGTGTGCTATCAACAGAGTAACTTGTGTCCGTGTGCTATCAACAGAGTAACCTGTGTCCGTGTGCTATCAATTACTAGCTCACTCGTGTCCCCCTTTCCACTGGCATTTGTCTGGTTTTTGTCATTTGATCCACTGGCATTTGTCTGATTTTTTTCATATGTTCCACTGGTATTTGTCTGGTTTTTGTCATATGATCCATTGGCATTTGTCTGCTTTTTGTCATCTGTTCCACTGGTATTTGTCTGGTTTTTGTCATATGTTCCATTGGCACTTGTCTGGTTTTTGTCATCTGTTCCACTGGTATTTGTCTGGTTTTTATCATAGATTCCATTGGCATTTTTTAAGTTCTTGTCATGTGTTCTACAACATTTGGCTGGTTTTGTCATCTGTTACACTGGAATTTGTCTAGTAACTAGAGTTTCCCAAACTTTTTCAAGTCACCGCCCCCTTGGTTCCCAGGCTAGGTCCCTAGCGCCCCCCCCCCTTCCTGCATTTCCCCACAGTACATTAAAAACTATAAAGAATGAAAGATAATAGCAACTACTAATTCAAAACAGTGACAACTAATTGCTCTATTTATTTCATTCTAATATAAAGCTACAGATACCCTTATTTAAAAAGAAAAACAGTAGTATAAGAGACTATATTAGTAACAAACCTACTTCACTGTTCTATTAACTTTCAGTGAGATGGATGTGCCTGGTGCAGTCATATTAGCTTCTCAACATTAGGCTGAAAGTTACTCCAAAAGAACTAACGAACTTTACTTTCAAAGGGTTAAAATTGGGCGCGCAAGCCCGTCTATTCTGCCCTTTCATTCTCACTTTTCCTGCATACTATATCCTTTCATTACCACATGTTACTTTAAAGTAGTTTTATAGTATGCGTAACCCAAACAGCAAAAATTTTGACTTGCCTGATGTCACGATACATTCCACTCGAGATTTCTCCCGTAATAATATACTTTCCGTGGAGGTCTTTGCACAAACTTATAATTAAACATTCCTAGTTGTGGATTCTTGACTTCTGCCATGCTGTACTTCGCTCATATTGCTGTATTTTATCTCCTACTGAAACCATGTTACACGTATTTGAGATCGCCATTGTTAGGCTAGTACGTTATTTGTAAACACTGCATAAATGTGCGTTTTAATTGGTTCTCTCTGCATTCTTCTATTTCTAACGTGTGGCGTTTCGTGTGGGTAAAGAGTGACGGGTTTGAATCCAACTTCATGACAATAACCTATCATTGATGGTGTCCCATCTGCTGCCCACACAAAAATGTTAATAAGCCAATTTATGAACGTCTGAATATAAGATAGGAAAGCCGGTTCAGAGATTCAAATACTGATTTCTACTTCCAAGTACTGTTGATTAAACACTTGGCTCTATTCAACCCTTTCTCTTGTTTATTAATGTACCGCGACTATCTCGTAACCATTAGCCCCTGTAAACACTGAGACAACAAACTTCGCAACAAAGTAAAGTCGGTCCTTTCTGAAACACCAGCAGGTATCTAATTTCGTCCGGTGCCAGCGGAAAGTACACTCGGACACACATTGCCAATACCAAAGCCCATATCAAACTAGTAAACACTATTTGGGAATGGTTTTCACTTTCCAAAGATTCTGTTTAAATCAGTAACTCTTTGTGGGTCAACCAGAGACTTCTCCTTGTTCCTTTCTCTGTCTTCGGGAGTGACGGAATGGACAATAGGTGGTTTCGTTATTCCTTCTTTTGTAGCGGTTCCCGATTACAATTTATGATCAGCGATGGTTACTTGAGCTCAGAATGGCACGTAGAGGGGAAACTATGCCTTGTTTAATGATCCTAGTAATACAGCCATCCGCATCTTTGCAATCTAGTCCCCGTCTCACTGATGTTGTCTCTCAAATCCACAACTGCTTTTCCTCCGCTAACACTGCTACTTTATTTTTCAAATAGGATAATGCATTTAATTATAAAAAATATACCGAATTTAGCCTGTCAAATCTACAACCACGCCTTACTACTGAACGCCCCCTATTTACTACTGAACGTCCCCGTTGTACCTCCTTTTTCCGCACTGCCCCCTTAGATCCTTCCAACGCCCCCAGGTGGGCGGTACCGCCCACTTTGGGAACCACTGTTCTTGTCATGTTCTACTAGCATGTGTCTGGCACGGCTGTTTGCGAGCGATCTTTTAGTTATTTCCCCTTTTTCCCCGACCGCGCTATTTATAGCCCACTTGACAGAGGTCACGTGATCAGCTTCCTAATGGGAAAAACATGTGACGATGTTTACTTTTGATAGGGCTTAATTAATGCTTTTAGGCTACTTTTTTATTATAAATACCGGCTTTAATTTTGCGTAAAGCTAGACTAGAAATGTTAGAGTAAATTTTAGAACAAGAACAAAAATTTTATCACAATTAGAACAGGAGATATAATAGTCTGAAATAGTGTAAAATTTACGTTTTTTTTTATATTTTGTTATGGTTTGTTTATAATGCAATTTTCACTCAATCGGTCACAATCAACATGCATAACAAATTACAGAAATCAAAAGTAGAAAACCTGCAGAAAATGGATATCAAAGATTTGTTTTGGTTTCATGCGTCAAACATTAATTATTGAAAGTTTAAATTGCAAGTCCACATTTATTACCTTAAAATAACACACCCAATTGTCCCCAAAACATGTTTGAATTGCTTTTATGCTACTTTATTATTATAAATACCGGCTTTAATTTTGCGTAAAGCTAGACTAGAAATGTTAGAGTAAATTTTAGAACAAGAACAAACATTTTATCACAATTAGAACAGAAGATATAATAGTCTGAAATAGTGTAAAATTTACGTTTTTTTTACATTTTGTTATGGTTTGTTTCTAATTCAATTTACACTAAAACGGTCACAATCAACATGCATAACAAATTACAGAAATCAAAAGTAGAAAACCTGCAGAAAATGGATATCAAAGTTTTGTTTTGGTTTCATGCGTCAAACATTAATTATTGAAAGTTTAAATTGCAAGTCCACATTTATTACCTTAAAATAACACACCCAATTGTCCCCAAAACATGTTTGAATTGCTTTTATGCTACTTTTATTATTATAAATACCGGCTTTAATTTTGCGTAAAGCTAGACTAGAAATGTTAGAGTAAATTTTAGAACAAGAACAAACATTTTATCACAATTAGAACAGAAGATATAATAGTCTGAAATAGTGTAAAATTTACGTTTTTTTTTTTTTTTTACATTTTGTTATGGTTTGTTTCTAATTCAATTTACACTAAAACGGTCACAATCAACATGCATAACAAATTACAGAAATCAAAAGTAGAAAACCTGCAGAAAATGGATATCAAAGTTTTGTTTTGGTTTCATGCGTCAAACATTAATTATTGAAAGTTTAAATTGCATGTCCACATTTATAACCTTAAAATAACACACCCAATTGTCCCCAGAACATGAGAGCTAACAATTATCTCAATCATACATCATGAGTTCTGATCCAGTCTGCGCAATGTTTTTCTAATATGTGCTGTTTATGAATTGTCTTACTAGGGAATAGCTTTCTGAACAAAGACATATAAGTCTCTATCGATGCTGTTATTGATTCTTTACTAATTGGTTTACTGTGTGATATTTTGTTGTGTACTTTCTTAAATGCTTCTTTCAGTGAGTTGAATTGTTCTTGGGCAATAAAAGCTATGTTAGTTATATCTTGTTAGTCTGTAATTTTCAGTGTTTGTGTAATGATTGCTCTTATAAGATCTTTATAAACTTTTTGTGTGAGATATCTGTGGCAGTGATTCCCTATAAATGCTCTGCTATTATAAGCCTGTTGTATGATTTTGTGTTTGGCTAGTACCTTGTCCATGTGTGAGCAAACTGGACCAGACCTAGTACACAGATCTTGAAACTGAAGTTTGGCCAGCGCATCTTGTGCATTTTCAAGTCTAACTTTAAAATTATCTGTCTCCTCCTTATCCTCACAAAGTTCAATACCTACCTGAAAAAATTCAATTTTAGCTCCTAATTCTTCTGCCTATTTCCAGTTCCTACTAAATCTCTTCAAGTTCTTAAAAGTACTAATGTTTGCATGTATCTCTTGCGAATTCTCAAATATCTTTGCGTCTATTGTATCAGCTACCTGTTCTAGAAGTCTGTGGTGTTTCAAAACAATGCCTAATAAAATATGAAGGTAAGGAGGAGCTACATTTTCAATTTCAATCTCTAACATTGGTTTGTGTAAACAATTATGGTAATGTGCCACTTGCCTTTTATTCCCTTTCCCATATTTCATATATCTATAGTAATCTCTTATCAACATGGCCAAACTTCTTGGTTTGCAAGTTGTATGCTCTCTGGATGTCTTTGATGAAAATGTTTGGTTTGTCTGGAGCTCAAGGAATATACCCATGTCTGTGGTGTCTCCAGCAAAACAGGGAAATAATCCCCGAATAAGAAAACAACAACTTGTTTACCATCCCACTCTAAATATTTTAGTGACTCTATCTGAGCTTTCATGCCATTCATAAATATTTCTAAATTATCATATGTATCTCTGAATCTAGCCATTGATAAAAGGATGGTATTAGATTTAGAATTTGGTTTCTCTAAATTTACTACCTGCATTGTAACTTTGAATGAAAGAAGATATACAAACAGTTACTTAGAATTCGCTGGCAGCCGTCGTGTGCACAGGATTGTCTACCAAAGAACACCAATGGAACAGTCCTTATCTCACACACAATATATAAAAAAATTCATATTATAAATAGAAGATTAACAAGACTTGAAAGATAGCTCAAATTATGTGGAAGTAATCTATCTATAGCTTTACATGTTTTCTGACGCTTATATACGTTGCTAAATATCATTATAAATGAATGAAAATGCAAAAACAGATAGTGCTTTACAAAAAGTTATTTTTTTACTACCTTATTTAAGATTTGTGGGTATCAGGAATGCGTTTAAAGGGATTTAAATGCTATAAAATCTGGTGACAATATGCTTGTTCTTGTAATGCCACACTCACAAAACTGACTAACACACATTCTCAAGATATGAAACCAAAAAAAAAAGTATGTGGAAATAATCTTTAGCTTCCCTTCGAGAAGTCTTTATAATTATAAACTCAAACGAATGGGCCGATTTTTAGATATTAAATTAATAAAAAGATTACTTATTTTATGAATTTCCTTAAATGATGACGCTGTTTTCAAAAGTCTGTAACTCCGTCAAAACTAATTTCAAACAAATAAAAATGCAATCAAAAATAGAACACAGAACAAAGTTATAGCACACAAAAGAATTTTAGCGCTGTGTTTATCCAGAACGAGTGTGTAATGATTTATGTTTTACTGATTTTACTCACACATCAGCTGATTTTCCCCGCCAAAAACTTAAATAGTCTTTTACGGTGCACACAAAATTTTATACCCGGTATCAGAATTCCGGTCACCGAAACTAAAAGAGCGCTCTGGTATAGGGCACAAACAGCCGTGCTGGTTCTTGTCATCTGTTCCACATTGACCACCAAGCTGTACCATTTCAATTCTTCTGTTCTATGAATGAATCATTCATTTTATGAAAGTCAGAAACGTCTTAATTGTTGTTTTTTGCTGTTCCTTTTGTTTTAGAGCCAAATAACAGCTTTTTCTTCCAAATGAAATCTTGATATTATTCCCTGCAGTTATCCTACTTATCTATCCATAGTAAGACGTATGTTATTAGACCGATTTGCTGTGACCTTTCATCAAGTATTTTAATTGTATCTTGCAACATGTCACGTCACTTAGCTCTAACTTTCATTTTATTCCCTGACGAAGGCCTAATGGCTGCAACGTGGCAATACTTTTTGTCTTTTTATCCTTGTCACAGAGGTTTTATGATCATTGAATTGCCTATATCCTCTTCTTTTTCTTTCACCCGTATCCTCTATTTCATTATCACTCTTTATATTTTTTCCTGTATTTTTCGCATTCGTTCGTTTGCGAGAAATAATTTCTTTCCCATTCTCACTTTCGCCAGTTTCGTTTCTCATTTAGAAACGCATTTCATTGCTGATTAAACTGAGAACGCAGTTATGTCGTAACGTGTCAGCCCCTACACGAGACGCAGAGTATTAGAATGCATTCCGTCAGACAGGGGAGCAGACAGCTGTCTACAGTTTTCCCTGGGACAGTGTTTCTTCGGCTAAGTTTCTGGGCCTGAAGTGTGAGAATTCACTCCGTCAGACATGATGAGGAGACATTTATCTGGTAGTTTGCATCTGACATGTAGTTTCCAAGGTAGATTCTCAGTGTCAGGTGATATGACACTCACGCTCCACGGCTAGAGTTAGCGTAAGGTGCGAGAAAGCAAAGTGTCAGTTATGGTTCTCAGGATGAGTTTCTCGGGGAGGTGTGAAAAACTGCTTCTGCACTGGAGACGGGTTGTCTGAGATTCGCAATTGACACGCGCCCTTTCGGTCAGTAAGTGGCAGTTACGGCATGCGTTTAGGCGTTAAACGTAAGCGTTAAAGACGGAAAGGGGAGGCTATTGTGTAGTTTATGGAAATAGCGTACCTCTTTGTCTGGTATTTCATATATACTGGAGGGAGTTAGATTTCATTTTCACTCAGTAACTTCGCAGTCAAGACTAGAACAAGCCTTCGTTCGATTCCTAAGAATCTCTGTTAATAGAGATGGCATTTAGTTTGGTCGAAGTGGTTTAAGTTCTTAGTAGTTCTGTGTTGAGTGAAACTGTGGTACCCAAACTTTGCCAGCGTTTAGTACAGAGACATACCTGTGAGAAACATAAACATTTTTATCTTTTAACCACGTGGGTTTTCAAGTTAACACCTGTCTGACAGTGCGTGGGTCTTCATTAATAGACAGAGTACAACTCTCACTAACGAGTTTTTTTAAAGATTAAATGTTTTATACTGGGCCTTTGAGCCAGATCAGATTTTCTGCACAAACTCTATGTACAAATTTAGCCGTGGTGGCAAGTAACATATTCACGTCAGTAACATTCCGACGGAGTTTCGACTAGTGGTGTGGTGACCAAATATAGTCCTTTCCTGAAAGTAGACACCGATCTGACATTCCTCAATTCTAGAAACCTAAGCTATTGACACTGTGCTCGTTGTTAATGTTTCGTGCCTGGACAATTTTAATGTGACCTAAGCAGACATCCGAAAAATAAGAACACCCAAGGAGTCGTTCCCGGAAGCAGAGAATTCATCCTGTTTTTATGGAACTGGGGATTTCTTGGTCAAAGACTGCCCTTGACAAGTCTGTAGGTGAATGTCCTAAAAATTGTATTACCAGAAGTGGCTATCTAAGCTGTGAGTATGAACATGTGCACGTGTGCTCGGCTGAATGAATAAAGTGAATGCAGGACGGAGGGATTTTTTTATTGTTGTAATTGGGCACCCATTTTGCTATCTTAACTTTCTGTATGCAAGTATTGCTAATTATATTTCCCTTAAAATAGAGCAGAGATATCAAGTCTGTCCATACCTTAAGAAGGGTAAATATTAGGCCTAATCCTATGTATCCTTGTTTCCTTGGAGCTATCACTTTCTTCCAACAGGACTGTGGGCATACCTCGAGGGATAAGATCTAACTGTGGGTCTATCATTTCTTGTAGCAATTCCTTGATTTTTTATGACTATGTGTATATGCTTTGATGTAATTTCTATGTGTTGTGAAGAAATTTTAGATGATAATTAAAATTTCTCTTGAAATTAATCAGCGTGTTGGTCAGCTCATTCTAGAATATTTATATATGTGTGTGTGTGTGTGTGTGTGTGTGTGTGTGTGTGTGTTTAGACTGTCTGACTCCTCGAAAGCTGTCGTAGAAGATAGGTGAGAGAGAGAGAAGATTTCTCGATCTCAGAGACAGCCTCTTAATCACATTCTACCATCTCACTCGTGGAAACCTATTGCTATTACTACTTCTCACTGTGACTATCACTTATTCTAATCTATTCAGAAGATACCAACCCAAGTCTTAATTCCCTTATCAAAAATCTACGACAATCCTAGTAAGACGCATTACCTTTTTCTATTTAAAATACTAAATAAACTCAATCTTCACCACGTCAGTTTGCAGTCCCCATCTTATGTTTTCGTTATTAAATCATTACTGCAACAAAACGATATAGAGACAACTTATGTAATGGCTAAAACAACTATAAAGGCCACATTCAAGTCCGAATGGGACAACACCCAGGTCACATAAAATATGATGCCTATCACAAGCTATCTAGGCGAGACCGAATCACAATAGGTTGAGGTACCATCAATATCACAAATTCAGGATTGGTCCAACGGATCTCTGCTCCTGTGGCACTAGCCTTATGACAGTCAAACATCTGCTCCAGTCCTGCCCAACTTACAGCAGTGGACAGAGTGGTATTTTCTTCCATGTGTAGCAGCATTATTAAATCTTCTTCTCTTCTTGGCTGTCAAAGCAGTCAGTCACCATCACACCTAGTGGCGTTTTGTAGGGTAGCAACAAACTGATTCCACTTTGCTCAGTCGGCGGACATCCTTCGTGCAGTGCTACATCTCTAGTTCATTCTTTGCATCACGGCCATCACAGTTCTCTGCCAAGTTGATTTCCTGTCGACCTCTGTTTCACTTTCCTTCAGGGGTCCATAGCATAGCTGTTTTTGTGATGGCATCAGAACGTGGCTAACCCAACTCCAGCGTCTGCCAGCTATGATTAAGTGCGAGTCTTCTTGGTTGCTCCAAGTAAGCAGTTCTTGGTTGGTGATGGTGTTCAGCCAAAAGATTCGGAGAATTTGTCCTTAGATAGATTGTGTGGAAAGTGAACAATTTCAACATTTCCTTCTCGATTACTCTCCGGCAATCCGCACCATATAGAAACACAGAAAGTACACACCTCACATATAATATTAATTACAATGCTAAAAATTTATATTTTACAGGTCAGAAGGCACACGATGGCTCAAATTCAGCCGGAATCGCTCTCGCGTTTGCTTCGAACATTATCTTGGCTGCAAGAAATGTAACTTTGAAAAAACTTCAAAACGGGTCTTCTGCCAACTCAACGATTGCTTTAAGGCCTTACAAGCAAATTGTGATGACGTTTCTCGCTCAGGTCACTTTAGTGATGGGAATGTATTATCTAGAGGTGCAAAATATAATTCCCAGAAACTGCTCGCTGTTAGCAGGACTTTCTCTGACGTCTGGGATTTTCCATGTGGCGTATTCTTTTATTTCTACAAATATCGTTTTAAAGGTATGTGATGATAATACATTTGAGACATTAACTACCTATATTTCTACAAATATCGTTTTAAAGGTGTGTGCTGATAAAGCATCTGAGATCTTAAATAACTATATTTCCACAAATATTGTTTTAAATATCATCAGCTGCCATCTCCTCAACGAAGGTTGGCTGTAAATCATTCTACAAAAATGTTCTGTCTCTTGTCTTGATGGGGCACTCTAATAGACTCTTCCCTGTCAATCTCTTGATGTTATCTCCCCATTTATAGCGCTGTTTTCCTCCTGCACGCTTGCCTTCAATCCTTCCTTCTATTGTTGTCTTCTGCAAAGTTGTTATGTCGTCTTTTTATATGGCCAAAGTATTTTAGCTGGCTAATTTTTATCCCCTTCACTAATTCTCTTTTCGTACTTACATTTTCTAGGACCTCTTCATTATTTTTCTGCGCTTTCCATGAGATGCGCCTCATTCTTTTATAAACCCTCATCTGGAGAACCTCAATTCTTTCTTTCAATTGATTGTTCATTGTCCATGTCTCTGTATCATACAGTAATGAAGAAATAAACATATATAAACATATTTTAAAAGTAGATGCTGATTAAATATCTCAGATCTTAAACAGAAAAAAAGGCGATAACGTGTATACACAGGGTGTCCCATAAGTTCGGCATCATAGAACATTACTGACGCATTTAACACCTTTACCTCTGAAATCATTACCGTGTATTAAAGTGTATTTGCTGACTGTGTACGATGTCTGGATGTGTGCATTAGGAAAAATGGAGGACACCTTGATCACGTTCTATGAATAAAAGCTTTTTGTTTTGCCTTTTGTTTAGTACCTCAACTATGACGCCAGACTTCTTGGACACCCTGTAGAACAAAGAGGTTTTGGTTTTTGTTACGAAATTTGATGAATTTTACAAGAAAATTAACATCTACAATCTCTTAGACCTGGGTGGTTCCATGAGGTTTCTATGGAGACTAAGAAATAATAGGACTATTACTTCTTCATGAGAGTCGTAAGCAGCGACTAATATAGGGCTTTTCATGAGGCTGGCAAACCACATTTTGTCAAATAAATTGTTACAGAAACCATGGCTGCACGAACACATGAAAGCTTTGATGACGGCTTCTTGCTAGGGGACTATCTGTAGCAATGGCTCCACACTCCACAGAGAGTGAATAAGAAAATGAATGATTGAATGATAGTCCAGTAATCTATTTATTTTTCCACATGCACAGATCATGAACGTGGTGAGCCATTCAATAGCGAACATCTTCAAACGGTTTCTCGTTGTCCTGCTGCTTTGCGCTGTTGGAAATCGTCAGATCTCTGCAAGAGATATCCTTGGGTTAATCGTGGCTGTTTTTGGACTTCTTATCTACACGTACGGCAAGACACAGTTTGAAGTTCGGCCAGTCGAACAAGGAGAGAGTAAGTGGGTTCGTGTATTCACGATGTGTTGTAGTGAATGTTGTATGCTTTAACACAGTAATTTAATTATTTGAAGTTGTCAAGAATGATATTTTCGGTGTTGTATGATTATTGCATTTATAATACCTGTAATCCACAGGGAGCTTTATTATTGTGATGTTTGCATCAGATAGATAGATAAGTGAGATTGCGTGGACAGGTTTACTTATTACAGCTTGATTTTAAGAATACACGTAGTAATAGTATTAGTGGTTGGGACCAGAAGACGCAGCAATAGAGACCGCAGTCAGCGACTCATAGCTTGACTGCCTGCGTCAGGACCAGCGAACCAGAGCTGGTCTAGACCGCACTCCACCTCCACGTGGTGGTCCTGGAAACAGTCTGCAGCTGTGCAGTCTGGCTGAGCGAGTGTGGATCGAAATGGGAAGGCAAACCCGGTCCTAAAAAATGCCGTGCAGAAGTCGGATGTGTCGACCGAAAGGTGCAGATATCACAGCTTAGGCGTAAACGGACACAACGCAACCACCGTCCTTTTCAGTACGAACGAAGAAGAAGAAGAAGAAGTACTAGTGGTTGTGTGTGAAAATGGTGCGCAACTTATACTCCTGTGATGTCATCTAGTTCTGTATAATTTCGTGCGGTTTGATGTGAAAAACCGGAATGGAAGGAAGCCAATATGGAAGAGAGTACACAGTCATATGTATATCTTGCAGATAAAAGAAAATGACCTGGAATTTTGGGTCTGAGCCATATTATACCACGATTAGTATATGCCAAGAACATTCATTGATATTATAATTTTAAATCGTTGGAAATTTACGAATTGACTGCCTTACTGGTTCCTTTCGTGAAAGCCGATAGTTTTATGTGTTACCTCTAGTGAACGAGACAGAGGGCAGAGTGTGGTAGGCATAGCCACACTTGTATCAGTCATAGTAGGTTTAATGTTATTCAGAACTCCGCCTAGGCCGGTCACAAGCCCAGTTTCAACAGGTTACAGTACTAGTGATTTTGACTGACCTGCGTGCTTCAATCGTCTAAGGAAGTAGCGGGAAAAACCGTGTACCAGCCAGACGGCATGCATGGAGGCGTTAGGAGGCAGCCTTTCCACTTTGCAAAGGCACAACAGGTCACTCGCCTGTTTGTCTTAAAATATGATTACAAGAAACCACAGAGAGAAAACCGGACTTACCTTAATGGCGACGAACGAGCACGGATTACGGACTGACCGAGGACTAGATTGGAACCAGGCCGAAGATAGACAGTCGATAGGATAATATGGCGGTCTCTCTAGGAAATCTCTACTCTCCATGGTAGAAAATGAACGACTAAAAAAGTAAGTTAATGTTATTCAGAACCGATATAAATGTACTTTGGGCAAACCAACAGGCGCTTATTATCCTTGTGACGAAATGGACGATCTCTTAGCGATCTTTGGTTCTCTCAGGCAGTATCGGTACATTTGTGGTACTGATTTTTATTATGTGCTATCAATTATCACACTTTGCTTTCTTCCTCTCTTTCTTTCTTTCCTCGTTATTTTCTGCTAAGTAGCAGATATTTGATTTTATGAAAGCACCCTTCAGGTGATAAATATCACATTTGCAAGGAGCGCCTGATATGATCCAACACATTTGCTTGGCGCTATCCAGATTTGTTGGTTATAGGCGCGGCAGATTAACACGTACATCGGCCAGCGCTTCGGCTTAATCACCGATAAGACACGGAGTTTGCATACTCATACGACAGATAAAGAGATTACTGTCTGTGTGACACATGTGGGCAGACAAGTGTGATATAATCGTTTCCGGTCACTTGGTTTAAAGTAATCATGGATTTATTATATTTTAGACAATATGAGTCTACAAATGTGTTTGTTAGAGTGTATGAAAGACGTCATTAGTCCATATATGGTAATACGTGACCTTTGCAGGCACGCACCGTATTTTACGTGGGACTGTTTTGAAATAGCCCACCCTATCTGCATGATTTGAAATGATTGAATCCTTCTGATTAGATTCATAACAACAACGCTTGGGAAAATAGGAATATATACTGACCATTTCGCAGTTTTGTTTCACTGTGAATTTCTCGCTCGCCAAGACAACATCAGACCTCGCGAGAGTGAAGATTATAGACTAGCTTCATAGCTCCTTTTTGTTAACCCGACCTTTTATTGGAGAACGCGATAAGACTTACAAAAAGCACAGGACATCTCTTTCAAATTTTAATAAGGAATCCCGGGACTAGGAAACTGAAGAAACATGGAGTCAGAGGGGAATATATTGTAAAATTAATGACATCACAGACACGTGTAAGAAGCCTAACCCAGTGCCTTAACTTATTCATCTGAGCAAAAATTATGTAGCCATGATGGGCGTAAGTAGAGCATTTTTTTATAACTAACATGTGAACTAATATATATATATATATATATATATATATATATATATATATATATATATATATATATATATATATATATACTGTTAAGTCCTAATTCTAGTCAAGGGGAGTTTATCAGTAAAATTTTTGTAATATAGGTTGGATCTTTATTGACTCCTTTGTTTAGCTGTTTATGAGTTTAAAATAACTTCGCCTATTTTCGCGAATGTTCTGGTTGCAGAATGGTCCAGAACATGGGTGAACGAAATTCATCTCAGGCGCAAAATCCGCGCTGAGCGGTTTTTTTAGGCGGGGGAAATTTATCGTGACATTCGTATGCTGAGATAGCTGAGTGAAGGAACTGACGATTATGGTCGGTGTGTCCCGATATAGAGAATTGTTTTGATAAAAGGGATTTTGAAATTTCCTAAGATTTCATAAAGCCGTGGATATGAAGGCTTTAATATATTCTGCAGAATGTACATTGTAAAAGATTTTTCGGGCCATTGGATAGGCCATTATGTTTGATATCTCCGATGAGGGAAATTTGTGAAGGTCGACAGATTATTATAGGGAAGGTTTTTTTCTCCCATGAGTTATGTTGAGTCTGACGATACAGACATTATTGTACTGCGATAAAGGCAGTTCCCTTTGTTGTAGGGATAATTTGGGCCAGGAAACTTTATCATCATGAGCTGCCGTACTTATGCAGCTGTTTTGCTTGGATTTTTATGCTATGTACTTAACCACCTACGGATTTGGTGTCCATGAGAGGTATCCTATTTTGCTGTGTGCTGTAAACTGTGACTATGTACCTAGTGATGTCCTCGTGACTGTGGAATATTAAAACAGTGTAGTGTAGCGAGATTTGTTAACACTTGCTTGGTTGAAGCGCGACACACGCGCACGCGACACCCACACACATACAGCGCAGTAATAACACTCGGCGGATCTTGCTTTGAAGTTTGTAGACAGCGGAAATGTGAATTACGTTTAGCTGGAACGGTATTGCAAGAATGAGGAAATAAGCTATATAGGAATGTGTGGCGGACTTTAAAAGTATGCATTTACTGAAAATTAAATTATTAACTACCGGAGAACGCTCGGTTGGAATAATATTAAATAAATATAACTCAACAAAGGATATAGACTAGGAATTATATCCAAAAGGATATTATTCAAATATAAATAGTTTTAAAGATAATTAATATTTTTCACCTTCATCACATCGGCTAAAAGTTAGCTAATAATCTTTAAAAATTTATTACACTAACAAGCCTCAACGGATTTGGATAAAATGTATATGGAATGAAAGCTTCATATGGGGAAAAGGGAATGATACATAGGAAGGACGGAAGAATATAAGTGTGTAGTGAACAGAAGAGAAAAACAAGTACAGGAAAAACACAGATTGCTTCAAATCGCCTCAAATCAGGAGATGAAACTAAAATCTTTTGGGGAATTTGGGAGGTGCTTTCTCGTACGGGCGAGAGACTGAAATATAAGGACAGAGCGGCGCATTGGAAATCACACACACCAAATCCAGAAGCCAGAGTGAGAAACTGGAAGACAGCATCTGCAAGAAAAGTTCTATTTTCACGCTGCATGCAGGGCAGATTAAATTAAGCCAATACAGTCTCACCGTGAGCTTATAAATCCTAAGAGGGTATGTAAGTTTATTAAAAATATATGTATTACTAATATCATTTTATTTCAGATTTTATTTCTTATTGATTGTAGCAGATATAATAAAAAAGGGAATGACGCTAACCAGAGATAACCTTCACCGGCATTGTCAGGAAGCATAACCATTAATTGGTTAACCACATATATCATGGCTAGTTCTTGCCTGGAAGCTTACGACATACCAGCAAGTACATAAGTGACTTGACATCCATAAGTGGAAGGCAAAGGTTATATCGTACCCATGTATCATAACGTGTGATTTATTCATGTATATTGTTAATTCTGCACAGTATACATTATCTTATCATGCTATCTCTGTAACATACTACCATGATTCATTCATTTATATACAAACACTGAAGACATGGTCGCATCATGAACAGCAGTGGGTGGTGAGATTGTTGGAACAAAATGGCCACCTATTACCTTTTGTTCCAGGTTTTTATTATCAATGTTTATGATCATTCCTGATCCAGAAACTAAAGACTTGTAGAAGTTGATCCAGCTCACTGAAGCCTAGAGGTCAACCACTCTTCAACACCTTAGTCCCCCGTAGTTATAGGGCGGGCTGAAGGAAAGTCTTCCGTACTCCAGTGTGTCGGAGGAACCTCGAGCAGTCGTGGCTAATACCATAAGTTGAGTTTATGTGTATCCATCCAACAAATCCTGTGAGCAGTTTCTAAAACGACTGTTTAATGATGACAACTAGATGGCAAGAGATAATGTGACAAACTTGTTTTTTAAGTTCAGTGGAAGATAAATCCAAGACTTTTTAGCTTGCTTATTTGATTTGTAACTGTAAATAATCATACATTTTACCATCTTACAACAACCATTTCTCATTACAAGAATATATAGATGTACATAATAAATTGGATAATTGTACTCATTTGACTTGTTAAATTTTTAACTGTTAAAATTTTGAGTTACCTTTTCAAATTTAATTATATTATCACATAGGGTTACGATAGCGAAAGTAGCAACTTATACTTCTGAAGCCTAAATCTATTGTCCAGCTCAGAGTATTCACAGCTGTAACTCACTTGTGATACCAGTGTACTTCTCGGGCACTGGAACTTCATACTTTCTGGAGGGAGATTCTACTTCTGCTCTACCACTATTATCATAATAGTAAAACCTTTCGCTACACTGGGGGCTCTTTTGCGGGATATTATTTTTTATCCTGAGCCACTATCTATGTATTCTTCTATCTTGAGCCACAAATAGTTTGTAAAAATAAATTTTTTTGAAAAATTCTAAAACTTAGAAATTTTTCGTAATAGTAGTACCATTGAGTACGAAGTAAATAGGAAACGCTCACAAGGTTTTAAGGATTTGTCTTGTTCAAAGTAATTAATTGATTTTAATTAAGTTAGTTGGTTAGTGAAGATAAAATTATAAACCCTCTGGTAAGTAAGCATCATGGCTGAATTTGTGAAGTTTAGAGCTGCAGTTATGCAGGAAGGAAAAGACTTGGGTATGACAGGAGATGCTCTAATTCGGCATATCACAACTGAAGTGGATAAATATTTAGATAGAGAGACTAAAAGAATGGAAGCTGAAGCTGAAAGAGAGACTAAAAGAATGGAAGCTGAAGCTGAAAGAGAGACTAAAAGAATGGAAGCTGAAGCAGAGAGAGAAGCCAAAAGAATGGAAGCAGAGACAGAAGCCAAAAGAATGAAAGCAGAAGGTAAGAAATTAGAAGCAGAAAGAGAAGAGAAGAGACTAATGTCTGAAGCTGAAGAAAGAAGGTTACAAAGAGCTCATGAGTTAAGTTTAAAGGAACTTGAACTCCAGGGAGCAGCTAGCAATCATGGTGCTAGCTCACCTCACTCTGAGAGTAGCTCTAACCATAGCACGGCAAATGGAGCCATGAGTTTCCACCTGGATCCATTTATTGAGAAGGAGGATGCCATTGATTCGTACCTGGATAGATATGAGAGACTGGCCTCTACCTATGGATTGGAAAAGGAAAAATGGAGCCTTAAGCTATCTCAGGGGTTGAGGGGAGTTTCATACGATGTTTATTTTAAACTCTCACAAGAAGACCAGTAAGATTATGAAATCTTAAAACAAGCTTTACTGGTCAGGTACGAAAAGAATTCTGAATCTTATAGAAAGAGATTCCGAACTGCTAAGCTACTTCCAGGAGAAAACTATCACCAGTTTTCTGCCAGATTGGAAACTTATCTGACAAAATGGATTAGCTTAGGAAAATGTCAAGATATAAAAGAAATGGTCACGATGGAACAACTGAGAGAATCCATGCCTCAAGAAATGAGAAAATTTCTTATGGAGCAAGGAGCAGAGAGATTGGAAGATATTTTAACCATGGCTGAAAGATATCAAGCAGCTCAGTCAGAAGTGTCAGGAAATAAGAAGAAGCAGGGTGAGAACTTCAAACCTTCACAAAACTTTACCAACTATGAACACAGGGACAATTCCAACAAGAACAAACACAGAACTGATTATAAAGACAAAAACCCTCTAGGATCAGAAAAGAAACCTCCAAGAAAGGAAGGAAAGTGGTATAAATCTTGCCAAATGAGTAACCACAATACTGCGGAATGCAGACGGAAAAACCCTCCTCATCACGCTGCATGCCTTACAACAGAGAACAAGGGAAGGAAGGACCTGGCAGATAGTCAGAAGGACCTCCATCATCCCCCTGTCTGTGAGGAAGTGACCTTGAATGGCACCCAAGTACTGTGCTTATATGATACAGGCTTGGACTTTGACTCAGTAGTGTGCTCTTCTCTGGTGAGTCCGGAACAGATAACCACAGAAACAGTGGAAATCAGAGGACCAGTCAAGGGAGCAGGAACCATGACACTGCCCATAGCCCGTATCAACATAAGATCTCGCTATGTGGAAGGAGAGATCAAAGCAGCAGTGATGGACAACCCTATGTACCCATTAATACTGGGATGTAGATATGTCTTTCTAGGAGAACCTATAAGACCCATAGTGATGGCAACAGTCCAGACCAGGGCAAGCTCTAAGAAAGAGGAGGACACTATCATCAATACTCATCCAGAAGAGATGAGAAAGGCTCAAACTGCTGATAGTACATTGAAGCCTTGCTTTTACAAATTACCTAAAAGCCATAACCCTCCAGAGAAAGGAGACTTATATATGAAAAATGGCCTATTATATAGAAAAGCTGGAACAAGACCTAAAGGACATGGACAGCTTGTAGTGCCAAAATCATACAGGGAGCAGGTTATGAAGTTAGGACATGCTATACCCTTCAGTGGACATATGGGAATAGGGGCCACTGGACAACGGATAGCCTGTCACTACTTTTGGCCAGGGATCACAGAGGACATAAAGAGGTATGTGAGATCCTGTCCAGAATGCCAAAGAGTAGCTCCTAAACATAGGACTGCACCAGCAACACTGGGAGAAATGCCCATCATGGGAACGCCTTTCGAACGTGTTGTCGTGGATATTGTTGGACCCCTCAGTAGGACCAAGAAGAGAAATGCTTATATCTTAACCTTGGTCGATACTTGCTCTGTGTGGGGAGAGGCAGTAGCAATGTCATCGATAGATTCGAAACATGTGGCAGAGGCACTGTTAAAAATATTCACCCGATTAGGTTTCCCACATCAAATATTGACTGACAATGGTTCTCAGACTTTTTAGCTTGTTTATTTGATTTGTAACTGTAAATAATCATACATTTTACCATCTTACAACAACCATTTCTCATTACAAGAATATATAGATGTACATAATAAATTGGATAATTGTACTCATTTGACTTGTTAAATTTTTAACTGTTAAAATTTTGAGTTACCTTTTCAAATTTAATTATATTATCACATAGGGTTACGATAGCGAAAGTAGTAACTTATACTTCTGAAGCCTAAATCTATTGTCCAGCTCAGAGTATTCACAGCTGTAACTCACTTGTGATACCAGTGTACTTCTCGGCACTGGAACTTCATACTTTCTGGAGGGAGATTCTACTTCTGCTCTACCACTATTATCATAATAGGAAAACCTTTCGCTACATGTAGAACGATCAGAAGTTATAACCTTTTCCTGACTCCTACATGTGCGTTGGTGTGTGTGACTATTGTTGACTTTCGTTAGAACCACATGCATTCGCGTTCTCTGATGTCTATACACCCACACACCTGGTCGGCCACCTGTAAGCCCGACGTACACTGATTGTTTATATTAGCGCACCTATGACAACGGAACATTTATCATCTTCCTGAAACCACCCCTATCACTCCATACATTACCACATACAACACTGGTGGTCATTGTTAACTGTAAGTATCTGGCGTTGCCCGGAAGTCTCTTATCCTTCAGAACTGACGTTGTATCAGTGATTGACAGTTCCCACTCTACCAGTGAATCACCAACAACCCATCCAGTGTCAGTGGTGAGCCAGCATTTTGGGGTGTTATCAACTGATTGAAGGATATTATCTTACAAGTTCAAGTTTCAAGTCAAGTGTTCCAGTGTTGCTGTACTTCTTCTTGTGACCGTTACCTCGGAGTTCCAGTGTAGATTACCTTTGGACTTCTTCACACGGGATTATCTATGTACATCATTGCCACTGTTACCTTGGAGTTCCGACATCGATCGCCAGTGGATTTCTTCGGATTGTATTAGCTGTGTACATCTTTGCTGTGGTTTCGGAGGCCAGGATTTGTTCCTTCTAAAGATAAATTGCTGTTTGTTTTGTAAACTGTATGTGCCACTGTATGGTTAGTTATGCTTTCCTCAGCACATAAACTATTTATATTCTTTGTTTCCCATGTTATATGTTTTTATGTTTTATATGTCATATTTCAGCGGGCAGGTTGTGTGGAGACTTTCGTAGGATATATCCCACTTCACTGAGGGCCTACGAAAGCGTTTTATAGGTACTGTTTTGTCTAAGTCCGTGTCGTAAAAGATCTCTTGATAATTCGGGGCATACTCTGTTTACGCCGGATTCAGTCATCTTTATTATTGTTTAGGTGTGACGAGATGCCTTAGTGTTGTTTTCATTATATTTTCCTCTGTTCTTTAGTTCTTGATTAATTTGTTTGTGAATGTTTTCCTCCCCTTTCTATCTTTGAGTTATATTTGTTTATACACTGTTTTGTTATTTGTATTGTATCCTATTCGCAGCTGTCATTGCACGCTTTGCAATAATTTTTCAGTTTATTTCTACTTTTTTACTTTAGTTGATTCCTGCGAACGTTGTCATTTGTTCTTTATATCTTGTCTTTGTCTTTCTTGTTTATATTATCCATTTTGTAAATTCTGTCAATATTATATTGCACAATAGATATATAGGTGATTAATTAAATTATTATAGTTAAGGTATTTATACAGGTTCTAGATTAAGGACTTGTCACCCACTGAGTTGGGATAAAGGGAGTTTCTCAAGTAATATATTTACACAAGGTATTTATCTCATATAATCCAGCATAATGGCTACTTTGGATTATTTCATTGAGCAAGAGAGATCCCTTGGGATGACTAATTAGGAGGTAAGAGAATTTGCACTTGTTGAATATAGCAAGGCGCAGAAGGCTGAAGAAAAGAAACAGAAAATAGAAGCTGAAAATATGAGATTGCAGATGCAGGCAGATGAGAGGAAATTTCAAATGCAAATGGAAGAGAAGAAATTAGAAGCTGAAGAGAGAAAAATTCAACAGCAAAGAGAGGCTGAAGATGGAAAAATGCAAATGCAAATGGAGGCTGAAAAACAGAAATTAGAAGCTGAAGAGAGAAAACAGAAATTAGAAGCTGAAGAGAGAAAACAGAAATTAGAAGCTGAAGAGAGAAAAATTCAACAGCAAAGAGAGGCTGAAGATAAAAAAATTCAAATGCAAATGGAGGAGAAAAAGCTTCAGATGCAAGCTGAAGAAAACCAAAGACTCCACGAGCAAAGGTTGGCAGCTATGGAGCTGGAGAAAATAAAGGTAGTGAATATGGGTAATACTCAAAATGAGACAAGCAATCAAACAACTTCTAATAAGGCAAATACTAAACCTTATGATATTAAATTACCTGCTTTCAACCCTGCCAGCGACGATATCTCATTCTATCTAAATAGATTTGAACTTTCATGCGAATCTCATAAGATAGACAAGACGCAGTACGTTGCACAACTTATGAACATACTTAAGGGTGAAGCTTTGAATTCTATAAGTATGATGGAAGGTCCTGACAAGTATAACTATGAGGTTGTCAGAGCGGCCTTATTAAAAAATACCATCTGGATGAAGAAGGTTATCGTCTACGCTTTAAGTCTCTATTGCAAGAGACAGGAAAAGATTTTTCAGACTTTATATCAATTATTCGCCTTAAGTTTTCACGTTGGGTTGAACTTTCAAAACCTAACCACACATATAAAGCCCTTATGATTTTATTGCTTCGTGACAAAGTTATGTCGTCGGTGAATAAATCTTTTCTTTCCTTTCTACATGAGCGAAAACCCCCAAATTTGAAAGACATGGAACTATACTGTTGCCAATATGTCACGGCACATCCAAATGTAACGGTTAGCAATTCTAAAGTCGAAGAAGGTTTACCCGTGGCTTCACCAATGCCATATGGCCCTAATTTTCTACGCAAATTTCAAAGTGCTCAGCGCAACTTTGGTAGGAGGGATAATCGTAATTTTGGTCAGAACCAAGTGGGTCCACCACGTAATGATTCTTCTTCAAGGAACTGGGGGCAATTTAACGGTCCTCAACATTTTAGTTCCAACAATTATTGAAATTTTCGAAGGGGTAACTTCGATAGAAATTACCAACCTTATAATAATTTTTCTCGGAGACAACAAAACCCATTTAATAGATATTCTGAACAAAGGGGAAATAGTTATCGCGACAATGCAAACTGGGGTTCAAATCAGAACAATAGCTTCAATAGAGCAAATAACAATGCTTCTAACAGAGATAATAGTTGCGAGATATCGCAATACGACGGTAGATCTCCAAATGATAGATCGTATCGCCATGCTAACTTTGCTCAACAAGAATCCCAGGTGTTAATAATCAAGGTAACAATAATAATAGCGCCTCTTACACTATTGCTTGCTCTGCTTTTGATTTCGAGAGAGCATCTCAGTGCCCGGAGTGCACAACTTTGTTCCAACCTACAGCTATAACTACCTTGAGTTGCGGTCATCCTCTACCCGCTCTTCCTGCCGCAGCTGCGCATGACGGAAGAGGGTCTCTTATTCTACATAACGGTTTTGTGAATAATAATCCGGTCTCATTTCTCTTTGATTCTGGATGTATAACTGTTGGGGTTAGACAGTCTCTAGTCCATCCATCTTGTGCAACAGGTAATATGGTGAAATGTGTGACATTCGGTGGGACAGTTGAGACTTTTCCGACTGCCATAGTCCACATTGCCAACCATTTTTCACTGGTTATATACACGCATGTTTGCTCAGAGCACCTTTCGCTGACCTTACTGTCTGACAGATACATGGTGTAAAGGTGTGTACGCCGGTACAAATTGCTGCTTGGAAACGGCAACATAAACTAACTAAAACAACCTTAACAACAATGCCAAAATCTTCACAAGTGATACATTCTGCTAATATGGTGCAATCTTGCAGTATTGATAATACTATTGTTCATCATGCTAATTTTGGTGCTTCTTTTAGCCCAGTTCGACATAACTCAGTGCGTCGCAACTCTAACTTTGACTCTTCTTTAACCACTATTGTAGAAGAAGATCCTTCGATTTTGTCTGACACAGACACTAGCTTTAGTGCTATGACTGAATCTACATCCAGTCATGTTGATTGCAACCTCTTTAGTGCAAAGAATAGCGTTTTCTTTGCTACATATACGGACTTAATGAATAGTACATATCTATATCTTACGACTTTCTTAATTTTTTTTTAGTGGGCCAATTAGCTCAATATCTTCGTCCTTTACGACTTTTTGTCGCACTCACAGCTTTTCTTTTAAACTTCGACGTAGGTCCAAGCTTATTGCTTTTTCAACACCTAGGGGTTTGTTCCAATGGAACTTCATGCCTTTCGGCCTCATGAATGCCCCAGCTACTTTTGTAGGCATGATTCGTCGTATCCTTTCACATCGTCCAGATGTTATTGTGTACTTAGACGATATCTGCCTGTTTAGTGATTCTTGGGAAGATCACTTTCTAGGTCTTTCTGAACTTTTTGTCTATACTACGCTCTCATAATTTGACGGCCAAACCGTCCAAAGCCTATGTTGGATTTAGCGACATTTCTTTTCTGGGTCACCGGGTTGGTCATGGTCTCTTGCGAAAGGAGGACCACAACACTTCTAAAATTCTTAACATCACTACTCCTAAGTCGAAAAAGCAAGTCCGTAGTCTCTTAGGTTTAATCCAATTCTATGGAAGATTTATTCCAAATCTATCGTCAATCACGGCACCTTTCTCAACCCTATTGAAGAAGGGGTCACCTAATATGGTACGCTGGTCCCCAGAATGCCAATCTTCATTAGACAAGATTGAGACACTATTTTCTTCTCATCCTATCTTAAGACTACCCACTGCAAATAAAACTTTTATTCTTCACAGTGACGCCTCATCCACAGGGATCGGGGCCGCATTAATGCAAGAGTATTCTGAAACTTCAGAGATTCATTCTTGGCGCGCATTTCATAGTACAAACCCATCAAAAAGCCCTCACAGCTATACAGAGTAAGGACTTGAAGAGCTCAAGATCCACTCGTTACGCTATTGCTCTACAGCCTTTTCACTTTTCAGTACGAGCTATTCGAGGCTCGGAAAATGTGATGGCAGACATACTGTCTCGATGCCCACATGATTCTACTTGACTCTCATTTTCTAGATCTTCTTATAGATTTCGGGGTTATTTATATACCCACGACGCTATTATACATTAACACTCTGTTAGTACATTTTTTATGACCCTGTTTAATTCATGATCCTGAATTAGTTTGTACTACTTTCTCTGTTACCTTTTCTAGTGTAACGGATGAAGATTTGATTATCACCATACAAGGGCCAGAAGTTTACACAGCCACATTTGATAAATTAAAATTAATTGATGTATATCATAGAGTCTTACCTTTACCAAACAGAGTTTTCCATTTGTGTTTTTCCACATCGTATGCTTTGCCATGAGAGTCTCTACTACTTTGTTATATGTTTGAGATGTTTACCGTTGGAATTTTTGCAAGAATTGCCATTGCTGTGGAGCCAGTGTGTCGTCTCATTAGATTGTGTTGAGCTTCTTACAGCATGATCCTGGATCTTTAGGACTTCCAGATGTTGTTTAGAACTTTTTCGAGATATGAGATTGTATTGTATATGTATATTACTATAATATAGTGTATTAGATAGTATTATATTATAATATGATGTAACTCCTTTATAATAATATGTTGGTTCATCGTTATGCACCATTGCATTACTTAATTGTTCGTATACTTCTGAGTTTTAAAATGCTTTTTTTGAGAAATATGAAGACATGAGAGAATGTATTTTTTCTGGCATTGTAATATTCTTTCTTTTCCCGGCGCGTGATTGTGCGCTAGGGGATAACTGTGTACGATATTGGTACATTGAGAAGATTTTTTTTTTCCTGAGGTTGTGGTGTAATTTTTTCCTCACCCAACGCTTGATGGTGCGTCACCTATAGCTATGTATAATGGTGTTGTTTATTATGATATCCATTATGTGCTCATTATGTGTTACTCCATGAGCGTATTAACTTGATTGTCATGCACAACAGGCTATTTTTTACATGATAGCTAATTACTTATTCTGTGATTTAGATTGTCATTGTTTTTTGTAATGGATGCTATCGTACTATAATGGTGTTCATTTATAATGCATTGTTTTATGTAATTGTTTTTCCTTGATATATAATTGTTCTTTTTATTCTTATAGCATGGCTTTCTTCCTTTTCTGCTCATTCCTCTTGTTTTTCATCTGTTCTTTTACTTTTTCCTTTTGATGTCATCGCTAGTCCATACGTCTTATATTGCATATTTCTTTGAAATTGATGTACTTCTTATGCTTATCTCTTTACTTTTCTATACTTTACTTCGTTTGTACTGTACATGTACTTCTATCTATCTTTGGTTTATGTTGTAAATATGACTCTATATAGTGTGATCCTTATGAGTAGAGATTAGTAATTTATCGACCTCTATAATTTTCTTTGATGCATTTCGTTAAAAAAATGATTATATCATTTTTTCCCCGGGGGGCGTTGTAGACTGTTAAGTCCTAATTCTAGTCAAGGGGAGTTTATCAGTAAAATTTTTTTAGTACAGGTCGGATCTTTGTTAGCTCCTTTGTTTAGCTGTTTATGAGTTTAAAATAACTTCGCCTATTTTCGCGACGGTTTGGTTGCAGAATGGTCCAGAACATGGGTGAACGAAATTCATCTCAGGCGCAAAATCCGCGCTGAGCGGTTTTTTTTTAGGCGGGGGAAATTTATCGTGACATTCGTATGCTGAGATAGCTGAGTGAAGGGACTGACGATTATGGTCGGTGTGTCCCGATATAGAGAATTGTTTTGATAAAGGGATTTTGATATTTCCTAAGATTTCATAAAGCCGTGGATATAAAGGCTTTAATATATTCCGCAGAATGTACATCGTGAAAGATTTTTCGGGCCATTGGATAGGCCATTATGTTTGATATCTCCGATGAGGGAGATTTGTGAAGGTCGACAGATTATTATAGGAAAGGTGTTTTTCTCCCATGAGTTATGTTGAGTCTGACGGTACAGATATTATTGTACTGCGATATAGGCAGTTCCCTTTGTTTTAGGGATAATTTGGGCCAGGAAACTTTATCATCATGAGCTGCCGTACTTATGCAGCTGTTGTGCTTGGATTTTTATTCTATGTACTTAACCACCTTACGGATTTGGTTTCCTTGAGACGTATCCTATTTTGCTTTGTGCTGTAAACTGTGACTATATACCTAGTGATGTCCTCGTGACTGTGGAATATTAAAACAGTGTAGAACGATCAGAAGTTATAACCTTTTCCTGACTCCTACATGTGCGTTGGTGTGTGTGACTATTGTTGACTTTCGTTAGAACCACATGCATTCGCGTTCTCTGATGTCTATACACCCACACACCTGGTCGGCCACCTGTAAGCCCGACGTACACTGATTGTTTATATTAGCGCACCTATGACAACAGAACATTTATCATCTTCCTGAAACCACCTATATCACTCCATACTTTACCACATACAACAGTGGTGGTCATTGTTAACTGTAAGTACCCGGCGTTGCCCGGAAGTCTCTTATCCTTCAGAACTGACATTGTATCAGTGATGGCCAGTTCCCACTCTCCCAGTGAATCACCAAATCACCAACAACCCATCCAGTATCAATATATATATATATATATATATATATATATATATATATATATATATATATATATATATATATATATATATATATATATATATATATATATATATATATATATATATTACCATGTGAAGTTTAATATGTGAAACTCGCTATTGGATGTCAAAGTCATTTGTGGCTTGCAACCTCAGCGTATAGAATAATGATTCATGAACCACCACTGCACGGGCTGGTGATTGCTTTATTGATAGTTTTGTAAAGAGAACTAAAAACAAAGTATTTCCAGGTTTCCTATGGAGCAAGGAGGGTGAGATGAAAGAAATGATGTACATTCTAAGAATAATACTTACATTTTCAAAGCTGTGTAAATGTCTATATAAACATATTCACTTTAACATTAATGTAAGTTTTCAAACCAGTGTGAATGTCTTTGTGAAAATATTCATTTTAAATTAATAGAAGTTTCAAACTTTTCCATAAGTGTAAATATAAAGGAAACATATATGAATTTATATTGTGAACAATTTTCAAACAGTGGAGATGTAAATATAAAACATCTTATATCTGTACGTTTAACGATTTCATTTAAAGGTAATGTAAAGCTAAAGCTATTTAGTTTAAATCTAAAGGAAGTTTCATCCCAAGGGATTAAATTTAATTCTCATCGATGGTAAATTCTGACATGGGATAGTAGAATAGAAGGGGGCACATAACTGTGTCGGAAAACGCCATACTCAGAAGAGTTTCGCTTCTATTTCTATTACCAATTATTGATGGTACCAGCAGAAAGTACTATCTCTGGAACCAAGTAAAGGTAGAAGTGGACTGAGGTTTTGCGAGACGCCATCATAAGAGGATCTTATAGACAGACGCAGAGCCAATTTAGCCGTTACTCCTTGACGTTCTGGGAACGCGCGGCGCCTGACCTTTGACCTGAGACAAGCGAGAGTAGATGAAAGGGACTGACCCAGCGGGAGAAGAAACTACCATTGGCAGCTAAGTGAAAATATTCGCTGCCAAAAGTGACCTCCTTTATTCAGTTAAATCCCATCCACGTGATGAAATTCTTTTCATAAATATGCAAATTCTTTTCCAGCTGTTAAAATTTAAAGTGATTATTAAATTTTGTTATTTGTAATGTTACAAATTTAACTTCGATTCAATCCTTTTAAATGTACTACATGTTTGTCTCTGTCAAAGTTACTAATTACACACTCTAAACAGAACTATATATATATATATTAATAATAAATTCCACTGATTAACTCAGGGGTGGAGACTTAACGAGCTAGAAGAAACCAATGCTAAATTCTTCATAAAAGTGTCGGCAGATTATAGAATTAACGTGCTCAGCGACAGCCAGCATTGTTTTCGCTTGTCTGAATATCTTATGAAGAATTCCATGTGATAGAAGCCTTACTACTCTTCTATCGACATTTCTGCCAAGAGTAATCTTGTCTAACAATAGAATCAATTGAAGCCTATAATAGATGCTCTTGTTTTGGCTACGGTTGGACCACTACTGCAAAGCAAGGGAGGCAATACCGTCACAATCCCTCAGAAAATTTTGAAGAATATGATTACTGATTGTCCCAATGGCAAGCTGTCTGTATACAAGCCTGACCCATCCTCTCAAATGCTCATCCGTGCTAGTTGTATGCTTGATGTCAAATTCGAAAAGTCTCAGCCTAGTTGATTCATCGATTGCAGTGTCGTTCTTCATCAGGCGATCATTAATTGCCCTTAGTAACTCTCTGTTATCCATATTCAATTTCCCCACTACGGGTGCTCTCAAGGGTAGAATGTCAGCTTTGTCATTGCCGCTTACCGCTGCATGACCAGGTCAGTAGATCCGTACTAGTTCTTGAAGGTTTCAGGCCACTATCTATGTTCTCCAATATTTTTTTTTAAACAGGACCTATTTGTTTTAAATACAATGTTGCCTCGTTTTGGCGAGGAGCGTCCCGTTCAGCCTAGTTGGTTATATTACGGCGCATGTCCAAATATAAAAGATGTTTAGTAATGACCAAGACCTATTGATAAAAATTAAATTTTATAGGAAAATGTGCAATTATTGAATGAATGTAATCATTTCATCTCCAAATAACGCACAGTGTTGTTCCAGGGGGTGTCTGAAGAAACAAACAAAGGACAGGGGCAGAGCACCATCAGGCATGCCGTTCAAGGAGCTGTTATCCTCATCAGGTGAAACAAATGTCAACAACAGCGGCAGGAGCATGTGAACGCTTGGTACATGCTTCCTGCAACGGGTTGTAATGAAGTCTGATTCATATCTCGCCATCATTCAAAAATTATCACCGTGCAAACCCCGTGGATGTAACTAACCAAAGAAAAGCCAGCTTGGTATAAATAGTGTCGGAAGGATCAGTAGACATGGAGGAAACAAAAGTGTAGATGTTAAAGATATTTCGGAAGGCAGTGTGCAACTAATCATGGAATACCTAGATAAAGAATAACCCAATTCGATAATAGCGATCATTACCTTTAGGCAGATAGCAATAGATTATCTGGATGTGTTGTAGAGCCGAAGTTATTATGAATAGAAGAGAGTGGAACATTAACCATGTTGTGTTTTTCCCTGTTTCGGCTGCTCCAGTGAATAGTCGGATAAACTATATGATAAAATGGATGTCTATCCATAGTGATATAGCTCATTTATATGAGTAAAATAAGCCTAAGATGGAGGAAATCGGTGCAGAAATAAGGATTCCAGAATTATTTTGGATTTACTATATTAGCTCATCTTGCCTTGCCTACACGATTTTGGATGCATGCACACGTACCTTGGTCCAGTTGCCACCTCGTACATCCGCAAGATCATTATAAAAGGGGAGAGAACGCATGATACAGACACACTCGCCGCCTATTTCAAAACTGTAGACACAGAGCACAAGCAGTTATATCAACTCCGTTGCCGTCTGCAAAAGTGTGAGCATACTGTGTAACCATTAAAAGCCTGTCTGTGATTGAGGGTAAGCGAGATGTTAATTAAATATATTTACTTACTTACCTATTTAGTCATTCCCCTTCTACCGTGAGGTGTAGAGGTTTGGAAGAGAGAGCGCCAGACTATCCCATCGGCTGTCTTCCTCCTGGCCTGGTTCCATTCTAGTCCTCGGTCCTTCAAAGATTGTCTGATGTTGTCCTCCCAGCGGATTCTGGGTCGTCCTGGGGGTCTGGATCCTTGGCTCTTTGTTTCCCATGCTTGTCGTGGTAGCCGATCTTCTTCCATTCTGCAGACATGGCCAAACCATCTTAATTGGGACTGTTCTACTTCGGCCTGCAGGGGGTAGGATTTAAGGCCTTGGCGTATCGTCTGGTTGCGTACTATGTCTCTTATACTTGTATATATATATATATTATCAATGTGTGTTAAAGAAATATTAGCATGTATAGAATCATTGTGCTATTTCTGGAGGAAAACCCGAAGTATGTAGGTTTAGTTTAATTGTGTACTAATTAAGTAGAACGAATGCATTGAGCAAGTTGGTTGTGGAAAGCGTTTTAAAGATATTATGCTTGCTAAAAAAGACTATCCAAACTGGAGGAAGGAATGACTATAACATTGATTTTCTGTATTATTTGATATGTGACACAAAGATTACCATAAGGCCTATATGATTGTATTGAAACAAATTATGTACAGAACTGTAACACGGGAATTACTGAACTATTGTGCTAGCACTTGAACGAATTATGTTATTCATGACTTACTATGTCTCTTGTGATTTACCACAGCTTGTCTCAACTGTCTCATACTATCTCCTGTCTGGCTAAGGAGACAATGAGCGATACTACGTAGGTTGTATATATTGTTTCAGGTTATATCCTGCCCTGAGTGTCATACACAATCTCTAGTGACCAATTCAGCATTTAGATGCTCAAGTTTGTCAGAGCCTTTGCCAGTATTAACTGTGTCATCTAGACGAGTGGAGGACCCGCAATGGTGTGGTTCCATCCAATCATACTGCTGTACGAGACACAGGAAGGACTGTTTCAGATAAGTAGCTCAGTATTGGGCTACTCTTTAATTTTTAAACATCAAATTAACCCACCTACGAATAGACTATGTGATGATGACATAAACACTGTGGTGTATATAAAAGACATTTGACAGTTATATGAACCATAACACTAGATATGGTTAAGTATATGGGAGCATCAGGCGACCCATTACTCTTAAGGGTCCTATAGGCAGCGTGGTGCAACATACCAAAGGATTGGGAGATTGCCATCATAACACCAATTTCCAAAAAGGGTGACAATCGACGATGTGGAAACCATAGAGGCATATCCCTTCTCAGTGTCCCTGGTAAAATCTATTCTAGAATCCTAGAGCAGAGACTCCGACGCCTAGCTGAGCCACATTTGGATGAGGTCCAGTGCGCATTCCGAGCAAACCGAAGTACTCAAGACCTAAATTCAAACTCAGACAGCTGAGTGAAAAGGCCCTTGAGTATAAGAGTGAGATCCATCTTTGTTTCATAGATCTGGAAAAGGCGTTTGACAGGGTCCCCTGGAGCAAACTGTGGGACTGTTTGGCAAGAAAGAACATTCCAGCACCTCTGATTCATGCTATACAGAGCTTCTACAAGTCTTGCAGAAATTAAGTGAGGACAGCAAACCATAAGCCAGAAGAGTTCATGACCACCACTGGTGTAAGACAAGGTGATATCCTGTCACCTTATCTTTTCATACTCCTCATGGACGACGTTATCAAGGCATGTAAGGAGAGAACACGAAATTACTCAGTGGTGTACTGGTAGATGAGACAGGTCTGTATTTCAGAGCTGGCATTTGCTGATGATGTTGCCCTGATTGCTAAATCAGAGGCATATCTCTAATCCAACCTGCAAGCCCGGAAGGAAGGGCTGGAGAAGGGAGGTGTGATAAGAGGTTTTGATGGTATTTAATTTAAGGGTTAACAAGGTGAGGTCAAGCTATGTAAGTACCCTGAATCAGAAAGATGATGATGATGTATTTGTCAGGGGTCCCTATCCGCTACCTCTTCTGATCTCACCAAGTGTACATTTTTTCTGTAGTGTTATGTATATGGCAAGTGCCTAGGGTATGTATGTATTTAACGTGAGGAATGAATAAATTCAAAACAGAACTGTAATTCAACAAAAGGTAAGTAAATAAGACTGGTGGGAACGTTTTGGTATATATATATATATATATATACAATTTATTGTCCTGAACCTCAATCTTCTGGAACAGGATTTGTCAAAATAAAAAAATGTTATTTTACAGGTTTTAAATAAATAAGATGTCCATGAAGTGTAACAAAATAAACTTGTCACTTTAATGAGTACCCACTGTCTGATGTTTAATGCTTGATGCTAACAATAGTCAGTTATTTGAGGGTTTGTTTTCTTCATCATTCCCCAGGAAATTCTTATTGTTGTGGTGGTTTATATTGAGAGGAACTGTCATGTGCCCGTACTGAGGGACTTATCTCATTAAGCCTGTGATGCTATGGGCTCCAGACTATGTATATGGTCACTCAAATGGTGGTGCTTTCTGGAGTGAAGTTATGGTCTGTAGCTCAAAGTAGAGTATGAGCCTTCACTGCTCATAATTTCTGTCTTCACCATGGTGACTGCAACACTTTCTTACTGGTAATACAACCATCAAGTAAAGAATAATAACACATTCACAAAGTTGACAAGCAGTAAATGGGTTTTTCTAACTGCTTTCTTGTCCAGGCGGCAAAAGCTTGGTCAAAACGCTTTCCCTCTGATCTCAACTTGCGATGGCGTTCAAATTCAAATGGCTTGATCTTACAAGGAGGTGTTAATTTTTATTACCCTACCCTCTAGCCAATCACAAGTCGAGTCAAAAAATAAATGAATTATTTTTGGACTCTAAACTTTGATCAATCGTAGGTGTGTTCGTTCGTCTGATTATCTTTGTGTATTTTATATCTCCGTTATTTTTGGACGGATTTCCAATATTAAAAGTGATAATTACACGGTCAACTGCCCTCTATCGTTATATTTACTTTTCCTTTGTTTGTTCCTTATCAGTTTCATCTGCGTAATTGTTTTGTAATTAATTTTAGTTCTACCCTGATCTAAAATATCAGTAAAATAAATGTTTCTAAGTCAAGATAACTTTATTAAGTGGGAATCTTTAGGTTAATGTATTAATCAATATCAGCGCTATAATTCAATATATCCCTTTCTTTCTAATTCCCTTTAGTTATTGAGAAATAAATTATTTAATTTTTGTCAAACACACAAAATCGGCATTTTTGCAACTTCAACCAAGTTTTATTTTGACTACAAAACGAGGTACCAATTTTGATTGGTTGTTAAATTTTATCACGTCCGTTAATAAATATTGGGAGGAGTAGTGTGTTTTGTAGGGGGTAGTAACTTTTAACTTGTTTTCTTAGAAATATTCAAATACTCAAGTTAAATTGTGGCGGTAGATTTGACTTTGCCCCAGACAAATTTCAAATATAGTTATTTATAGACTGTAAAAATGCGTTAACTAGGTTATGAAGCGGGGAAATTATTTGAGCGTGGGGTGACACAGATTCACTGCATCACAAGATTGATGGTCATTAAGCAGCTCTAAAACAAAATCCATGGTGATATCCCGAAAAGAAAGATTACATCAGGTTAAGCTTATAGAACAGGTCCTGGAGCAGATCGACCACTTTAAATACGTCGGAACTATTATAGACCGAAAGAGAGGCATCAAAGAACAGTTGGCCACTCGAAAAGAGCAACTGGGAGACTTTTTCAAACCATAAATCGATGATTCCTCAGCAAGAGAGAGGTTGGTAAGAAAACAAAGATGGCTGTATACCGCTCCACCTATACCCCAGTCTTGACATATGGATGCGGGTCATGGACAATGTCTGCAACCCACAAAAGCCAGATATAAAACTCAGAAATGAGGTATCTGAGGAAGGTGGTAAAGTAACAAGAAGAGCCATGGTCCGTAACCAGACGATACGCCAAGGCCTAAAAGCCCAGCCCCTGCAGACCCAAGTAGAACAGTCCCAACTAAGATGGTTTGGTCATGTCTGCAGAATGGGAGAAGATCGGCTACCACGACAAGCATGGGAAACAAAGAGCCAGGGATCCAGACCCCCAGGGGGACACAATGTCCGCTGGGAGGACAACATTAGACAACCTTTGAACAACCGAGGACTAGAATGGAACCAGGCCAGGAGGAAGACAGCCGATAGGATAGTCTGGCACTCTCTCTTCCAAACCTCTACACCTCACGGTAGAAGGGGGACGACTACGTAAGTAATGCATCATAAAGTAACATTTAGATTCATCTATTCAAGAAAGCACAAAAGTAGAGACAGATTCCATCAGGAAGCAATAAAACAGTGAAATTGAACTATATTAGTTTTAGAAATTAACTGTACATGTGTTTTATATATATATATATATATATATATATATATATATATATATATATATATATATATATATATATATATATATATATATATATATATATATATATATATATATATATATATATATATATATATATATATATATATATATATATATATATATATATATATATATGGGGGGGTTTGGGATGTCAGGTATTGGTAGTACCTCTGGTTAAGGAGCTGTCATGCCCTTTTCAGGGCAGCTCGGCCACCTTTGGTCCAAACCTGGCATTCAGCTCTCACCTGTGGCTCCTCGTAGCTGTCAGCATGCGACAGCGGCCACCCCCTGGGAAACGGCTTTGACAGGCCGGCTAAACTAGGTGAGGGTAGCCGACTGGTTATAAACCTTCGGTGAGTTAGGGTCTGCCTACCCATGCATGCGAAGACTGGATTCGGTAGACTGCGCGGAAGAAACCACCTGTTGGTTCAACGGGCATGACGGCGATTACCAGCAACGCGCCGTGGAGCGTAAAGAGCATGGCGAGGCACGTAGAAAGCCATGGTCATCCACTGCACCTGACTTCATCTCCAGTCGTCTTGACTTGTCTTGCCACTGGATTAAGATGGACCCAGGCGAGAGAGTGAGGTCGACGAATTGCGCAACTCTTCCTCACTTTAAACCAAATCACTGCGCAAGTCACTCTTTCATCCACTCATCCACTCATCCATCCACTCACAACAAGTCCTGTGGCGATGGGCGAGCGGCGAAGCGGCAGGCGTGGGTGCGCTGGCAGTCGTAGTCGCAGACCTACACACAGGCGGCTCAGGCCATATGGTCGTCTTCCACTGATCGGAGAGCAGTGGGATTCGGCAGCCCCCTGAGAGACTGAGCAGCCCTCTTTAGGAAAGCACTGCTCACCTCCATGGCATGAGGAAGGGGCTAGAAAAGGTGCCCTAAACATTGCCTGCTCCACCATTACCTAACCAGCTTACCGCGGTTGGTGGGTACCCTACTTCAGCGGGCGACACATAAGAAAAAGAAAGGACAGATTTTTCCCCCTCATTCTAGGCGCATGGAATGTGCGCACTCTACTCGACAAAGACTTTAACACAAACAGACCCGAGAGGCGCACTGCCCTGATAGGGAGAGAACTGGCCAGATACAACATTGACATAGCAGCACTGAGTGAAACTCGACTTGCAGGCGAGGGCCAACTTTGCGAAAAGGGTGCAGGTTATACATTCTATTGGAGCGGAAGAGGAACTGAAGAAAGACGAGAAGCAGGGGTTGGATTTGCAATCAAAACAGCAATTATTGGCAAGCTAGCGGAGCCCCCAAAGGGAATAAATGACCGACTCATGACGGTCACGATCCCGCTGCTTTATGGAAGGAAACATGCCACCATCATTAGCGCGTATGCACCAACTATGACAAACCAGGATGACGTCAAGGATAAGTTTTACAAAGAACTACATGCAGTCATTGCATCAGTTCCCAAAGCAGATAAGCTTATTATTCTTGGTGACTTTAATGCAAGAGTAGGCTCAGATAACATCTCCTGGAATGGCACTATCGGAAAGTACGGCGTGGGTCGCTGTAACAGCAATGGACTTCTTCTCCTCCAGACTTGCGCAGAACATAACCTCCTTGTCACCAACACCATTTTTCGACTTCCTATCCTCAACAGGACCTCCTGGATGCACCCTCGCTCGAAGCATTGGCACCTAATTGACTATGTAATTGTTAGGAAGAAGGACAGGCAAGATGTCCGGGTGACCAAGTCCATGTGTGGTGCCGAATGCTGGACTGATCATCGCCTCATTGTGTCTAAACTTAAAATTCGTATCCAACCTGCCAGGCGCCCTCAGGGAAAGAAAACTCAAAAAAGGCTGGATATTACCAAACTAAAGAAGACAAAAATTAAACAGTCATTCACTGACACCCTAGAAGACCGTCTCAAATCTATCTCGTTAGACGGCCAAAGTGCGGAAACAAATTGGACAGCCCTAAGCGAGCAGATCTACAACACTGCTGCAGAGGTCCTGGGTCCCGCCATCAAGAAACAAAATGACTGGTTTGATGAGAACTCAGATGATATAAAGAAGATGTTGGCTGAGAAACACCATCTCCATAAAGCATATTTAAATGATCCAAAATCTACATCCAAGAAAGACGCTTTCAACAACATGCGTAGAATCGTCCAACATAAACTACGCCAGATGCGGGATTCATGGCTGAGTAATAAAGCAGATGAGCTCCAAGGCTTTGCTGACAGCCATGACTTGAAAAATTTTTACCATGCACTCAAAGCGGTCTATGGTCCAACATCATCAGGATCATTTCCCCTCCTTAATGCAGATGGAAAAACACTAATTACAGACAAGGAAAAAATTCTCCAACGCTGGGTCGAACACTTTAATAATATTCTGAACCAGCCATCATCTATTAATGATGAAGCCATCAACCGACTGCCCCAAATTCCTATAAATGAAGCACTAGATGATATACCGACTTTGGAGGAGACTCAAAAAGCGATACGTCAACTTTCTAGTGGAAAGGCCCCCGGCTCCGATTCAATTCCTGTTGAAGTCTATAAAGATGGCGGTACAGTTCTGATAGAGAAACTTCACATGATCTTCCAGCAAATGTGGCAGAGTGAAACCATCCCACACAATCTCAAGGATGCGTCAATTATACATCTTTATAAACGTAAAGGTAATCGCCAAGACTGTAACAATCATCGAGGCATCTCACTACAATCAATCGCTGGGAAGATATTTGCCAGAATCCTTCTTAATCGCCTTACGGCTCATCTTGACAAAGGTCTTCTACCTGAAAGTCAGTGTCTGTTTGCAGACGATTGTGCCCTCAGTGCTGGCTCAGAGGCTGATCTGCAGCGTAGCGTTGATAGATTCTCCGAAGCCTGCTCCAACTTTGGGCTTACCATCAACACGGGGAAAACAGAAATCATGTACCAACCAGCTCCTGGCACAAGTTATACTGAGCCAGTCATCAAGGTAAATGGTGAGAAACTGAATGTTGTGAACAGGTTCACATACCTTGGTAGTACACTATCCCAGAACATCGTCATTGATGATGAGGTGAACACCAGGATCTCCAAAGCCAGCAGCACATTTGGCAAACTATACACCAACGTTTGGCATCGAAGTGGCATTAGTCTACAGACAAAGCTGAAGGTATACAGAGCTGCGGTGCTTCCAGTGCTGCTTTATGCATGTGAAACATGGACTGTATACAGGCGCCACGTAAAAAAGCTCAACCACTTCCATACAGTCTGTCTCAGGAAGATAATGAACATCAAATGGCAAGACAAGATCCCGGATACCGCCGTTCTTGACAGAGCTGGTATCCCTAGCATCGATACTATTCTGATGCAGTCACAGATTCGCTGGGCAGGTCATGTAGTCCGCATGCCAGACCATCGACTGCCAAAGATACTCTTTTATGGTGAGATGCAGAAGGGTAGACGCTCCCATGGTGGCCAGAAAAAGCGCTTCAAAGACACGCTAAAGGCTTCATTAAAAACCTTTGACATAAACCCAGACACATGGGAAGCTGCTGCGCAAGACCGAACTGCCTGGCGCACATCTCTTCGTAAAGGTGCAGCGGCATGCGAATCTTCCAGAAGAGCAGCAGCGGAACAGCGGAGACAAGCTAGAAAAGATCGTGAAATAAAAACCTTCACATGAAGCAAACATTCCCTGCCCACACTGTCCGAGATCCTTCCAGGCCCGCATCGGGCTCATCAGTCACCTTCGTACTCATAGACTATCCTAACATCCTAATAATTGGATGAACAGAGTGGTCTTCATCACCTGTGATGGACGAACAACATATATATATATATATATATATATATATATATATATATATATATATATATATATATATATATATATATATATATATATATATATATATATATATATATATATATATATATATATTTTTTTTTTTTTTTTTTTTGAAAGTGAACCGTTATTTTATATTGTTTTTAATTGAATTTTATTTTGAACAATTAACAAAGAAGAAAAGATCTTGTACTTAAATAAATTCTAAATTGTACCCAGAGTCTTCAGTGAATTATTTAAATTTGGTTTAAGTTTCTTGTGTTATTAATTACCCCTAGCAGAGTTATTGTCTAAGGTTAGTCTGGAGAGGAGCCAAAAGAACGCTAGATAGCACATTACCATCTCAACTAGGAACCTATACAGCTTGACTATACCTTTGATGCCGATACACCATTACTCATTTCAGAGAATGGGGTATTTCTTGTAAGACCAGTCTCTTATCTGGCACTATCCTGGTATCATCTGATAGATCTATTTGTCCAGGATAATATCACCATCATTATATCGTTACTCTCGCTACAGGGGTGCAGGTAAAGGTGTGACTTCATGTTCCATAAGGAGCGTAAAGGAAACGGTTCATGTTGATGACGATGATCTCTAATAATGATTTCATTTGGTGCAATGTCTAACAAAGAGCCGTCATTTGATTATCATTACGTTTTTCGTGTTTTTTATTTATTTCAGAAGTCAGCAGACCTGAGCCACTTAGACGCAAGCTCTGGCTAGGTTTAGGTGTTCTAGCCCTAATATCAGTCACAGTTGTGGGGTCATATGGACGCTCCACTTTATTCGAAGTGTCCGAGCCAATAACAGATAAAATGGACAATATTTATAGAGAAAGCCATGGCCTAAATGAAATCGAAACTCCCTCACCTGACTTTTCACACATCGAAAAAGCAGAAACGAATCCTGAGATGCGAGAGTTTCTGTCGTGGCGTCTGATTGACCACCCTGAAGACACAGATAAACGAGCCAAAACGTTGACCCGCAACAAGGATGTTATAGAAGAAGCACAGAGGATTCATGTCAATCTTCTACAGGACCTTCTCGGAAAAGCGAAGCACGTGATGCTTATTGAAATAGCCACATACGAGAACAAAGGTGACCCAGCTATCACGGTGGGTGAAGTCTTGTTACTAAGAAGAATGAATATAAGTATAGTATTCTACTGTGAAACCGTCAGTTGCTCTTGCCTACACATACAATGACCTTTTGCGTAAAATATATATATCTAGCTTTCCAGATAGGAGAATGATACTCTTCTCTCAGAGTATTTGGTTGCATTCTAAGAACGCGGGGGATTTGAAAATGTGTAGCAATATTTACTCTAATCACAGTAATCTGGTGATATTTATGAGAGATAGACAATCTCTTGAAATAGCAAAAGCTAATTTCAAAGGCGTTAAGCTTATCTTAGCACCAGATATGGCCTTTTGCATTGGGATGGTGCCTCGACAGATGCCACCTATATATGATATTATCTGGTTGAGGAGAGATGACCATGAATCATCAAGATACACTCTTCCAGCATTTCCACCTAACATTACAGTGGACGTAAGAGATTGGTATAAATGGAAATCAAACGAAGGTCAGACAATGATGGAACATTCCTTCCTAATAGCTGCGGCTGGCTTCCAGTTTCTTCAGAGAGGCCGAATAGTGGTCACTGATCGCCTGCACGGCCACATCTTATCTACACTAATGAGTGTTCCCCATGTTCTGATTGACAACCCACCTCATTTCAAACTGTCTTCCTTTGATAATTCGTGGACACAGAGCCTGAGTAACACAATACGTGTCAGTAATGGTTCTCTGGCATTGGAAGCAGCTATGGAACTACTAACGCGTTATCACAATTCTCTGCCTTCTATAGGACCCAAAGATATGTATGTAGTGTCCAAAAACTACCAATGAAGTGTAAAGAAGCGGTTTTAAAGTAACTGTGACTATTTGCCTTGGCAACACGTCCTCTCCCCCATGTGACAGATTGGCTGTGTGTGTGCTGATTCCTGAGGACTGTATTTATCTACGTGCGTGTGTCTTCTTTTGGTAATTTGGTGTGTTATATCTGATTGCTAATTGTAAATGTGTTCTAAGAACTTAGCATATATAGATTTGTTACCAGGGCCTGCAATTGGAGCAAGGAATAGATACACTGTACTCTATAATGTATGGTGTAGAAGGTGAAGAAGGAGGGTTAGACTTTTAGGGGCCGACTACCAAATTCTGTTGAAACTCAAAGTACAAAAAAACTTCACTAAAGTGAACAAGTCCGCAAAGCGCGATAGAGCTTGGCGTTTGTAGGTTGAAGGCCTAAGATGTCAACTGATTGATAGTGGATGGTGCATTTGAAGCGTGTGGTTCATTTATCAACGTGTAGTATTGAACTCAACATATATATATATATATATATATATATATATATATATATATATATATATATATATATATATATATATATATATATATATATATATATATATATATATATGTATATATATATATATATATATATATATATATATATATATATATATATATATATATATATATACTGAAGCACAATAAAAACGCCCCGCTATTATATATACTGGTACCGAGAAGCTGGGGAAAAAAAGTGTGAGAATGGATGTTCCCCATGTTTGTCATGAGGTAGAGAGCGAATGGCCGCTGGAATGGAAAGTGCTTGATTCAACCCACGGCTTTGTGTACGGCTTGCCTCTTCACATCTTCCGTAACATTAAAAATGTTAATGCTGTGACATATCGAGATGAGGTTTTGGATGAGGTTCTGGATGCATTGGTTGCTCCTGCGTTCACAAATTATCCAGACTTGCAGCTTCTCCGGCAGGATAACGCACATGCATTACGCAGCAATATCTACAGCAGCAGAACATTGTGACGATTGATTGGCCTGCCCTATCACCAGACATGTCCCCTATAGAACATCTGTGGGACGAGCTTGAACGCAGAGTCTACAGGCAAGGTTCTCCAGCTAATCTGCAACAGCTCGAAGCTGCTCTTACACGTGAATGGGACTTGATTACCCGGAATTTCCTTCAGAGACTTGTACATAAATAAATCCAAAGCCAATACTTTCTCTGGAAAATACAGAATTTAACAAAGCAGAAGTAGACTGAGAATCACATGGAGACGATGAGATTGAAATAAAAATGAGGAGAAAGCCGTAGAAAGACGTGGTGCTGATAGCACGGGCATGAAGATTTGGGATGCGTTTGTTGAAGGTCTCTGTTCCTTGAGAAGTTAAAAACGTGATGGCACTCACACGTGAATTCACACAAACAACGTATCATATGACACAATTATTAAAAATGGTAACGATGATTCGAAAGTCTTCAGTAATTAATTATGAGTGGTTGTTACATCGAAGCTTCCAGATCGTGTAAGATCTTATAATGTCACTAGCACTTACACATTTAGATAACACACTGGCTTCAAATTTCTTTAGCTCAAAGGCAGGTCCGGATGAAAACCAACTAATGCCCTAAGTTTGACCCCCCCTTCCCCCCCCCCCCCCCCCCATGGGGGCCCATTCTCCCCCCCCCCCCCAAATCCCCGCGCTTCCATTGCTTAACTGACAAGACGTTAAGACTCAGTAAATGCTGAAGAGACTGAAAATTCAACGTTCTTCCTGGCCAGATTCCACTAAAATTCATGCAGAAAAACGTTGGTAAGGCATGCAAACATACTGAATTCTAGGTCTATGTCCGACACTTTCAGTCACCCACCATACCAAAGAAAACTTTATGTTTTTATTTTTAACAATTCGGATTAAAGTTGAACACGACAGATATTGAAAATTACAAAAAATTCGACTAAAGACGACAGTAGCAGTGAAAGAAATGAGAGTTAAGGGCATGGTAGCTAGAGGGAAAATTCTGTGGTGCTCCCATTCCCTTGGTGCCCTAAGCACGTGCTTATTTTGTTAATGGTTAATCCAGCCCTGCTCAAAGGTACGCCCCCTCACACATTTTCCGTGCACATGTCCCAAACTAGTCATTATCAGTATTATGATAAATGTACGATAACGTGTTTCGTTGATTATTGCCTTGCTCACTCAATAACATACTGTTCAAAAAAAAAAAAGAAACGCATAGCTATCCGAAGGCGCGTTTTTATTAGTTTGTAAGTAAAATTTGGTGCTAGGGTATATAAAAACCAGCCTCAAATGTTCTTTACAATGTCAAATGCACGTGTTGACCTGAATTGCGTTCGTTTTTGTAATCGTTACAACGCAGTGGTCAATAGTGTTTATGACGCAATTTTTGACCACAGCTCATGTTGCGCGCACGTGAAAGCAACACAATTTGGGGTGAACACTATTCACTGACTATGCAACTGAAACCCTATAAAAGGATAACGCTACACACAAAAAATTCAGTTCATTTTCAAGCAGACATTTATGGCGTCTCTATCGATAAATTTAAGGAACATTGCTATTGGCCGACTGCATGCAGGCGAAAGTCAGGTTGCCAGGCATCTAAAGGTGCATCAGAGTACCATCAGTCGACTTTGGCACCGGTTCCAAGTCACTGGCTCTGTTGAAGACCGGCATCGCAGTGGACGACCCAGAGTGACAACAGCAGCGGAGGATCGCTTTATTCGGCTTCGTCACCTCAGAGACAGGTTTACAACAGCTTCTTCAACTGCCCAGTCATTGCCTGCAGGACGTCATGTGTCTGATCAAACTGTCCGGAATAGACTGCATGACGCTGAGCTTTGGGCACAACGACCTCCCCGAGGACCTGTCCTTATGCGCCGCCATCGCCAAAATCTACTTCTTTGGGCCAACCAGCATCGTCCCTGGGCAGCTGACAATCAATGGAGACGTGTCTGGTTTAGTGACGAATCTTTCTTTTTGTTGCAGCGTCATGATAGACGGCGTAGGGTCTACCGTAGGCGAAATAAACGTTTTGCCCAAAATTGCGTTGATGAAGCTCCGCCGCACGGTGGTGGAGGTGCTATGGTGTGAGGAATGATCAGTTACAAAGGAAGGAGTCAATTGGTGCACATTGAAGGAGGCTTGAATGCGCAACGATACGTCAATGAAATTCTTCGACCCCATGTCCTTCCACTTTTGGCTGCCCAAAGGTCTGTGTTTCAACAGGACAACGCCAGACCCCATTCTGCACGGTTGACCACGCAGTTCCTGATTGCCAACAACATTCTCACCCTTCCATAGCCATCCCTGTCTCCAGACATGAGTCCGATTGAGCACCTGTGGGATGAGCTGCATAGACGTGTTTTTCGCCGAGACTGTAAAGTTTCTTTTCTTCTTTCCACTCTGTAAAGTGTCAGTCGGTATGCTCTGTAAGGAATATAACCACTCATACACTTGTGTCTACAAGGCACCAATGCAGACTGCTGGAATCTTTGTTTACTCAATTTATTCAGACGTACACACTGGGACATACGAGTACATCATGGTATGTTGACATATCAATTTGTAGGTATACATAGCAGATCTGAAGTCATGACACATTCAGAAATAATGGGCAGTACATCAAAAGTTCAATGTCATGATATATTATGGCCGCATCACCCTATCTGACTAAACGCGTCAGTGAAGGCAGATCGGTAAATAACTAAAGTTATTTGACGTCCATAGTTTGTAGCATATATTATGAAACCACGAAAGAGGGGGTTTCTAGCAAGATTGAGATCTCCCTGTCACTGTCCGATAATAGGATAAATAATCTGTTCTCTTGGCAGTGATCAAAACATATGATGACCGAAATCTAACATGGCTGCCTCCCTGAGTTGTCGTTCACTCATTCGTAGGAAGGAGAATGTAAGCCAGAGTTAATTTATAATGGGTATATAAATGATTTCATAAATGTTTCCATACAGCTCTACGGTGATCAGGTTAATTCACGTAGCCATAACCGCTGCAGGAAAGTCTGTCATCTTCGTCGATACAAAACACGACCCTAGCGATACGAAGCACAATGTTACATCTAGGTCGAATCGACATGAGATCATCAAAATAGGGTCTGGCAATACATGGAGTCCGAATTATACATTGTACTGTACCTTAGGAGAGTCTCTAACATAAACTATAGTAGAGATACCATCTCCTTTAGAAGAAAACCACTTCATGAATCATATTTCCTTAAGAATCTACCAGCCCTTTGAAAATTGCGTACCCGCCATTATCACGGTACATCGGAACTCATCACGACTTGTCAAGACAACTCATACTTCCGCTAGACCGGAATAACAAGAATCTAGTCCCTCCTACCCATCCAAAATATACAATATAGGACTGATTCTACTTGTACTAATAATATGTAATACATATGAATTCAGGCCATAAACACAATAAGCAAATTAATATATTTTCTGGCCCTAAAAAATAAGTACAAACGTAAGCGCAATATCCTTGCGCCGGATCAATATCCAGAACGATTACTCCTATAATCAAAAGTGTGAATCAAACATGGATTCTCTCGCTTTTACCATAGACAGCATTTTCATACACAAATGAATGAATGTCTATATTTTTCCCATATTAAATAGCCATATCGATTTTTGTAATATGTGCGTCAAAATATGCACGCAACAGATTACCACACCCCTCGGGAAAAAAAAAAATGGTACATTTTTTTTTTTGAAATACATCTAGGAGCAACATACAATAGGCTCACAACGCACCAATACAATGCGCAGATGATAAGCATAAGTTTTATGACCTTAGAGAAAGTACTTCTCTAAGTATAAATATTTCCAGAGAGGTGTCACCAACGCATACTACAATAATAGCAATGACACAATTTCCACCTTAGTTTATACATAAATTTCATCTAAGATATCTTAACATCATGATCATCAAAGACGAAAAACATTGAAAGATCAGCGGTGAATAAATATCAATGAACCGCTAAGTAGTGTTACAATCAATATATGATATATTACATATGTGTACACATTTCAACATAGAAACAACTGTATCAAAGTTGTATAACAGTTATGAATCATGTGGGCATCTAGACAAAATATCTGCCATCACATTTTCTGACCCACGGATAGCTCGCACCGAAAAATGAAATGGCTGTAGAGCAATCGCGTATCGCGTTGATCTCGCGCTCTTCAGATTTTTACTCTGAATAGCCGTAAGAGCTTTCTGGTCAGTTTCCACAATGAAATGCGCGCCCAGAAGAAATCTTTGCAGTTTAAGGATTGACCAAACCATAGCCAATAATTCACGGTCTAGGACCGAGTAATTCTTCTCTGCGGCATTTAATTTCCGAGAAATATACATCACAGGATGCAGAGTTCCAGAGTACTCTTGCATTAGTGCAGCTCCAATCCCGGTGGATGAAGCGTCACTACGAAGAATAAATGTCTTATCATTAGAAGGCAATACTAGGATAGGTGAAGTAGAAAACATAGTTTTAACCTTATCCAAAGAGGATTGACATTCTTGAGTCCAATGGACTACATTAGGAGACCCTTTCTTTAGCAAGGAAGAAAGAGGTGACATAATGGAGGACAGATTCGGGATGAATCGTCCATAAAATTGTATTAGACCTAAGAGACTTCGTACTTGCTTTTTAGTCTTAGGAATAGAAATGTTAAGTATCTTACTTGTATTATGGTCTTCTGTTTTTAGGAACCCATGACCAACACGGTGTCCTAAGAAAGATATTTCGCTAAAACCAATACATGCTTTCGATGGTTTCGCTGTCAGGTTATGCTCGCGTAAGATAGACAATAGTTCATTTATACCATTATAGTGATCGTTCCAAGTATCACTGAAAAGACAGATGTCATCAAGATACGCAATGACATCTGAGCGATGAGATAGGATTCGACGCATCATGCGTACAAATGTAGCAGGGGCGTTCATAAGACCGAAAGGCATGAAATTCCATTGGAATAGACCCCTAGGCGTCGAAAAAGCAGTAAACGGTTTGGCGTGTTCGGATAGTGGAACTTGCCAATATCCCTTAGACAAATCGAGTTTAGTAAAGAAGTGAGAATTCGATAGTCTCGTAAGTAGCTCTTCTAGTAAAGGCATAGGTTCAGCATCGAATTTAGTCACTTTATTCAATTTGCGATAATCCACGCAAAGACGTATGTTATTGTCTTTTTTCCGTACTATAACCATCGGCGAAGAATATGCTGATGTGGATGGTTCAATAATTTTTAACTCTATCATCTCATCTAACTCTTTCTCTACCTGTGCTTGAAAATGTATCGGGATAGGATACGGTCTGACTCTTATAGGACTATGGTCAGTAAGAATAATGTCATGTTGAATGACATCAGTTTGACCAGGAATGTCAGTAAGGACATCCTGAAATTGTTCTAACAAAGTAGAAACTTGTTTCTGCTCTCCTGGAGATAATTCTGGAGAAATTGCAACATCTTTCCATGATTCATTAGAGTGAAGAGGAATCATTGGAAAAGGTAAATTTACATCCGAGAAACTCGTTTCCTCATCCTGTATTACTAACAGAGATGAGTACTGTCCATGTTGGACTGGAAAATCGTCCGTTGCCTGGAAAACAGGTTGTAAATAATCAGGACGTTCATGGAATTCCGTGAGCATGTTGATGTGGAAGGTTTTACGCTTCCCGTCAATATCGACGATATAGTCAACATCGGAAACTTTTGATATTATATCGTACGGACCTTTCCAAGAAATGAGAAGTCTATTTTCCCTACAAGGTAGCAAGACAAATGCTTTGTCACCTGGACAAAGTTGACGCAAACATCTCTTTTTATTGGCAAATTCCCTTGCCTTCTGTTTCGCAAATTCAGAAGAAGCAGTTGCCAATTTGCATGCTTCAATAATCTTGTGTCTAAGTGCGATGACATATTCATAAGAGGATTTTGTGTCATCGACAATATTATCAGCAGTTATAAGATCATGAAGTAAGGACATAGGACCTCGCGGTTTCGCGCCAAAGACAAGTTCAAAGGGAGAAAATCCTGTATGTTCGTTGGCGACCTCTCTATATGCAAAGAGAGCCGCGGGTAAAACCCTATCCCAATCCTGAGGATGATCTTCTGTTATCTTACCTAGTAGGTTTTTCAGAGTTCTATTCAAACGTTCCACCATCCCATTGGACATAGGATGATAAATACTACTCAGCGATCTCTCTATCTTCAGAGTCGACATTACTTGAGACATGGTATCCGATATGAGTTGGGTACCATGGTCGGATAATATTTCTGCTGGAAACCCCAGACGAGAAAATATTAACCAAAGAGCATCTGCGACATCAGCAGTAGTTATGCTCTTTAGAGGAACAGCCTCCGGCCAACGTGTGCACATATCAACACACGTCAAAATAAATTGGTGTCCTCTAGCAGACTTTATCTTAAATGGACCAATGATGTCTATCGCCATTTTTTGAAATGGCCGAATGGGAATGTCTGCAGCCTGAATAGGTGCATCATGGCGTGGACCTCTGGATTTAATCTCTTGACATACTTTACAAGATCGACAATAGATTCGTATGTCCTTATTCACAGCAGGCCAAAAGAAAGATTGAAGAACTCTAGCTTTAGTACGGGAAAAACCCATATGTCCAGCACACTGCGAATCATGAGCGTGCTGTAAGATTTTAACTCTCATATTTTTAGGCACAAGGATTTGAGAATGAATGGACTTAGCGGAGTCTTGTACCATACGTACAAGTACGCCATTCTTCATCGTAATCCAAGATTTACGATTTGTATCCTTATTCGGATCACCTTTTGTTGCCAGAGTAAAGAATTTCTTTAGAGTAGGATCATCTTCCTGCTGTTTGATAAAGGAATCGTGGGAAATCTCCAAGGGATCATCTTGGATCTGCGCATCATTATCTTCAGAATGTGAAGATTGTGGCATATTAAGAGCTTGAGCCCTAGTGATTACTGCATTAGCCGATTGCATATTAACATTTTCCCAATTAGAAATTTGCTGTGGAGTGCATTCTTTCACCCCGTGAATGCGACCGATGATAAGATCAGCGATCGGATTCGGCAAGAGACATGCTTGCACCTCTCCTGTAAAGAAAGGCGTAGCAATATTGATAATGGCAGTGGAGTACTTCTCCAATGTGCCACCAAATGTTACACATTTGACTATATTGCCTGTAGCTCGAGAAGGATTTACGAGTGATTGCCTCACTCCAATGGTAGTGCACCCCGAATCGAAAAGAATTGATACCGGAGTACCATCTATTAGGCCCCTATTAAAGACAAGAGCACCCCTTCCATTATGCGCAATTGACGCATGGAGAGCGGGAAGCGGGTGACCGCAGCTTAAAGTAGACACTGTGGTTGGATCGAATAATGTTTTGCATTGCGAACACTCAGATGCTCTAGCAAAATCGAAAGCGGAATTTGCTACACTGTTGGAGTCTTTTTTATCATTATTCTGATTATCGGTGTCGTGGAACTCCTGTTGTGCAGAGTTAGCCTGGTAATACGATTTACCATGTCTTTTGTGTTGTGATCTACCTCGGTTATAATTGTCTCTATAATTATTATTGCCTCTGTTATAACCCCTATTTGGGTTTGAATCATAACATTCATGATCATAATCATCATGCTCATTATATTGAGTATCCCTGTAATATTGTTTCTTTTGTCTCCATGAAGCACTTGGGTAGTTCCTATAGCTACTCCCTTTCCGAGAATTTCTAACATTATGGGTACCCCTCGCGTGTCGAGGACTATCAGCCCGATTCCAGTTCTTCAAAGAAGAACTCTGATTTGAGCGGTTATCTTGGTTTTGATACCTATTCCAATTAACCTTTTTATCAAATTTATTTTTAGCTCCTTGGAATTTGTGTGAGTAATTCTGATTATATTCTGTTGCCGAAGCAACTGGCATACTCTCTTTAATGTTAGAGTTACTAAGAATCATGTCAGGGTGTGCCGTGGCATACTGGTCACAATATTCTTCCATTTGCTTTATTGTACCAGGTTTACGCTCATGTAAGAACTCTAGGAATGATTTATTTACAGAAGACATGACCTTGTCTCTTAGCAATAAATCCGTAAGACCATCAAATGTTTTTTTCTGTTTTGGATAATTCAATCCATCGTGAAAGTGTAATTCGTGCTTTTGAGATGAAATCTGAGAATTCTACACCTACCTCAGGTCTCATTGTTTTAAACAAAAGACGGTAACCTTCCTCAGACAGCTGATATCTCTTTATCAAAGCTGCCCTAACAGCATCATAATTATCTTTGTCGGCCTCTTCAACAAAATATAACTTACTTAGGGACTCCCCTTTTAGATTTTCAGACAACTGATTCACATACTGTGATTTGTCAACATTATGAGATCGACAAGCCCGTTCAAATCTAGAAAGCCAAAATGTTATGTCATCACTGGTAGGGTTAAACGCTGGTACCTTGACCTTGTACACAAAGGGTTTACCATTACCACCAGATGCCTGATTAACATTACTCATACATGTCAATTTTAATTTCTCTAATTCAAACTCATGTTCTCTTATTGCTTTTCTCTCTTCAGCTTCTCTATCTAATTTTTTTTTGTTCTGCAGCAGCAGCAGCTTCTAATTTTTTCTGTTCTGCAGCAGCTTCTAATTTCTTCTGTTCTGCAGCAACTTCTAATTTCTTCTGTTCTGCAGCAACTTCTAATTTTTTTTGTTCAGCTGCAGCTTCTAATTTCTTCTGTTCTGCAGCAGCAGCAACTTCTAGTTTTTTCTGTTCTGCATCAGCTTCTAATTTCTTCTGTTCTGCCTCAAATCTCCTTTCCTCCATTTGCATCTGCAATTTCTTAAGTTCAGCAGCAGTATCAGCTTCTTTTTCTAATCTTTTTTCTTCAGCCAGAGCTTTTTTTTCTTCAGCAGCAGCTTTTTTTTTTCTTCAGCAGCAGCTTCTCTTTCTATTCTTTTTTCTTCAGCCAGAGCTTTTTTTTCTTCTATTTGAAGTTTTCTCTCCTCAGCCGCAGCTTTTTTTTCCTCAGCAGCAGCTTTTCTTTCTTCAACAGCAGCAGCAGTTTTTTTTCTCTTCTGCAGCTAATGCTTTGTCATATTGAGCAACAGCCCATTGTTCTAAGTCTTTTCCAGTCTTATCAAGAGATTTTCCTTGTGCAATGAAATAATCTAATGTAGACATATTGTCTTCTTAAATCAGAAACCTGAAAAAGTAAATAGATTACCCTATTTCACTTTAATGGGAGACAAGTCTATACCATAGACTTAGTCTTAGTCCAAACTTGTATGGTTTATAATAACCAATGATAACTTGAGTACCTGTGGACAACAATAACTGTATCTCAAATACTGTGGGGACAAGCCTTACAAAGGTCTTGTATACCTCAATGTAATCAAAGATCACTTGAGTACCTGTGGAAAAAATATTTCCCTTTACCAATCACTTTGGGAGACAAGCCTTACAAAGGTCTTGTACATTTTGTTTTATAACAATAACAATCATAAAGTACTGATCTGTACTATACTATCAGTGTATACCACTATACGTCATATGTCAACTAAAGACATTACAAAGGACAAACAAGAAAAGACAATATGAACACATTTGCAGAGATCAAATTAAATTAAATAGGAGAAATGAAAAAAAATGATCACAGAAACCGTGATGATAACTGCCATAATATAACAAGACAAATAACGCCACAGTGTATAAACATAAGGGTGTAAAAAACTGAAATGAAAGAAAAGATGAGACCTACAATTATACAAACAAATCAAACAAAACTAAGGAACACAAAATTATTACCAAAAACAACGAAGAAAAGAACACCTCATCACAACTAACAGAAATAGCAGCAAATTGTTGCTAACAAATTTCCAATTAAGAAAATGTGTACCTATAGAATACTAGTACCAGACCAATGTCACTCGGCATACCTTGTACTAGTCACACAGAACATAAACTAATTTAATACATAACAAATAACATGTAAGCATAAATAGCATATAGCATACAATATAATTTATGTCATGAATGGAATGTGTTGCAGGTATAGTGTTGTAAAGCAGGCACAGTTTATTTTAATACTAATAACTTGCCACTTTATTCAGTAATAGATTTAATTTTAAACTATTACACTGTCAATTTTTCTCTGTTGAGCATATGAAGATCCAACGATGAACTATGCACTTTATGTTCAACAACACTGTGATTCTTCTGTACGTTGAGAAATGTCAACAATACTGCTCCAGATATTTTCTACACTTGATACCACTGTCCTGTGTAATACTGTCTGTACAGCGAAAAAAAAACTGTCAACAAGCGCTGACCTAGATACAGCATCCTATCGGTAATACAGGTCAAGCTGACATCGACTGTATAGCTGTCCTACTGGTGTTGATGTGGTCAAACAAATGTTCTTTTAGCTGTAAACTGTGATTCTCAACACAAAAGTGCGTAAGCTGGACCCAGGAATCTGGCTCGCCACTGTAAAGTTTCTTTTCTTCTTTCCACTCTGTAAAGTGTCAGTCGGTATGCTCTGTAAGGAAGAGTGGTGTGTTGTTGAGATCAGGCATGCTCCAGTCTACCCAGCTGTAAATGGGTAACTCACCCTAGTCCTGAGTTAGGGAAGGCAAAGGCTCCAGGGGAAGCAGGCCCTAAACTTGGTCACTCCAACCGACGCAGGATGGTGTATGTATGAAGTAGAAGTGTAGAGTGTGATTACCGCGAATGGTGTACTGTTCGTGTGCTGACCAATATAACCACTCATACACTTGTGTCTACAAGGCACCAATGCAGACTGCTGGAATCTTTGTTTACTCAATTTATTCAGACGTACACACTGGGACATACGAGTACATCATGGTATGTTGACATATCAATTTGTAGGTATACATAGCAGATCTGAAGTCATGACACATTCAGAAATAATGGGCAGTACATCAAAAGTTCAATGTCATGATATATTATGGCCGCATCCCCCTATCTGACTAAACGCGTCAGTGAAGGCAGATCGGTAAATAACTAAAGTTATTTGACGTCCATAGTTTGTAGCATATATTATGAAACCACGAAAGAGGGGGTTTCTAGCAAGATTGAGATCTCCCTGTCACTGTCCGATAATAGGATAAATAATCTGTTCTCTTGGCAGTGATCAAAACATATGATGACCGAAATCTAACATGGCTGCCTCCCTGAGTTGTCGTTCACTCATTCATAGGAAGGAGAATATAAGCCAGAGTTAATTTATAATGGGTATATAAATGATTTCATAAATGTTTCCATACAGCTCTACGGTGATCAGGTTAATTCACGTAGCCATAACCGCTGCAGGAAAGTCTGTCATCTTCGTCGATACAAAACACGACCCTAGCGATACGAAGCACAATGTTCCATCTAGGTCGAATCGACATGAGATCATCAAAATAGGGTCTGGCAATACATGGAGTCCGAATTATACATTGTACCGTACCTTAGGAGAGTCTCTAACATAAACTATAGTAGAGATACCATCTCCTTTAGAAGAAAACCACTTCATGAAACATATTTCCTTAAGAATCTACCAGCCCTTTGAAAATTGCGTACCCGCCATTATCACGGTACATCGGAACTCATCACGACTTGTCAAGACAACTCATACTTCCGCTAGACCGGAATAACAAGAATCTAGTCCCTCCTACCCATCCAAAATATACAATATAGGACTGATTCTACTTGTACTAATAATATGTAATACATATGAATTCAGGCCATAAACACAATAAGCAAATTAATATATTTTCTGGCCCTAAAAAATAAGTACAAACGTAAGCGCAATATCCTTGCGCCGGATCAATATCCAGAACGATTACTCCTATAATCAAAAGTGTGAATCAAACATGGATTCTCTCGCTTTTACCATAGACAGCATTTTCATACACAAATGAATGAATGTCTATATTTTTCCCATATTAAATAGCCATATCGATTTTTGTAATATGTGCGTCAAAATATGCACGCAACAGAGACCTTCTCCAGCCAATCGTCGTGATCTGTTCCAGGCACTCCAGGAAGAGTGGGAAGCCATCCCACAGGCCCACATCAGACGTCTGACCGCATCTACGCCCAAGAGATGCCAGTCGCTGATCGATGCAAGAGGAGGCCACACACCATACTAACGGGAAAGCCCGTACGCCAAAAAACTCTCGTGACCCAGACGCAAAATATCTGTCAATTGATTGGTTGAACCCTAAGGTATTTTTGTGTGCAATTTGAACAATTAACTCATTAAATTAAAAAAGTTATTGAATGTCAAAATTATGGATATGTGTGTGCCTTTAGTAGCTATGCGTTTCTTTTTTTGAACAGTGTATTTATTATTTGTATTTTGGTAATATAATTTGTATCTACATGGGTATCATATGGTGTTGGTAGTTTTACAAGAACAACGGTGTAGCTGTGTTGGTTGATTATAGTTAATATGGATTTTACTGCGCTTGTTTTAAATAAATTATTATGACTACCGTAAAGGGATGACTTAACTATTATTTCTTTTAATATTGTTGTGGTATTATTGTTACGGTTTGCAAATGTAGGTTTATTCTAAATGATGTCTAAAAATCTGTTATAATTTCACTAATTTAAGCATTGAAATTCGGTATGCCCATTTATGATAAATGATACTATTTTGTGTGGGCGACTGCACATCTTGCAGCTTGTTATGTATCATCATCATCATCATCATGGATCATAATTATGTCACTATCACCGCTATCATACTGTCATTATCACCATTATCATTATGCCATTATCACCATTACATTATGTCATTATCACCATCATCATTATGAAAATATCACCATCATCATTACGTCATTATCACCATCATCATTATGTCATTATCACCATCATCATTATGTCATTATCACCATCATCATTATGCCATTATCACCATCATCATTATGACATTATAACCATCATCATTACGTCATTATCACCATCATCATTATGTCATTATCACAGTAGCGTAAGGGTATTTTTGATGTGTGATGATAGTGTTGGAGAAGAAATAGGATACTACTCTCCTGGATGTTTGAGGTCCCAGTGACAGAGAAGAACACCGGTATCACTCGATAGTCACGGCTGTGAAAGTATCTGGAACTGAACAGAACAGTTAGACCTTACTGCGCCACTCGGCTGTGTGACCCCAAGTGATAATAATTCACCAAATCTCAACTTCAACTTTAGTAAACGAATAAAACTGTTGAATACAATTAATATATCCTCTTTATTTATTTCTATCTAATTTTGTAATGAATGGTGAGTGTTTGAAGATGGTGTTCAATGGATAAGTATATTTTCAGCTGATGATGGTACATTTATGTATATCACTTAATAAAATATAAGTTAGGATTTTCCAATTGAATTACACAAAGAAAAATGTCTTCCACACAAGTTTTGGCACTAGTCTTCAACTATCCTGGACTTTAGTAACGTTTATCATCTTAGACTATCGTTCTTGACTGCTCACAGAATCACAGGAATGAGTTTTACTATACTCATCTTTTGCTATACAATGTCCTTTCACTGGTGTTACAAACCACACTGTTGCTGACATTCTGTTCCTTTAGCCCACCCAATGACTGAGGAGGACTAAGGTCTGGTACAGATTCAATCACTGTGCTCCTTGAGAATATAGGCAGCGGGATTGACAGACTTCTGACTTCAGCTCAAGACTCGAATATGAACCTGGAACAAGAAGTAATATGTGGCTATTCTGTGGTATGGAGCACACATATTCCTTACTGTTTATGAGGCGAATTTGTCTCAGTGTATGCGTATTTGATGAATGATACATGGTTCATTATAAGTTCAGGTATAGTATGATAGAAAAGTGTCTACTTGTGGAACATGTCAAATAATAACATGCAAACATAAATCAAATAATATGATCACATGGGTATGATGCAACCTTTGCCTTCTCCCTATACCTCCCAAGTCAGTGATGTACTTGCTGGTAGGTTATAATATCCCAGACAAGGACTAGCATGGTTATATTGCCCTGACAAGGACTGATCAGGTTAGCCCTGACAAGGACTGGTTAGGTTATAAGGGTTGGTTTCAATCTTCAACCAGCAAAAATATTTGGCCTAATAGACTCAATGTTTCAACAAAACCTGAAATAAAATGATATTATTCACAACAAATAGCTTTAGTAAACCTTCATACCACCTAGAATCGATATAAGATCAGTGAAGGACTGGTTTGTAGTGAAGTATGCCTGCACTGCATCCAGATAGGACAGTATTGGTTTGGCAGCTACTTTTCTCCTCAGTCTCTCACTGGCAGATTATGTGTTATTGTGTGTTTTCAAACCCAGTGCTGATCCTTTATATACTGTGAGCGCGAACGTATCGGTGAGCTTACTCCGCTGGGGACATTGGCTTTCTTATAAATCCATCCTTCTGAGTGACTATGTGCATTTCTCTCACCAACTTTTCCTCCGTACCACTAAACACTGTCAACTGTCCCGTTCTTATCCACTTACTCTTATTTTTCTATTTGGGAGCTATCATTTCATATGATTTTTATAGAAATCTGTTATGGCATGTATTTATTAGGATTTTCTAAAGTCTATCGTTTTGATCGTACGAGATACTACTCACGTCTTCGCATCTTCCTTCTGGATTTTCATTAATCAAAATATCCTCTTACAAATTCGAACATTTCCATTGGTATTATACACTGCATACTCTTGCATCTTTTAATTTTCTTTCCTGAAAATGCAATTTTCAGATCGCCATGTTTTTTTCTGTTCTCTGGCCTGCCCACACCTCCCCCTAACGTATCCGATAAGCCAGCGGTTTTCAACCTGTGCCTGGCGGCGCCCTTGGGCGCCATGACTGACGGTCAGGGGCGCTGTGGGTTGGCGTGGATTTTTTTCGTATTTAGCTGTAAGGAAAACACCGAGCTGTGGGAAATTTCATTTTTGGTGTTTGTCAACCTGCATGACCCCGGAGAAATTTCACTTTTGATGTTCGCCAGCCTTTGAAGTCCCGCTCCCTCGACCCGCCTATCAACTTTCCGTGCATTCTCCTCGCGCTACCATAGTAGGTAACACAGTGATTTTCTGTTTTCAAACGTTTTTGATTGTGTTGTGAGTTTGATTTGAACTATGGAAAGATATTTTAATTCGGCAAGTGTTAGTAACATGCGAGAACTTGTTGAGGATGACAAGGAAAGTGGTAATGAGGAAAGGAAACGTAAGTATAGAAAATACGACGAAGGTTACTTAGATTTTGGTTTCACGTGCACTCTTTTGAACAATGAAGACCGTCCACAGTGTGTTTTGTGTTTCAAAGTACTCTCTGTCGAATGTATGCTGCCTAGCAAATTGAAGCGCTATTTAGAAAGTGTTCATAAGAATGACGTGGGCAAACCAAGAGAATATTTCTCTAGAAAGATGAGTCAAATGTAAGAACACAAATCAGCATTTTCTAAGCAGGCGACAATCTCGAGTAAAGCTCTTCTAGCGTCCTACAAGGTAGCATACCGGGTAGCAAAATGTAAGAAACCCCATACGATTGCAGAAGAACTCGTTTTATCGTGTGCTATTGATATGGTGTCCATTATGGTTCGAGAGTCCGTGGGAAAACAGCTTTTGCCTATTCCTTTGTCGGACAGTACAATCAGTCGTCGAATTCAAGATTTAGGAGAGGATCTTAATGAACAGATTATATAAAAAATGAGGGGGGGGGGAGGACTTTGCTTTGCAGCTTGATGAGGCCACTGATAGCAATAGAGATGCTCATTTAATCTGTTTGGTGCGGTCTGTTGATGAAAAAAAACGAAATGATGGAAGATCTTTTTTGTAAGGACATAAATGCAGGTACGACAGGCAACGATTTATTTGAAATTGTGGACAACTTCAGGACGGAAAATAAAATAGACTGGGCTCATTGTGTTGGTGTATGTACCGATGGTGCTCGTTCAATGTCGGGCTCTTACAGGGGCCTACAAGCCCTAATCCGTGGCAAAGCTCCTAATTTTGGCAGATTATGATAATTGATTTCATATATCTATTTTCTTTATCTTCATTTTTCTTTTCTTTTTCCTAGCTTCACCTACGCCTGTTGGGTTAACATAAAACCTCCTATTACTCAGAATAGATCTGTCTCTCTTTCTCATTTAGCAAGCATTTAATGCTGGTCGCTATATTTCTTTGATGAGAGTCTACCAGAGACATATTCGCTAACGTGAGATGTAATTCTAACACCAGCGCCAGAGATCAAATCGTTGTAGAGATCAAACAGCGATCAGATTTGAATAAATTTGAGTAGTATTGTGAACCTAAGTGAGAAATCTTTATTACCTTTCCCTGAATCCGTTCGTGATAAGTAATTAAACACGACGAATCGGGAGATCTAAAGACATTTCTCGCTTGAATACGAGCAGAGAGACGAAGGAAACTCACACTGATTATCGAATTGGCTATGTCTGATCTAAGCGAGAACGAAGATCCTGGGTTTTCGGCTTTGAATTACGCATAAGCCGAAAACTGAACGCAAAATTTCCCGTAGGTGAGAACATCTGGTAGGGTCTGGTTTTTCGGGGGGTTAATTAACTATTCTCTTATTATTGTTCTTCTGAGTGTTTCTTTTGGTTTTTCCTCTTACCCTCAGGAACCCATTTAGTATATATATTTTCTGGTTTTTCGGGGGGTTCGAATTAACTATCTCCTTTCATCCTTTCAACCTATGAGATATTTATATACCACAGAAATCTAACTCAATTCATCCATTTTTTACCTCTTGTACAGATTCCTCTAGACAGTCGTTGGAGACTAATTTTAGAATATTGTATAAGCTTGAATTTCTTAGTAGTCGTACATCATAATAGTAGCTCGGTATTGAGGTAAATACTATACTAGTAGTTTGAGTGATTTAATCTTTTAAATCATCAATTATATTTTACTAGTTATTTTCTGTGCAGAGTAATTTACTAAGTTAGGTCCATTATATTATTTCTCTAAGTTTTACTGAGTTACAATTAATAGCAGAACAAATAAATATTTGTAGCTAAAACTCTTCAAGCTATAATAAAAATGTAATTAACTGCTAGTAACTAGTCAGTAAATATTTTAACCAACTGGTAATGCACTGATTCATCATGAGTATTGACGAAGTATGTTTTATTTTGAATACTTGTATAAGTGAATTTCTTATGTAGTGTCGTTGGAGATAAGTCTTAGTAGCTCGGTGTTTTAACTATACATCCTAATTACTAAGTTAGGTCCATTTTTATTTCTCTAAGTTTTACTGAGTTACAATTAATAGCAGAACAAATAAATATTTGTAGCTAAAACTCTTTTTTTAAAATGACTAGAATTTATTTCACGAAGGAAGGTAGAATTTTCACGGAAGGTTTTTTAAACGATGAGGCTAGCTCTAAGCTTATAGTTTATAATTTAAGTAAAATAACCGAAGTGGATAATATATCTTCTATGTTACGCGGGGTAAGGATAGGATTGTGAATTATTCTATATTATGTTAAGTATTTGTATTTTCTCCCTATACAGTATTTGGGTCAAACCCTAAACCTTACCAGCGGCTTCCATTCCATATGAAACTGGAAATAAACTTACCAAAGTACATTCTGATATAATATCGGCTTTTTTTTAAAGGTGACTAGTCTGGTCTTGTGGTACACCCAGAAAGGGACATAGTACAAACCCAAATAATATTAAGAATAAATGATAAGAACAGTCCCAACTAAGATGGTTTGGCCATGTCTGCAGAATGGGAGAAGATCGGCTACCACGACAAGCATGGGAAACAAAGAGCCAGGGATCCAGACCTCCAGGACGACCCAGAGTCCGCTGGGAGGACAACATTAGACAATCTTTGAAGGACCGAGGACTAGAATGGAACCAGGCCAGGAAGAAGACAGCTGATAGAATGGTCTGGCGCTCTCTCTCTCTTCCAAACCTCTACACCTCACGGTAGAAGGGGAACGACTAAGTAAGTAAGATAACTGGACTTATAGCATATGCAGAGTTCTTTTCCAAATTTCATAAACATTCAGCCTGTTGTGGCTACCAATCCAAACATTGACATTACCTGTATAACGACCACGTGTTGTGAAGAAGATTGATCCTGAACCGATTTGTTTACCTGGCATTTGATGTAACGATTGAAGATTCCAAGCTAATGTACACTGTGACATTTAGATCTCTCAATTATTTTACTACCAGGACAAAAATTGAAGTGACCTTTATCAGCATCCTACATACCATAGTGAATCAAGCGTTTCCCGACATTTGATTAATTATTCGTTGGAGAAACTGGGGCTTGATTTGCCAAACAACCAACTGTGGATGGGCTGTGGGTGCTATTAACAATTGTTCCAGATGTGGTGAAAGCACCTTTGTAGGTAAGAGAGACTGAATTTGTGATCACAGGTTTGTCAGAGCGAGAGAAAGCGTCAGAAGAATAATTCTATTTGGATATAACCCATGTACTTATTTTGTATTTGATTATGCAAGTTTTGCTAAAGCTGCTCCTCTATTTCACTTCAGAATAGATTAACTTACAACTCTGTTCTTTCATATTCATAACCCTCCACTCCCAAAGGAGCATAGGCCTTCAACAAACACATGCCAAGTCCTCCTGTCACGTGCCATCATCTCAAGTTCTTTCCATGTTCTCCTCATCATTTTCACCTCTGTTTCCAACTCTCTTCTCCATGTACTTCTTGGTCTTCCTCTGCCTCTATTGCCCTGGGGGTTCCAGAACAAGGACTGCCTTGTAATGCTATCAACAGGTTTCCTCAGTGTGTGTCCTATCCATCGCCATCGTCTTCTTCTCATCTCTTGTTCCACTGGCACTTGTCCAGTTCTTGTCATCAGTTCCACATTGGTAACCTTGTCATACCATTTTAATCCCTCTATTCTACGCAAGCACGCATTTATGAAAGTCTGTAGCTTTTTGGTTGTTGTCTTTGTTGTTCTCCATGTCTCCGAGCCATACAATAGGACTGACTTCACATTTGAGTTGAAGATTCTTATTTTCGTGTTGGATCCTATTTCTCTTGATCTCCATATATTTCCCAATGCAATGAAAGCTCCTCTTGCTTTTTGTATTCTTATTTTGATATCGCTGTCTGTCCCTCCAACTTTGTCTATATTACTGCCAAGATATGTGTATGCCGCGAGAGGACCTTCCCCTGTCTTGGATGGCTGTGTTTTATTTTCTTTATTTGACTTGTCCATATTTGTTGAAGTTTTTTGTGGTTTAAATTTTTTTTACAGGATGGGGTAACCGGCCCCATGCCCAACCCTCCTTAGTCGCCTTCTACGACATGCTTGGCAGGGGACAGTGTTACTATTCTTTGCTCCCCTTTCGGGCCCCGGTTCTTTACTGTAGATGAAACTTTTAGACCATAGCGTAAAAACCTTTGACTCTTTCGGGGGTTAATAACTTTGCTCTAACGGGATCTTGTCTCAACAGAGAGAGGGAGGATCAAACCTATGAGTCTAACTCTTTAATTAACTCATTAACCTTTATTCATTGTATTTGATTTTGATATTCAAAGATATTGTTGTGTTGTATTCTTTATGATAAATACAATTTACATAAACTTTATTTACGTGTGTCGGTCAGCTTGTCCCAAAAGATCCCAATTCCATAGATATAGTTTTCACGTATGTGCGTCTAATTGTCGTCACGTATCTGTGTGTGTGTGTATAGAAGTGAGTCTTTGAATATATACTACTGGACAAAAGTTAAGGGCCGCCATTCAGTTTAGACAAGGTTTATATAATTCTTCGTGAGCAGGGTCGATTTTCCAAATGTCCGGTAGCTTGAAATCTCTCAAGAAGTCTCTCAATGGTAGAGTTGGACACTGCTAAACGTCTTGCAACATGCCGAACAGATTGACCATTCTGAATCCATCCATGGCGCGACCACGGTCTACAGTGCTGAGACTTCTCCTTGGTGGCATGGCTAATGCAGCGGTCATTTCGACCACTTGTCATACTGATATATTGCATACCAACGGTGAACACTCTTTACCGATGATCATTTTCCACCTTCATTCAAATTCAACTCACTTTTTCACCTTTTGAACTAGTGGGGCGTGTTGCAAAAACCACGAGTTTTTGCAGCAAGAATGTCAATTTTCACGTGCGGGTTAAAGTGACCCAGTTTTTGGACATTAAACAAATTAACCTAGTGCACACAGAAATGTATACACATTTCTCTGAGCTCAGTAGTTTTAATGACATTTTCACTTGTCTTTACAGTTTGCCAATCAATTATATAAACCTTGTCTAAACTAAATGGTGGCCCTTAACTTTTGTCCAGTAGTATATATCTATATATTTATAGGGAAGCTGTCCGATCTACAAATCTCAGTCGTAATCCATATGCTGGATTGATTATTTCTCAAATCCAGGGACAGATTTTACCTCTCACCATTTCACTTCTGAAAAATCTATTTCCTTACCTGATCTCTCACTGAGCTATCACCTGTGCTAGTCCTATTCAGGCTGGGCCAAAATTGATCTTAATTACCCTATCAAAAATATACGACATTGACGCTGTTTGGACCCGTATTATCCATAGGGAAGCACTTGCTTCACATCATTTGAGCGTTGATTTAAATGAAGTCCTGCAAACTGTCATAAATGTGGTGAACTTTATTAAAACTTGACCTCATAGAGCTAGATTTTTCAGTAAAATGTGTCACGATATGGGGGCTGAGCATACGCCACTCTTATTTTATAGCAGCACTCGATGGCTTTCCATAGGAAATGTACTATCGCACATTTTTGAACTTAGGCGGGAACTCTATTCTTATCTTGAAGAAGAAAACCATGTCAGTGCTAAGTGCTTTCTGGACACTGACGTCCTGTTAAAAGTTGCATACCTCTGTGATCTTTTTGAAAAGTTGAACTCGTTGAATAAGTCTCTGCAAGGAAGTGAAACTCATTTGATTCAACTTATTGACAAAGTTCCCGCCTTCCAAAAAGAAGTTTCTTCTTTGAAAGAGAAAAATCAATGAAGGAGGAAAAATAGACTATTTCCCAGGTTTGCAGCAGTTCATTACAGACAATGAAATAGATTTTAGTGCAGATATTGTTTCTGTAATTCAAACACTTGTCTCAACTCAGTGTTCATTTTGAAAAATACTTTCTTGAAAACTGTGACAGGTTTCATTGGGTTCAAAATCCCTTCAGTAGTGATGCTCCTTCGGACTTCAGTACTGCAGAAGAGGAAGAACTGATAGAACTTTCATCAGATTCTTCACTACAAGCAAAGTTTCCATCCATGGCATTGCCAAAATTTTGGTATTCAGTAAAACAGGAATTCCCAAGCTTGAGCAAGAGAGCACTGGATATATTAATTCCTTTTGCAACCTCCTATCTCTGCAAGGCTGGGTTTTCAGCAGTGGTTGTCATAAAAACCTTCACTTTGTGTATATTTTTCTTGTACGTGTAATTTTTTCACAGATTTTTCAATTGTATTTTAAAAAGATTACAATGTTTAATAGCCTTTCCAAAGTTCTCCTCTCAAAAAAAAGTTAGGCTAAATGTCGAAACATAGCTAGAGTTTTTACCAGTTATCCCACAGGGGAGCCGCAGAAAGAATGTAGTTGGTCAGGGGAGCCATAGACTCAAAAAGGTTGAAAATCGCGCTGCGATAAGCGGCGCAAATCTTGGCTGTATGCCGGTATCAAAGCAAACGAAACAGTATGCCACACCATGCCAAACCCCTAGTCTGCACTGCGTTTCATCTTGCCTTCCTAAACGAAGCATGTGTTGACAAATTATGCTACAATCACCATCATCATTATGTCATTATCACCGTCATCATTATGTTATTATCACTATCATTATTGTCATTAACACCATTACGATTATGTCATTATCACTGTCACGGGTTGTCTCCCCTGCTTTGCAGTAGCGGTCCAACAGCGGCCACAACTCAAGAGTATCTAATATGGGTCTTCAAAGATGTCTACCTTTGCACATGATTACTCTTGGCAAGATATTCAGAAAAGCGAGAACAATGCTGCATTGGCGAAGCACGTTAACTCTAGGATCTGCCGGCAACTTTTGTGAAGAATTAAGCAATGATTAATTTCAGCTCGTTTAAGCCCTCACCCCTCATTTACTCAGTGGAATTCTTATTATTCTGGTAAAGTTCTGTTTAAAGTGTGTTTAGTAAATGGACTGAGACAAACGTACAGTACATTTAAAATGATTACATCGAACTTATATTTGTATATTAACAAATAATAGATTTAATAATCATTTAGTTTTAAGAGGAGTTTGGAAAATGAATAAAGATTTTTTTTCAAAGTTGTTCATCACTGTTGTGATAGCAGATTAGTTTTAAAAGAAGTTCAGATGGCAGCTTATAGTTTTCACTTATCTGCCACTAGCAGGTTCTGCTCCCGCTGATGGGTTGGTTCTGTGCTGATAGATCACTGGCGTTCTCGTTTCTCTGGTCAAGAGTAAAGGCGCAGCACGTTCCCGGAAGTGACAAGAAGTAACTGCCAAGCTGGTCCTGCGTTTCTACGTCAGTCTACTTTTCCCTCACTTTGTTCCAGAGATTAGTACCTTCACTGGCACTACCAACAACTATGGTAAAAGAATAGAAACAAAACACTCTTTTGAGTATTGCGTTTTCCAACCCATAGTTATGGGTCCCGTTTTCCCTCTATTCCACCATCCCATCTAACTCAGAATTTACCCTCGATGAAAATTAAACTTAATCCCTCGAGGTAAAACATTCTTTGCACTTAAATTGAATAGCTTTATCAGCATTTTACATTCAAATGAAAAGGCAGAATATGTTTACATTTACATCTCCACTGATTGAAAAGTGTTCACCATATAATATTAATATGTTTCCATTTATATCTACACTTGCTGAAAAGTTTGAAACTTTCATTAATTTTAAAGTGAATATGTTTACATAGACATTTACACTGGTTTGAAAATGTAAGTATTATAATTAGAATGTTCATTATTTCTTTCATCTTTCCCTCCGTGATCCATATGGAGCCTGGGACTACTTATTCGTTTAGTTCTCTTTAAGAAACTAGCAATAAAGGAGTCACCAGCCCCTTGCAGTGGTGGTTCATGAAATCATCATTCTATACGCTGAAGTTGCCAGCCTCAAATGGCTTGGACATACTTAGCGATGTTCACATATTAATATTCACAGGGCAATATATACATTTTAGTTCACGTGTTAGTAATGAAAAATATAGAATGTAAAATGACAACTTACGCCAATCCTGGCCTACAGACTTTTTGCTCAGATGAATAAAGACACTTGATTAGGCATCTTACACGTGTTCTGGGGGGGGGGGGGGGGGGGGGGAGGGGGGGGGGGGGGGGGGGGGGGGGGAGGGCTGTGGTGCGGGGTCGTTATTTTTATAAGATAATTCCCTATATGACCCCGAGTGTGTCAGTTTCCACAGTTATTGCGGTTGTCCTTATTTAAAATGATAGAGATTTCCTGGGCGGTTTTGTAAGTCCTTCAAAATACTCAAATAAAAAGTCCTGTCTGATAAAATGAAGATTTAGAATTCTAACTTCTTTCAAGTCTGGTTTTTTCGTCTTTGGCAAGCGATTTCTCACAGTGAATTTAGACTTGAACAAACGCCCGGTTATATTGGCTGTCCTACCCTCGCATCTGTTTGTTATGAAGCTACTCGGGGCTCCAATCATTTCAAATAATAATGTTGGGTGGGGTAATTTTAAAATATTCCGACATGGAATAATTTTGCGCGTGATGCAAAGCTCACGTCTCCCATATATGGCAATCAAACATCCGATCCTTGGTGTACAAACTCACCAACACATTTGTAAACTCGTATAACAATGTGTTTCAGATGTAACAACTTATTACTTTCCGATAAATTAATGTCTACGTGAAAGTCGGACGTTAATCCTTTGGGACCACATTATCACCAACAAGGGGTGTCAAATGTTTTGACAATATCAAATATCTGCTTGATACGAGCAGAAAGAAATGTGTCGACCCGGAAATTCCAGGTAATCAGTACTTACAACAATTGAAATGAGTACTGCCGTAGTGAAAGAGAGATCGAGAAGAGGTTGCCACGAACCGTCTTGTCACAACCACTATCATCATTATGTCATTATCACCATCATCATTATGTCATTATCACCATCATCATTATGTCATTATCACCATCATCATTATTAAAGTCATGACCATCACCATACATCTGTTCAAATAGCATTTAACAAACTAATGCCAAGTGTTTCCTGTCACGTGATATCTCACATTTTTTTTCTTCATATCTTACTCATCGTCTTCATGTATGTCTCCAGTTTTCTTCCCCAAGTCCTTTTGTTTTTTACTCCCTCTACCTCTCATGCCATGTGGATTCTAGAAGATTGACTTTCTTCTATCGCTATCAACAGATTTTCTCAGTGTATGTCCTATCCATCCCCAGCATCTTCCCATCTCATTTCATACTGACATTTGTCATGTTCTTGCTACAAGCTTCACATTAGTGACATTGCTAACCATTTCAAGCTTTCTAGTTGTCGTGATTTACCTGTCTAACAACACGGTCTTCTGTATACTTAAGAGTAAATCTGACCATACCGCACGCCATATGTTGAGAACACTCTGATACACTAGCCAATGAAAACGCGTCATTCTTAGTGTGTGTTATGAAACGTACTATGCTTGAACCTAGAGGCCCATTTTGTGTAACCGGTGGTACAATGCCATTTAATTTTGGAAAGAATAAAGAAGTATCAACGGGAAGGATTATGTATTTCAACAACGGAAATGTTACGTTAGAGGTAGGTGTAAAAACTTTCTAGAATAGTATTTTACTAAGATATAAATATTGAGTGAAAGGACTTCGTTACATCAGGTTAGTCCCAATTTAGCTAGTTAAAGCATGCATATATTAAAATGCATTTTGCAAACTAACCAATTAGTAGATAGATCAATACAGATTAATTCACAGTATAATTCAAGCTTTAGATGACCAAAATTGCCCCATTAATAAGAAAGATACTTGAAATACTAATTTTTACTAATTGAACATAGAGCAAAATTATGCCTCATTTTGAGATTTTTAACACCCTTTTTGCCCTATGCCATCCGATACGGAGAATGTGCTAGTATGTAAGACATTGCCCTTGGCTAAATTGAGGCCACAAAATTTAAAAACCACAGCTGAACAGAAGAAGCGGTAAAAGAGTAAACGTCATGTACCTTTGCCATCCGTATCTGTAGAGCAGACATTAGATGCCGATTAACAGCTTGTGTGTTTTGCCTGAGGGTAATAATTAATCTATATATATATATATATATATATATATATATATATATATATATATATATATATATGTGTGTGTGTGTGTGTGTGTGTGTAATTTTACTGTGATTAATCCACTTGTGCGTTAGGAAGTGTGTAGCATGTGTAAGAAACTTACAGGTCGAGTGTGCTGCAGGCTGAAATACAAGCATTTGTAATATTTTATAGTCCGTTCGGAAATTCGTGCCCACAGAAAGCGTCAATCTTCTCCAAAACTGTTTGTTGTATGGACATGAATTTTTGCATGCAGTCTTAGATTGTCCATGCAGTTAAGATTTAGCGATCATTACATCCACAGCTTTCGTGAAATTTGCAAAACGGCGATTTTCTTTGATCTTTTTGGAACATTTGCCAAAATCTGCCCGCAACATTAATTCTTACAGTAAATCACAACATTTGTGTGACAATACGGTTCAGAAGCGTGTTCTAAATGTGTGATTGGTTGTTCACGTGATTTTGATACGAGGAATGATGATCTGATAATGAACAATGATAGCAGTAAATCATCAGGAAGCTATGACGAATCGTAACTGTTTATGTGTTATTATAGATTGGCATATAAAATTAGTTTATCACAAACGAAGGAATGCGAACGACGTGCCTCATTCCGAATCGGACGACTCCAATAAGTTTACAACAGTTATTGGTTGGATAAACTGCAAGCCATCTCGCTGCCAGTAATCTTCTTCTTCCTGGAGCACGTGTTCTTCACATTTAGCCCAGTACTCTGTGTCTATTCGTGAAAGGGCCTCAAGAGTCATGTCTTTAACATCGCACATTTTAAAAGTGGTGTTCTGGGCGGCCACTTGCCCTTTAACTCTAGCCCAAACCAGTTCTATTGGGTTAAGGTGAGAATGATAAGGTGGGAGTCAAAGAGAAACATGACCCTGCTCTTGGATAATTTTATCAATCAGATACACTTTTGTCTTATTCCTCTGTCTCACAAGCTGCAACAACTCTGGTTTTAAATAGCTGTTGTCAGCGAAGATGTTTTCATTCACAAGCCAACTCCTGATTTCGTCTTTCGTGCTAGCCGAAGTGGGAGCTTTATCCTCTCGCTATAGAACACCCAGACAATCCCAAGAAGCAGTAAATAATTTGTGTCATCTCTCGGTTAAAATAGGTCTCCAAATAAATGCCTCTAAAACTAAAGCTATGAACTTTTCTAACGAGACCTTTGATATCATCTTAAACGTGAAAAAACTACAGAAAGTTGAAAGTTTCAATTATTTAGGCAGTAAAATGACTCAGGATGGTGACACAACAAGAGAAATCCATACTAGAATTGCTTTGGCAGCTAGCGCCTTCAATAGATTATCTAACATTTGGAAATTACGATCATTGAATATTCATACCAAGCTTCGTCTGTTTAATTCAAATGTTATCTCAGTGTTAACATACGGCTGTGAGAGTTGGAAAATAACAAAATCATTGGAGAACAAGCTGAATACATTCGAGAACAAATGTCTTAGAAAACTCATCAACATCAGTTGGAAAGAATTCAAGACTAATCGACAAATAAGAGAAGACTCTAGACAGAAATATGTCTCCGACTATATAAGGAAAAGACGATGGTCATATATCGGTCATGTCCTACGAATGCAAAACAACAGAATACCACTACAGGCGCTCACTTGGGTTCCTGAGGGTAAGAGGAAAAAAGGAAGACCAAAAGAAACACTCAGAAGAACAATAATAAGAGAAGGAAGAACGTTGGGCCTAAATAATGTGCAAGAGCTAAGAGGAGTGGCGTCACAACGAACAACCTGGAGAGCACTGGTTTCCGCCTTATGCGCCGTGTTTGGTGCTTAAAGAATTTATTATTATTATTATTATTATAGAACATTATGATAGGATGCATTATCCATTACCAGGCAAGACGGCCTATCTAGAGTCGGGAGGAGTGTATTCACTATCCAATCTCTAAAAATTTGCCCATTCATTTCACTGTGGTAGTCCCTACCATCTACAGACTTTGATTGAAAAATAAGCTCTGCATCACGGACAAGCCCATTCTGTCTGCTGCCAGCATGTGTTAATATAATGCGTTGACCTTTGCTGCTGGGAATTTTCCTTCTTTGGTCTCCGTCAACAGATTGCCATTCTTTCTCGTTCGTATGATGAGCATTAACCCAAGATTCGTCCAAACACACTATATCATAGCCGTCTTGTCTTCTCTCACGAATCTGTCTAAGGTATTTGCTTCGAGCTGCAACCAGATGTGGTTTTTCACATAAAAAATTCCTTCCGCCAGACGGTTTTCTAAAAGTGAAGCCGACACTTCTGACAAGTTCTCAAAGAGTTGTTTTTGAGACGTTAATATCGCATTCTACTTGCAGCCGACTTTTCAGCATGCGGAGAGTAACAAGTTGAATGGCATTTAACATCTTCAAAATCAAACGTCTAATAACATACTTGTCAAAATCATCAATTTTTTCTTCCTTCCTTGCTTAACCGCAGCCTCTGTACAATCACCGTCTTGTTGTATCCAACGTCGAAAAGATCTTCTATCCAAACCCAGGGCCTTTCGTTTTCTCCTACCTGGTTCTTAGAAGTCGTGGTATAAACAACCCATCTTAGCCTCTCTGCGAAAATGCCTGTACAATATAACAGTTACCTTCTGCAAAGTGATAAATTTGCATTTCAGGTTCATTGCGCTTTTCATAATTATGCAGTTTAGTTTATTAATATATTATACGCTGGTGTCGTTTTTGTTTCGTTGCAGCCAACTCATTGCAATTAGCATACGCCGCTGAAATAATTACTCACGACTGTGTACAATAGGTGCGCACTCGTGCGGACATGTAGTCACTACACTAATTGAAACCAAAAAAAATATTTAATAGCCCATTTCATCGCTTGTGCTGTGCTGCAACAAAAATTAAGTGCGCAATTTTTGAACGGATCTTGTAACTTTCCTGTAGAACTAATAAAAATTAACCCAGACAACGGTAAGAGTTTTTTATATAACTAATAGAAGAAAATTCGAACTTGACATGAGTTTTGTAAGGGCAAAAAATATATTAATAACTGCATTGATATCAGTAGGCCACGTAGCAAATTTCAATAACATCCGTCAAGGGGTTGCAAAGTTACAACATTCGATGCGTGGGCACGAATTTCCGAAAGGACTATAGCGGCAAAAGCCAGCCTTGTGAAATGTATAGAATAATTGAGAATGATGACCAAAGTACGACTGAAAGTTTGATGAAGTATTTAGCAAACGATTCAACTCATCGATCAGCGTGTCGGGTGACGTGTATAGACCGGCTGGTAACGTGAGTAGTATAGACTCATCGTCTTTGTTGGGAAAGTAATGTATCCATACTTCATCCTCTAGCACGTTAAAATAACTTTTGGGAAATTGAATCTCAACCAAACCAACCTCGTAACGCGAAGTCAAGTCTATAGTCTGTGGCAATTTGACGAAAAAGTGACCGGCGATATTCTTTGGGTATATTTTCATCGAGGCATTGCTGGGTAAAGTCACGTAAAAACTCATCCTATCTTAGGGTTAGGTAATATGTAACCCAGACAACTGCTCGTTAAGGCGATCCAAAACTTTGCCGTCAGATCTCTCGGCGTTGCTCCGACTCAGATTGAATAACGAGACCCCGATGACGACATATATAACGACGAACACGATCTCTAGTCGCGGGACTAGTTTCCCCAAAACAGGCCAGAACGAGGTTCTCGTAGCCGCGGGAGAAGGTGACCGCAAAACTGCGGGGCTCACTTCTTCTATCTCATCAGTCTCGATATCTCGCTAGTTGTTTGGAGGAAATCAAGCTGTTGAATGCCGAGTTATAATCGAACCATTTGACGAAATACTCTTTAACACCCCTGACACCTCGCCGTTCTTGCAAAATGGACTCGATTCGATAAACTATTTTGTCACCGACTCGCTGCAGCTCTTCTTTGTAAAAAGAACCTTTCAATTCCTCACCCGAATCATCTTTAAGGATGTACGTGACCGGTCTTGTCTGGTTTAGTCGACTGACCGTAAAGAGCTCTTCTGTCCACGCCAGCGTATAACCCTTTTTAAAAGTTTGTCTGGCTTGCGCGATCCGCATGCGATCACCGACTTTAAAATAGACTTTTCTTCCGACGACGTCAGGGGTCGAATACAACGTATGCCACACCTCTTCTTGATTGATCGGGGTAACTTCCGACGGCGCCATCTTAATACTCCGATGATACGAATAGTTGTAGTTGTGGACCAGTTGCTCTATCACGTCGACGTAGCGAAGACTGTTGGTTTTGGTAAAGTAACGCCACGTTTTTTCTTTGAGGGTTCGATTAAACCTCTCAACAATAGCTGCCTTGGTATCTTCATTCTCCGTAGTGAAGAAATGGACACCTTCGTCTTTAAGAAACTTTAAGAATGTTTTGTTGACGAACTTACTATCTTTGTCTGTTTGAAAATTTATAGGTTTGCGACTGGTAAAAATGGTCTTCACCGCTGCTACTAAAGCTTTCCCAGTTTTATTTTTCAACGGAACAGCCCAAGCAAATTTACTAAACACATCGATACACGTTACTAGATAGGAAAACCCATCGTTGAATTTTTTTAAACCCCGCAAGTCTATTAAATCAGCCTGGAACTGTTGATCGATACCACCAGAGATGGTCGCGCGTCTTTTAAATTTTCTACGCACCGGTTTGTGTAAGGTGTACGTATCCTGATGACCTAACCACTCTTCAATTTTTTTACGAGTAAGTTTGGTGCTACGTTGCAAGGCACCGACTCCGCCATAACACCCAGGTAGCTTCAGTTCGTAGTAATGTTGTTTTAAAACCTTATTCACTTCTTTGGCCATGCTTCCCACTTTGGTGTTTTTGTCTTTTTCCTTCTTCTGAGCGATTACGACGATGTTTCTCGCAATTTACTGTCAACCACATGTTTTCGATTAGTGGGGGTGACTTGTTCGGGTGGGGACTGAAAAGTTTTGTCCACGACCTCGTCTTTAAGTACAGTGGGTTGGTCGGTAGTTTGTGTTGGTTGTTTAATGTCCACGAGGCCTAGAGGCACGTGACTGTACTGTTCTAGTCGAGTCAAATAACGCTGCAGTGTTCGCTGATATAATCTAGCTTTGTCACCAACCGGTAAGTCTTGTCGCTCCAAGACTAGTTGCATTTGAGTGTCCAATTCTTCTAGATTATTTCTCAGAGCGTCGGGGGTTCTATAAGGTTTTTGAGCCTCTAACAAACGAGGGCCCATCAAAATCATTTTCTTGGCCATCTACACCCCCAAGACCACTCTTAGCACGGTTAGTATTGGTCCAAGAAGAGTGCCCAAAAAACCGCTGGTTTGTAAAAATTGTTTTCGTCTTTTGAGCGACAATTCTTCTTGGTGAGCGCTCTCAGGGTGTTTTTGTAACGACGCATACGCCTCTTCTGAGGGGGTGTCAGTGTAACGTTACCTTTTAATACGTTGTGACAACACTCGCAGACTGTTCCTACAAGATCGGGTGACGCTGTTTTCATAACAGCCTTGATGGCTGGGGTTTTGGCAGTGCCTAGAAACTTCAGCATTTCAGCATGGTGGCTCACCTTTTCCCCATCTCATTATTTGGGGACAGTAAACGACTTGATGTTCGTGTGGAAATATGTGACTACGTAATCTTAAAGCGTCTGGTGTTGCCTGACGAATATCGATTATTTCTTGACGGTGCCAGAACGTTTTGTTGGGTAGAGGAAGCTTTCAAAAAGTAGTCCGCGCGGATGTGCACACGCGCAAGCTTTCGCGGTGATTTGGCACGATCGATAATTTCACGCGGATTTGTCAGAACGTTATCGAATATGTTCAGCATTTTCGTTTCTTTAATTGGATTCAGGTGTTCGTGAGGTCAGCGTTAATGGCGTTTTACGATCGAACATTCACCGACACTAGATTGTAAAACTAGATATTTTGTCCATGACACTGTCTGTTAGTGTGATAGTGTATGCAGAACTTAACATGGTAACGCTTGTAAGCTTTAAAAAAAGGATATCTTTAAAAATAACAGTGTGATACTACACATGTTTTATATATATATATATATATATATATATATATATATATATATATATATATATATATATATATATCTATATATATATATATATATATATATATATATATATATATATATATATAGTCTTTTGACTAAAAAAATAATGTCGCAAACACCCGAGTATGAGTGATATTTGTTGTGAATGGTAAAACTGCATGTGACCGAAAGAGTAACGAAGAGAGTGGTTCTCACGTTGTTGATTTTTAACACGTCGCAGGGAGTCTAGTGATGTTGAAAACAGGGGATCTCACATTGGTGAATAAAATAACTGCTTATGAGTGTAATTTATCATTACTAGCTATGGATCCAAGATGGGCTCATCCCTTTACAGCGCTGATAGCCGGTCCCACTGGAAGTGGCAAAACTGTCTTTGTACAAAGGTTTTTACAACATATTTGAGATATGATGACGTCTACCCCAGACGAAATTATGTGGTGTTATGGAGAGTGGCAGTCCATGTATAATTCGATGACCGGAGTTCAGTTTATTGAAGGATTGCCGGACATGGACCAGTGGTCAAGTGATAAGAAACGCCTGCTCGTTATAGATGATCTGATGAGTGAGACGGATGATAGAATAACGAAACTATTTACGAAAGGTAGTCATCATCGGGATATTAGCGTAATGTATGTTGTGCATAATCTATTTGGCAAGAACAAAGAACACAGAACCATTAGTTTGAATTCTTATTACATAGTGCTTTACAAAAATCCACGCGAGGGTTCGCAGATTATTAATCTAGCTAAGCAGATGTACCCAGGTCGTACTGCCTATGTCCAAGAAAGTTTTAAAGACGCGACGTCTTTGCTAATCGATCTTCGTCAGGCAACACCAGACGCTTTAAGATTACGTAGTCACATATTTCCACACGAACAACAAGTCGTTTACCGTCCCCAAATAACAAGATGGGGGAAAAGGTGAGCCGCCATGCTGAAATGCTGAAGTTTCTAGGCACTGCCAAAACCCCAGCCATCAAGGCTGTTATGAAAACAGCGTCACCCGATCTTGTACGAACAGTCTGCGAGTTTTGTCACAACGTATTAAAAGGTAACGTTACACTGACACCCCCTCAGAAGAGGCGTATGCGTCGTTACAAAAACACCCTGAAAGTGCTCACCAAGAAGAATTGTCGCTCAAAAGACGAAAACAATTTTTACAAACCGGCGGTTTTTTAGGCACTCTCCTTAGACCAATATTAACCGTGCTAAGATGGGTCTTGAGGGTGTAGATGGCCAAGAAAATGATTTTGATGGACCCTCGTTTGTTAGAGGCTCATAAACCTTATAGAACCCCATACGCTCTGAGAGATAATCTAGAAGAATTGGACACTCAAATTCAACTAGTCTTGGAGCGAGAAGACTTACCTGTTGGTGACAAAGCTAGATTATATCAGCGAACACTGCAGCGTTATTTGACTCGACTAGAACAGTACAATCACGTACCTCTAGGCCTCGTGGACATTAAACAACCAACACAAACTACCGACCAACCCACTGTACTTAAAGACGAGGTCGTGGACAAAACTCTTCAGTCCCCACCCGAACAAGTCACACCCACTAATCGAAAACATGTGGTTGACAGTAAATTGCGAGAAACATCGTCGTATTCGCTTAGAAGAAGGAAAAAGACAAAAATACCAAAGCGGGAAGCATGGCCAAAGAAGTGAATAAGGTTTTAAAACAATATTACTACGAACCGAAGCTATCTGGGTGTTATGGCGGAGTCGGGGCCTTGCAACGTAGCACCAAACTTACTCTTAAAAAAATTGAAGAGTGGTTAGGTCATCAGGATACGTACACCTTACACAAACCGGTGCGTAGAAAATTTAAAAGACGCGCGACCATCTCTGGTGGTATCGATCAACAGTTCCAGGCTGATTTAATAGACTTGCGGGGTTTAAAAAAATTCAACGATGGGTTTTCCTATCTAGTAACGTGTATCGATGTGTTTAGTAAATTTGCTTAGGCTGTTCCGTTGAAAAATAAAACTGGGAAAAGAGGTGTGGCATACGTTGTATTCGACCCCTGACGTCATCGGAAGAAAAGTCTATTTTAAAGTCGGTGATCGCGTGCGGATCGCGCAAGCCAGACAAACTTTTAAAAAGGGTTATACGCCAGCGTGGACAGAAGAGCTTTGTATGGTAAGTCGACTAAACCAGACAAGACCGGTCACGTACATCCTTAAAGATGATTCGGGTGAGGAATTGAAAGGTTCTTTTTACAAAGAAAAGCTGCAGCGAGTCGGTGACAAGATAGTTTATCGAATCGAGTCCATTTTGCAAGAACGGTGAGGTGTCAGGGGTGTTAAAGAGGACATAGTCAAATGGTTCGGTTATAACTCGTCATTCAACAGCTGGATTTCTTCCAAACAACTAGCGAGATATCGAGACTGATTGAGATAGAAGAAGTGAGCACCCCAGTTTTGCGGTCACCCCCTCCCACGGCTACGAGAACCTCGTTCTGGCCTTTTCTTGGGAACCTAGTCCCGCGACTAGAGATCGTTTTCATCTGCCAGATGATCGTTATATATGTCGTCATCGGGGTCTCGTTATTCAATCTGAGTCAGAGCAACGCCGAGGGACCTGACGGGAAGTTTTTGATCGCCTTAATGAGCAGTTGTCTGGGTTACATGTTACCTAACCCTAAGATAGGATGAGTTTTTACGGGACTTTACCCAGCAATGCCTCGATGAAAATATACCCAAACAATAACGCCGGTCACTTTTTCGTCATATTGCCCCAGACTATAGATTTGACTTCGCGTTACGAGGTTGGTTTGGTTGAGATTCAATTTCCCAAAAGTTATTTTAACGTGCTAGAGGATGAAGTATGGATACATTACTTTCCCAACAAAGACGATGAGTCTATACTACTCACGTTACCAGCCGGTCTATACACGTCACCCGACACGCTGATCGATGAGTTGAATCGTTTGCTTTTAGACACGGATGTGAATGAAAAAGCCCGAGTTAGATTCTATTTTAACAATAATAAGGCCACCTTGAATCTGTATGAACCGGGGCTGAAGTTAGAATTAGCGAGACGTTGAAACACATGTTAGGCTTACCTTCCTCGATCGCCACCCACATCGACCCAATACTACGAGGAGAGACTGAAGTACAAATGGATAGCGACATGAAAAATGTATACGTGTACTGCGACCTCGTAGCGGCGAGACCGGTTGGGGATGCCTCTGTTCCTTTGTTATGGATTGTAACTATTTTTGACAGGACAACCGCTTCGGTTTTTAAGATTTACGACAAACCCCACTACGTACCCCTGAGTCGTTTTTCGTTTGATACCGTGGAAATCCTTTTAACTAATGACCAGGGTAAGACTATCCCATTCACTTAGCGGAGCTTCGGTGTTGACATTCCACTTCCGAACTCACAGACGGTTTGATTTTGAATAGAAGAATGGTCAGACATGTACCAATACGACGAAACCCCAAAATGTATGAGGAATTTTACTGCAACCAAGCTGGACACGGGATGCCAGTGTTTATCGGAGGCAGAAGTCAAAGAGGACATGGCTTTGGTAGTTTTTTTCAGCGGGCTCGGTCGCATGGTTCTCCTGTGGTTAAAAACTGGAGGCAAAGCTTTACTTAGAGAAGGGGTTGGCACCGGTCTACACGTCGCGAGCGACGCGTTAGCCGGCAGAAATATTGGTCAGGGAGTAGTTGACCACCTCACCACTAACCAATCGGGTAGCTGTCTTAGAAGAAAAAAAAAAGGAGAGCTGCCCCACCTGGTGAGCCGAAAAGAATAAAACGAAGTAACCGAGCTCGCCCTTCTCTTCCCACCAGAACAAACGACGGTACTCTGATATATTTGAATGATGGCGCTTATTCACCCCAGCTCGTGCGAATGTCTTTACAGTGGTCTAGATTTGTTTAGCGTTCCACCAACGCAGACAGCCGTAGAAGAGGGTCAATTTGTGGAGATACATCCGTTGGCCGCCTTAGCGCCCGGAGCCCCCGTGGAATTTGTAATATCGGGGAACGGTGAAGAATATCTAGATTTGTTCAATACTTTTCTGCACGTGCGCGCCAAAAGCACGTTAGCTAATAGCGATAAATTACCCACTGATCCGGAGGTGGCCCCGGTCAACTATTACCTGCATAGTTTATTCTCCCAAGTCGACGTTTCCCTGAACAACTCGCTGATTACACCCAGCGAGAACACCTACCCTTATAGAGCTTACATGGAAGCAAAGTTGAAGTACGGGGAGGAAGCCAAGCGAGGCCATATGACAGCTGCTGTTTTACAAGGACACCCCAAACTTTATTGCGGAAACACAGCGTGATAATAACAACGGACTAAAGCTGCGTCGACATATAGCAGCTGGTTCTCAGGACATTGATATGTTGGGTCGGTTACATTCAGATATCTTCGCCCAAGATCGCTACATGTTAAACGGTGTGACCGTTAAAGTAAAACTCACGCCGTCTAAAGATGCCTTCAACGTGCTGGGAAACGACCACGCCGGTGGTTATAAATCTATTATAACTTATGCGGCCCTGGTTGTACGGAAAGCCAAATTAAAGCCAGCCGTCTCTCTAGCCCACGAGAAAGCCTTGTTGCGAGGTAATGCCAAGTACCCCTTGAAACGAGTTGTGCTAAAAACTTTCTCTATTCCTAGAGGCATGTTATCGCACATGCAGGATAATCTATTTCTCAGTCAAACCCCGACCCGCCTAGTGATTGGCCTAGTCACTTCGACCGCTTTTAACGAGTCGCACACGGTTAATCCGTTCAATTTCGCTACTTTTGGTCTGATATATTTAATTTGACAGACTACACCACTTAGACGATGAATACAGACGAGATACGAACCATCCTCCTGTCGGATATATTTGTTAAACGAACTGGACTCGTTAAAGTTTTAGCTCGTGACCAATTACCTCTACGTATCGATCCGAGCCAGACGGCTGCTTTCGTCATCAACACTGACCCTAGCCATCGATCAGGTGATCACTGGGTCGCCCCTTATTATAATTAACTTGGAACTTTTGAATATTTTGATTCTTTCGGACTACCGCCTACACACCCGGACTTGGTTAATTTTATAGCCGGAAACTTTAACCGACCTTTTAACTACAACGCTAGACATTTACAAGATGTAGTTACCAACGTTTGTGGCCTCTACGCCATTTATTTCGTCTTGATCAAGGCTCGCGGTGGTACTATGCAGCGCGTCCTACTACCCTTTTCGGCTAGACAACACGCCAACGATCGATTAGTTTTTTGACTAGTCAGACCCTGGTTAGCTCGTCACAAGTCTGGACCTGTTTTTCTTTCATAGAAAAAGGAAGAGACCAATAGACACGTACACCTCACTTAAGATGATTACACGAAAAAGAAGTGACAGACTCACCAAGTAATCCGAACCGACTGTGCTCGGACTCTGAGAGCTCCTAGGCGTATGACCGGCACGACCGTAGTAGTGAGGTTAGACGTCACCCTACAGCACCCATAGACCAGCTAACGCCTCTTTGTCAATAAATATATAAAATGTATCTAGTGTTTTTTCTTATATATATATATATATATATATATATATATATATATATATATATATATATATATATATATATATATATATATATATATATATATATATATATATATCTTTCTTCTTCTTCCATCCTTAGCCACCAACCGGCAAAGCAGTATGTGGCCAGTACGCCTAGTGGCGTCTTAGGGCAACAACAAATTGATCAATCTATCGCTGTTTCCGCCACGCCTAGTGGCGTCTTTGTGGAACAAAAACAGACCAAACAATCTATCGCTGTTTCCGTAATCAGATTGGTTGGCAAGCAGGTAATCAGCCCACTGTGCGAAGTTTTTACGGGATGGGGTAAACAGCCCCATGCCCAAACCCTCCTTAGTCGCTTTTTACGACATGCGTGGTAGGGTGCAGTGTTACTATTCTGTGCTCCCCTTTCGGGCCCCGGCAACACACGGGTGATATATATTTTGTATAAACAACAACACACAACAACGCACTGCCAGGACAACAAGACGCAAGCTGATCGTCAGAGGAAGTCACCCCAGCTAAAATATATCGCTATATAAAAAGTCATGCGCCTCCGCCTGACGCACCTCTACCACATTTCCTTATATAAAAATCAGCCCCACCACCACGTTCCTGCACCACATTTTCCTTATATAAAAGTCAGCTCCACCACCACGCTCCTCCACCACATTTCCTTATATAAAAGTCACGCCCCTCCACCACAAATCGCGTCGTTTTGCGCATTGTATACTACCAGCGACTCCTTACATTCTGCAGTGAGCAGAATCTGATCATTACCAACACAAAATTGACCCATAAGCGCATACATGCATACATTAGGTGTGAACCAACAAAGAATGAGAAGTCAGTGATCGACTATGCCATTGTTAGGAGGAGCTCATTCAAATATGTCCGGGATGCTAGAGTCTGGAGGCGGCCAGAGATTGGAAGTGATCACTACCTGCTTACAATCAAAAGAACAACTGAAAGAGTTGCTCAGCCTAGGAACTGCCCAGCATCACGCAAGAAACCAAGTAAACGAACGGAAGAAATGAGCATTAAGACCTACAAGCTGAGGAACAGCGAGGATAGCATGCAGAGTCAACGGAATGAAGAACCACCACAACATCCTGAAAGAAGAGTATGAGAGTACTCATTATAGTTTCTCCAGTAACTTCATGGTCATTGTTTGCAATAATAAAAACTCTTTGCTATTATGTGCCTTGTGTGTATCTACTAGGTGTATGTACTGTTGGCAAGGGCATGGTTGATAATTCACCATACCAACCGGATGGTCATTTGATTCCTCGTCCCGTTATGGTCTTCTATTAACTCGTAGTGATGCGAGGCGCGCTGAACGTCGAGCCCGATATTCAAGGACTACTGGCCGTTTAGGAAGTTTGGCCAAAGGAACATCTTCGTCTGAGGATGATGAATAGCGTCGTTTGGAATTATGAGGAACACTGGCATCCATAGTCTCAGTTGGAGAGCTGTTAGCCGGACCACAGTGTGACTCCATGTCGGAATCAAGTTAACATCGAGGTGATGACGGAGCAGGAGATTGATGATCAGTCTCTCAAATGTGATCGGGATTGAATAATTAAACACCCGTTGCTGATGGTTTGTCTGTCAAAGAAGGTACGGTATCAGTTGTCAAAGATGGCTGCGATGGTAAAACATTCATCTCCCTGCTCTCCAATCTTCGCCGGAGCTCGGGTGAAGGGATATCGTCTTCGCTGAAAGAATGATCTCTGACGTTCTGAGCACGTTGTATGCTTTCATAAGAGACTTTGTGGTAGGTTTCAACTGGGGAACATGGAGCATCGTCAAAGGGAGGGACTTTCAGAATCACCGGAATCTGTGATGGATATATTAAATGCAGATTTCCTTTGTGGTCTCGGATGACTAGACAGCGGGATGGTCTTATGTGTTGATCATCCTTTCTTAGGTGTGATACATGCACGTTTGCTGTCACATCTTTTCTTCGTTCCAAATGAGATAATTTGGGTTTTCTCGATAACTTTATACCCTTGTAACCATTTGTTGTCAAATTTTGAATCCCTTACATGCTTTTTGTATAAGACTAGATCACCAGGTTTGAAGTCTTGTAGTACCTTGTTGGCTTGTTTTGATTTTCGCTCAAAGGCTTTTCTGGTATTCTTAGCGACTATTGTGCGTTCTCTGTGCTTTTCATGTGGAATTGCTTCTATGGGATCTTCTCCTAGATATCTGCGTCTAGGCATCAAGACATTGTCCAATGGAAACTGAGGCTGTCGTCTATACAGCAAATAGAAAGGTGAGAAGCCGGTGGTGTCACTGATGGCTTCCAAAGCTAGATTGATGCATACATCCCAATAATGACAATTTCCCTCGACGTATTTGGCAATGATGTCGTGTAGAGTCGCATGCATCTTCTCGTTCCTGCCGTTGGACCGTCGTGATATGAGTAATGTTAAATTTTTTCAGTTGATCTTTGAAAGGGTTCACAGTGAATTGTCTTCCATTGTCCGTTAGTATCTGACGCGCACAGCCATGACGTGGCAAAATGTGTTGAAGAAGGAAGTCTGTCACAATTTCTGATGCTGCTGTCTTCAAAGGAAAACATTCAGGCCATACGGTGTACATGTCAACTACGTGCAATATGTATCTGTTACCTGCCACTGTCATTGGATAGGGTCCTGAAAGATCCATGCTAATGGATTCCATGGGATATTGGGCTTGACCCATCTCTTGAAGGGGAGCTCAAAGAGGCTTCATGCTTCGAAGTTTACAAGTGGTGCATGCTGAAATATAATCCACCACATCTTTATTCAAGGTTGTCCAATAGCAACGCTGACAAAACATCCAGTGTTTTATCTCGACCCATGTGACCATTGTCATCATGGAAGTGCTTGAGCACCATGGGAACTAAATGTGCTGGAAGACATTTTCGAAATGTGTTGTCTCTCTTCTCATCTACATAATATAACTGCTGGTCTTCAGGCGAGATTACAAATGTTGGCACCTTTGTGCTATCTTTCTGAATTTTATGAATGATTTGTTGGAGTCCTGGGTCCTTGAGTTGCTCTTCTCGTAGTGATACATCTGGTAACGGTGGTAAAGAAGGATCTGAATTCTTCATTTCAATTGTGGAATGTTGCTCGTGGTCAGCTGAGTCAATAACATTCACTTCTTTTAGTGTTGTCATCAATGTCTGATGTTACCTTGTCTGTCTTTACATGTGTAGTAGATGCAGAATATGGGATTCTGAACAGCAAATCAGAGCAAGTGTTGGTCGAACCTGCTATGTGTTGGATGGTAATGTCGTAACTCTGCAAATTCAAGACCCATGTCTGCAGTTTTCTCGGCTGCTCAGATGTTTTGGTCAACCATGTTGTAAGAGGTTTATGATCAGTTCGTATTATAAAGTGGGTTCCTCGTAGGTAGAAATCGAGCTTCTGTACAGCGTTGAACGGCAAAAGCTTCTTTTTCCGTAACCGATCAGCGACGTTGGGTAGGGGAGAGGGCATGGGATAGAAAACGTAGAGGTTTTTCGTGGGGTACCATAGGAAGAATATGTGTTTCTGATGGATCACATTCTTGGCCAAGGCAAGCTCCTATGACGGTGTCTGATGCATCTGTGTAAAGAATCATGTCCTTTGAGATATCCAGGAGAGCTTATATTGGCACAGCAGTGAGAACACCCTTCAAGTATTCAAAAGGCTTCTGACAGTCATCGTTCCCTATGAATCTGGAATACTTTCTGGTAAGGTTTATGACTGGTTCTGCAGCACGTGAAAAGTTCACAATATGGCGGTGAAAGTAACTGCAACATCCAAAGAAACCTCGTACCTGTTGAACTGTGGTAGGGCGTGGAATGTTCCTAATAGCTTTGAATTTGTCCGCATCTGGATTAATACAGTGTCTGTTAATCAGTAACCCAAGATATTTCGTTTCTGTTTGTAAGAATTCAGCCTTGGAAAGTTGGAACTTAACATGGTGCTGGCGAAGACTATTGAAAACTTGCTCTATATTTTCTAAGTGATTAGAGATGGATCAACATGACATCGATATACGCAAGAGCAAAGCTTTGCATGCCTTTCAACACTTCATCCATTAGCGACATGAATGTGGCTGGACTGCCCTTCCAAATGGCATCACGTTCCACGCAAATGAGATAACATGAGTAGCGAATGTGGACTTATTTTTGGCATCCTCTGACATAGGGATTACACCAAAAACCAGAACGAGCGTTGGGTGTTGTGAACGAATCCGATTTGCCTAACGTTGCCAAAATGACAACTATGTGAGGCAGAGAATAGGAAACTGTCTTAGTGATTTTATTCAAGGCTCTGTAATCACAACAGAATCTGTGCGAACTGTCTTTCATTGCAACAATCGCTATTGGAGAGGACCATTCTGACCTTGAACGCTCAATAATTCCTGATTGTAACATTTCTTCAATGGCTTTCTCTACGATTGCACTGTTCTTAAGCGGTGTTCTGTAAGGTTTAAGACTGACTGGTGTGTCTGATGTGGTATGGGTTTCCATCGTGACAGTTGGAGTTCTTTCGAGTTCCATGTCATTAACAAAGACATCTTCGTTTTTCTCGACAAAACTTTGTAGTAGCGACATATGAGGCTCCTTTGCATGGAGTTGTTCCCTCAGAAGTTCTCTTCTAGTGGGATTAGACTTTGTTGATGGAATCACCGACGGGTCGAACGCGCTGTTATGAAAGACCGTCCCATCGGCTCATATTCCCTTTATATCTATTGGTCTGGCGTTGGTCACTATGTCGACCATAACGTGGCTGCATCTTCTGATTGTTTGTGTAATACCTGTCTGCTTGCATGGGATATCTCGTATAGAGACGTGCGTGACGATTGCGATAGCTCTTCTGCTGATGCATATCGTGTGTGATATCCTGATCAACTACAGCAACATAATGAAAATCAGCATGCATATTTGCTGTAAGTGCCCGTAACGGTTGAATGGAATGCCACGGACTATGTTGTGTCCGGTTGCAAAATGTTTGTGAAGTCTTTGTTTCATAATCGGGGTTAACAGACGGTGTCCACTTTTGTCATCCGATGCAGAGAGGGGATGGTGTGTCGGGTTGACAAAATAGCCAGAATTTTGAGGTGATTCAATTTTACCAATGGCAGTCCGTCGTTGTAATGTGGTTCACTTAGCTGACCTACTGATCAGCATTATGGGAAAGTCGCTATGTTGTCCTATGGTAACAATACCTTCTGATAATGATATCATAGGGTCATCTACAATTTCCTTGTCATCTCGTTCAGTGACAACAACTGTTTGATCTCTCCTGTAGGAGAGCTTCGGACTCTGCCTTTTAAGTTCACCGCATTAGGTTTTAGCGTAAATGTGGCAGTTGTTCGTAATAGAGAGGCTATGTGGATGTCATTCTGTAAATCGATGTACTTATTGTGAATGCTTAGTTTGTGTAGATCCATGCAGATGCGGGCATTATGTTTGTGAAGGAAGTCTCTGTCTAAAATGAAATGGCAAGACATGCCCTTGGTGATGACGAAAGGATGTGTTAGAGTTTGTGTGGCAATTTTAAAATTGATGTATGCCACTCCAAGGGAAGTAAGAGTTTCCTCTAAAACAGTAGACATGTGGGCGCAATATTTAGAGTTTTTGACGAAACGTTTGATTCGGTAGAAGAGTTTGGCACTAAGAAGCCTGGCCGAGGCACCCGTGTCAATAAGCGCTCTAAATGGCATGTGTTGTATGTGTATTAAGCAAAAGCTAGGGTCGGGGAGAAAGTTATCAGATTGTTGTGGAGAAGACGTATGTTTCTCTTGGTGTGTTGATATTAATTTTGGTGGGCGAGACCTGAGATTGCTGCCACCAACGACGGGCTCAGCTACGTGGTGGCTGGTCCGTTTCCCACTTGTAACTGAGTATGATAGTGATTTTGACGAAATGTATATTGTCGTGCGGGAATGTTTCTGTGATAAGTGTGAGACTGGTTCTGTCTCCACGAATTTTGGTTATATTCCGCACGCGGAGAACTGTAATTTCTTGCAAGGTGTCCTGGTTTGTTATAGTTGAAGCACCTGAGAGTTGTGTGTGAATGGGATGGGTCGACGTTATGAACATTCACATTTTCATTGCAATGTGCCACGGAGCATGACTGTTGTGGGATTGTGTGTGTGAACGTGTGTTTGCATAATGGCGTGGTCGCCAATGAGGTCTGGTATGCCCTGTTTCCATAGGTTCATGAAAAGCAATTTCTTGTCCAGGACGTAGTTCACTCAACACTCTAACTTGAAAACGTCTTCGGACATTTTCTTCATTAATAACCATCTGTATTGTTTCCGAGATGACTTGAGGGTCGCGGCGAAGAAGATGTAGTTTTAGCGTGTCGGAATAGAGGCCTTCTATGAAAATGTCTACTAAATATCTGTCTAATTCCGCTTGTGGAATATTTCTACCCAAGAACGCTTCCTCAACAAGTCAAAGAAAAACAAAAGGGGGTGGGGGTGATGAATAGGATACTATAATATCCTAAGGGTAGTAAAAGTTTACCCAAGGCGACGTTACATCCCTACGTAACGTTTCTTTCGCCTAAAACAAGGCTAAGTTAAGAAGCCTATGTCCAAACATTTGAACTTGTTCATTTCTGTCTTGTTTAATTTTGCACAAAGGTGTCCTCGCGTGTTGAGCATCGGTGATATCTGAGTAACGGTGTACCAATTCTTTGCGAAGTGAGAAAATGTCGTTGTTGGGATGTGATTTCTCACGTCTTCTAAGGAAATCTGTCACTAAACCTTCCAACGAAAGAAAGGCGATCCGTTTCTAATCAACGTCGAACGCGGCGCCAATTAGAGTGTCATACTTGTCCATTTCGACAAGCCAGTTTCGAAATTTCTTGTTAACCCCTGCGAATGGTGTAACAATTTGTCGGATTTATTGGTATTTTGAAAAATGATCGACTGTTTTCAGTGTATCCGTTATCCTATTTAATGCGATCCTTGTAGGATCTATGTCCGGGGGTAACGGCTGTAGCAAAGCTTGTTGTTGCATTTCGGCCTGTTGTTGATGTTGTTGTTGCAGTTGTTGTATGTGTTGTTGTTCTAACATTTGTTGCATATGCAACTGCTGCATTTGTTCTGGTGGTAATGGTTGTGCCATATTAAAATTATTTTGGTAGAATGTAAGTGTTGGATGGTTTGTTCTACCACGTTGTTAATAAACAAATCTGCAATAATCAGTAACACTCACAATAAGCGGCGACACTAAAGCAAATCAACAAAAATGCTATTTCAATATTTTCCTCGACATCTGAACAGAAAAATGCATCAGTTTTCAGCACTGGAAAATTAAGAGGCTCTCACCTGAAAATAATAATTTGATGTTCTTGCTGTATGTTCCCTTTTGCTCCACGAGAACCAAATTATGTCGGTGGTATGATGACTAATGAAGAAAGCATTAAGATGACAATTGGGGAGCTACAATAAGAGGACTTGGCATGTGTTTGGTGAAGGCCTATGCTCCTTTGAGAGTGGAGGGCTATGAATGAATGATTCTCGGCAAGAGTGAAGGCCAGGATCGTCGCCGAACAGAGCGGAGCTTAAATGACAACAACCTCCAGCATGATAAGTGAGAAACAGGCAGCTATTGCAGCTTTGAGGTGACTGTTCGAAACTCCGTTAGCCAGGACAGTTATTGTGTCAGGCTCTCAGTCCATGCTTGAGAAGATCCAACTTGGATGGCTACGGCATGAATTGAAAACATCCATAGAAGCTTCGAATTGTCAGGAACGGGTGTAGATCTACTGTCCTGATCATGCAGGGCTACGTGGTAATGAGAGAGCTCACAGACGAGCCTCGAGAACACCCTTAGTGACGACTTTGGATATGTATAACGGATCGATACTGAGTGAAATTAATGATCGCCTGTTAGTAAACGATACTGTATAGATGAAAAACCAAGGTTAAGACTGTTGGAATTTGGCACAAAACGTAAGGCTTGCAGGGATAGTCGTATGAGATGATGCATCAGTAGTGTATGTGACAGATCGGGGCGGCCCCTATCGATCCTTGTTTCCCTCCGGCAGTATCGGTATATTTGTGGTACTGATTTTATTGGGTGCTTTCATTTGTCACACTTTCTTTCTTTTTTCTGCAAAGTGTAGCATATTATGTGTTTTACTCCTTACGTCCTTCTCAGGGATAAGTAGGTTTGGTCTGGTTGTTATCCATTTTTCCCTACCTTGCAAGGAGTGGCAGCGACCTAACCATGTTGGCTATCGTGAGCGCAGCGATATCAGTATACAGATTAACACGTATATTGCCTCAGCGCAGATTTTAATCACTGATAAGACGCGGGTTCGCGCATCACCAAAGCTTGGAATACTGGGAGACAACTGTCGGAAAGATACAGATAAGAGATTACTTCCTGATAAAAGTAATGATTGTTACATTGGGAACACGTTGTTATATGAGTTTACGGACATGTTCGTAAGTTTTTACCTGTGGCGTTAAAGGTTTATATTATTCAGTTGATTAATTATGCTCGTTCGCACACTGTGTCCAGCTACTGTGAGTGTCTGTCCCCAAAACCAACACTCACCGTCTTACACCATTAAAAAATATACATCCACCATAATTAATTACATATAAACATTTTTTGGTTCATTTATAATAGGTCCACCAGGTTCAGGACAGCGACAATAATTGATTAACAAAAACTTCAATAACTTGAAGATTTCCACATAACAATCGATATCTCAACTTGAGACTTTCTTAACATTCCATTATTTATTCACGTAGACGTAGACTATACATCATTACACGGCATTAATAATTAGGTAGATTCAGCAACTTCTATAATCCATATGTCCCCTAAACTATTTCTCCTTCCTTTTCCAACTTATAGTTGTAGTCGATGAACATTAACATCTTTCAGACATTTTCCATTTAACATTTTCCATCAATCTACCTTCTGGTAGAAAACACACAAACCGCCCATTTAGGGTAAACACAAGCTCTGTCCATTTTTCCTCCAAACTGCTAACGTCATGTGCGCAATACACAAAGCGACCAATCCTCATTGTGTCGCGCTTATCGGCACCCAAAACTGTGTTTACTTTCTGGTGTGTGGCGTGCAAAGCCAGCGTCACATTACCACCCCCCCCCTCGAACGACTGAAAACATGGTTTTCAGACAAGCAAATATAATCTGGAGCGAGATTAAATCATTAAGATCATCACTAATGCACTTATGATTACCAATCAAACAATTAAGTGGTATCTATCTATGTTGCTGTCTATTTTGCATATATGTTTAAAGACATCAACCTGTTAATTATTTTGACAGTCTAAGAAAGGGAACTGGTGATTTACGTTAGTGACAGGTTTGATTCCTGGTTATCTTCCCTTGTCTTATGCTGACTGTTCGTCTTGTCTTAGTTTCGCTCAGGTCTGTGCCATCTCTGGGCATGCGCAGGTTTTGGCGCGAGACCGGGGAACCTCCGTCTTGGTCAGTGTACCCTGGGCGTTCTGATCGGAGGGAGGTCTGATAAGTTTTCCTAGCCATTTTTCGGGGATCTGGAAGTCCTTTGTATGACTAAGATGTCATCTTTCCTTCCCCAAGTGAATTCCATATGCCGGGAATGGCAGTGTAGTGTTTTGTATAACACTATAAGGTACCTGATATGTGAGGCCCGCTACTTGTGGCCTAATGATATCGCCATAAAGATCCGTTGTCACGGCCTTTGTTCTTCAGGAGAAGAAATGTCTGGCATGAGACGCCAGCAGAAGTCTTAGCCTTTTGGTTAGGCCACTAAACCGCCCTGTCCCGTGCGGTATATTTTGTACAGGGGTACCTGACAGGGGTTCTGTCAGGGTACCAGAACTTTTCTAGTATATGGAAGCAGAAAGTGGATTGACAGGCCATCATTGTTGGCTCCATACGTCTGTGATTATGCAAGTGCTTACCATCATAATATGTTCCATGATTATTGTGCCATTGACTATGTCGTCCATAATACTATCGTATGTCGTGCAATAAATGTAATGAAACGTCAGCAGCAGTTCCTTCCTTCACTGACTTCTGCATGTGGATGAGAGTGGGTTCAGTGTGAAGCTGTTCAGAACCCAACAACGCATTCGTCTACACACACACACACACCACATCATCCCACAGCAATATTCTAGTACTGCACAGCTGAATACATGTATGCTGTTTCTGTGAGTGACTACAATACACCTTGGCAGCGCCTCACGCTGGTGACCTAAATCCTCATTACAACTTGGTACTGTCCAGGATAACACGACACGCTCAATCTACTAACATTCACTTCACACCGAAACAGTACTTTACAATCTAGATTGCAATCAAGATTTAAAGAAGAGAAAAAAAATAATATCAGTAATAACAATATGAATAAATAAGTAATTATTGTCCAATAAGTGTGATCATCACAGTTAAACAATCTGGTCAGTGTTCGCATAGTGATCCAACTGTCCATATTGGCCCATTGTTACAAAACCTATGCACTATCGACCTTGTTACACGTTAAATATGGGAAGCATGAAATACGTCTGTATTCGAGTTATTCCATAACTCTTGAGAGGGTGTCAGCCAGGACATTGTCCTCTCCCGCTATCGGGAGAACGTCAAAATCGTATCCTTGTATTTGTAAGGACCTCTGGTACGACGTGCATTGGACGTAAAAGTCTCTAAATATGTGAGTGATTGTTGGTCTGTATGTAAAGTGTAATAAGTACCTACCCGGAATTTATGTAAATTATTTAAAGTCCATACCACGGTTAGACAACTCTCCTCTCAACCAAAGAGTACCTGGACTCAGCATCAGATAATGTTCTGTCCAGTAACAATTGGATGGTATTCGCCATCAAAGTGCCATACATACACCAACGTATTTATTGATGCAATCTGCAACGAGAAAAGGTTGTCGTAGGTCTGGTTGTCGCAACATTGGACTTGTAATCGTAATATAAAATTTGTGATATTATGTTATGTAAAGCATGGTCGCCCTATTCACCAGAATATATATCTGAACAAATGAAGTCAACTTCCGGAAGAATGAAACCAGACGCTTGGTGCAAAATTGTGCACCAATCTAACATCGAGACAGTAATACAAACAAGAAACCCCATTCGTCAGACCAATAGCTTCTTGCGCATCGATATTAAGACAAAAGAAAACAAATGCGCATAGAATTATGCACAGGACAAAGATGCGTATAAGGAACATTAGTGGTGTGCAGGAAATATGCACGCGCGCACCAGATTGTGCGATGTGGTAAATGTTGCACCTGCACGGTGCGGATTTGTGCAGTCTTTCACCACAAGACCAACTTCGGCAAGAGCGAAGTGGGAAACAAAAGTTGTTCCTGGTTATACTGGACTGAATAGAATTGTCCTCAGTCAATTCATTATGTGTTGTGTTGGACTGACGTGCATGCTGATCTTCAAAATCATGAATATTATCAGAGCATGCAGTCTTTGGGCATGTCGTACCCAATCTAACAATAGGTTCAGCCTGCATTACCTCATTAAAAGAAGAATTCAACTTATTATTGTAAGTCAAATATATGTCATCCTTATCATTTCTCTCAACCCCTTTTCAACATACATTATAGTGATCAGGTTGATCAAATAAATCTTTCTTCTTAATAGACATACCATGATCCGTCATATCGATAGTACTGTCCATGGCATGTCGCCTCCATGAACCATCATAACAACCATGCTTCCGATATGAAGCACTGGCTGGAGGGAAATTGTACCTCCCTCGAAAAGAGATTTTCCCCTTGTTATCCCGTGTATATGTATTGACATACTTTCTAACATTAGTTAATGGAAATAAATGTCCCAAAGAAGACTCTTGTTGTTGGTGAGAAATAAATATATTTTTGTCAATGTAATGACAAGTTGCACTGTGTTGTGTGGGAATAGAAGAATTTGATTCATTTGTCTCGGCAGCTTGTTTTCTCTAGCGTTAGCCAAAGACGGATGATCTCTCTCCCACTTAAGAATATCATGTTCAGAACATTCTTTAACACCATTTATGTTACCAATAATCAAATCACAACAAGGTCGATCGAGACCACACACTCTAACTTTTCCAGAAAAGAAAGGATTGTCTATTTCCACATCTGCCAGTGGATAACATTCAACCGTTCCACCGAAAGTCACGCACTTCACTGAAGTACCCGTGAAACAATAAGCAGGAATTAGTGCCTTCCTTAGTCCAATGGTGGAGCATCCACTGTCACGTAAAATAGACACGGGCGTGTCAAAAACAAAACCTCTATGGATCACGAGGGAGCCAACCCCATCATTTAAAGCCAAAACTGGAAGAGCATGACCGCATCTCAGGTATGTAGTAGACCCAGTTTGAAATAGAGTCTCCCATTCTGTGCAATTACCACTATTTTCAAGATCAAAACTACATGCATTGGCGTGAGTATTATTCTCATTATTGGAAATATTATCATTACCAACATTAATCTGACAAGCGGGAGCTTGTGAATTTGCTCTACTGTGACCGCTAGAAAAATGTGTTCCTCTGGAACTGTCAGACCGATAGTACTCCTTTTTGTCCGTGCGAGAAGAATCATCACGAGATGGTGGTGAGACATGATGTTTGTTATTGTAATTATTATATGCATATTGTTTATTTATATGCCATGAATTACTATTATGGTTAAAGTTTCGCCTCTCTCCAGCCCGTGAGGGCGAGCGATTACGATTGAAATTATATCTACCTCTGTAGGAGTTTTAATAATCGTCCCTATACCGCAGGTCCATGCTACGCGTGCGTGATCTATCATGAGTGCCAGCACACGCAGGCAAAGTTTCCATGACTCTCGTCTTGCTTAAAGGCAAGTTTGGGTGTGCGACCGAAATTGTTGAGCTAATTTTTTCATTTCTCCTATATTTGTGGGCTTCCTTTCTTGAAGGAATGAGAAAATTTCAGTATTTACCGAAGATAAAATTTTGTCTCTTAAGACGAGACCATAAAGACCTTCAAAAGATTTCGTAATATTAGACAGTTCAATCCATCTGTTTAGACACATCTTCACTGAAGACACAAAGTCTTCGAAATCCTTACCTTCCACAGAACCCATAGATTTAAATTTCAGACGATATCCTTCTTCGTCCAAACAATATTTGCGAAGAAATATTGCTTTTATGGATTCATAGTCATTTCTTTTGTCATCGGCAATGTTAAAAAAAGTTTGTAAACTTTCACCAGTAAGTAACCCGACAAAATGTTCAGGCCATGAGCCCTTCGGTAAATTTAAAGCCGTAACTCTTGATTCAAATCTCAAAAGAAAGAATCCTATATCGTCATGTAATGAAGAAAAATTTGGTAATTTTAAATTAATGATCTTCGACGATCCTGTACCAGAAGATTCCCTAGAACAAGAAGATTGTAAACGCAATTGTTCTAACTCAATCTCTTTTTCTCTCTTTTTTTTTTCTCTTTCAAATTTCGCTTGTTCTGCTCTTTTTTCTGCTCCTTATTAACCAATCTCATAATGTATCCGTAATAATCTTACATATAAATATGTCAGCCAATAAAATCTCATATAATCACCTGCAAATAATAAATATTGCCATTAATACCTAATTAAAAGCATGCCATAATATCACATTAGACGAAAGACTAAAAGACAAGGCCGGAAACAAATAAAGAAAGAAAAAAACAACAGTGTAAAAATTCATAAAATTATGCAATATACTAAACAACTATTTCCACTGCCAATGAACAGTACTGGACGAGATACAATCACATAGAACTGCTGTACATTATAAAAAGAAATTCAGAGGAGACCTACGGGTACAAACATAATCACACTGAACTAAATAAGAAATACACGACAGTATGTTACTTGACAGCACAGCTAAACAAATAAGAAAATATTAATCTCAGTCAGAGCGGAAATACGACAGCACCGAATGCTGAATCCCTGGAAGAGATCAATACAATCAAAATCTATAGAACGACGACAAATAAATTCATCCAAGGATATAATTGAGTGTCGCCCACAAGAAACATAAAACATTAAAGATACACAAAAACAAGATGTGCCTGACATTGTTAGGACTGGAGACCATGACATTACACAACATATATTCACTTATCTGAATAAAAAATCCACGACCGCCAATCCTCGCTGCAGACAAGAGCATTCCACCTCGCACCGTAGCCTTGAATCTATGCAATACACCAGGGTCAACGACAGAATGTAAAGTCGAGTTCCAAAACACGTATGAGCGTCCTGTTCAAGACGTTCCACGTTCCTGATTACGAAATCGAAGTGGTCAGCAAATCTGTTTGATGACGTTCGTAAAAGATTAAATCATCCTTCTCGACCAGACAAACGAAATGATTTCTCGGACATCAGGATTGAAAGACTTGTCAGACTTGAAAGACTTGAAAGAATGTTCTGGATACCGTCACGATCATCACGATTCATATTACTATAGTTGTTATTCGTATAATAAATGTCCACTGGTAAGTTTACTTTAGGATGTAAAAGTCCGTTAAGTTGACCTTGCTGTAACGGTTCATTATAACGATTCAACGTGGAATGGCCTCGAGGCGACAAGATTCATCATAATAATTTGTGACCGCAATATATTGTGTAGAGATTTTATATCTGTTCGTAGTCTTCAAAACAGTCCAAGGTCTTGGCATGACCTCGCACCAAAACTGTGATTTCTTGTGATTTCAAACATTCGTTTTATTGAGCAGTTTCCACAGTACAGCCTTGTACACCTTCCAAACAATTCATTCATCTTCAACGGACTGAGCCCCCATATCTGTGGCGTTAAAGGTTTATATTATTCAGTTGATTAATTATGCTCGTTCGCACACTGTGTCCAGGTTCATATATAATAGATCCACAAGGTTCAGGACAGCGACAATAATTGATTAACAAAAACTTCAATAACTTGAAGATTTCCACATAACAATCGATATCTCAACTTGAGACTTTGGTAACAATCCTTTATTTATTCACGTAGACGTAGGCTATACATCATTACACGGCATTAATAATTAGGTAGATTCAGCAACTTCTATAATCCATATGTCCCCTAAACAATTTCTCCTTCCTTTTCCAACTTATAATGTAGTCGATGAACATTAACATCTTTCAGACATTTTCCATTTAACATTTTCCATCAATCTACCTTCTGGTAGAAAACACACAAACCGCCCATTTAGGGTAAACACAAGCTCTGTCCATTTTTCCTCCAAACTGTTCACGTCATGTGCGCAATACATAAAGCGACCAATCCTCATTGTGTCGCGCTTATCAGCACCCAAAACTGTGTTTACTTTCTGGTGTGTGGCGTGCAAAGCCAGCGCCACAGTACCCAATGGCAAGCGGATGTGTACGGCCCATTTTCAGAAAAATAATGTTTGAAATTTTGCATTAGCTGAGTCATGCAACATATTCAAATCAGATTGGCTGATCCCTTGTGGCGCGCATAACAAAGGCGTGGGAATGCAGTGAATATAATCTGACCATTTTCTCAAGCTATTTCACTTGAGAAATCGCTCGCCAAGATACCAGACCTTGCTATAGTGAAGAATTAGAATTCAGAATTACTTCCAAATATACCGGACTCCTTTTATTGGAGAATTTTGGACGGACTTTCATAGCCCAGGAAATCTCTTTCATTTTAAATAAGAAAACCGGGACTGAGGAAACTAAAGGACCACACACGAAGTCAGAGAGGGAACTTATAAATTAACGACACCCCAGGCGTGAAAGAGGCCGAATCAAGTCTCTTTTATTCATCTGAGCAAAATAGTCTGTGAGTCAGGAATGGCTTATTGGTGGTACCAGCAGAAAGTACTATCTCTGGAACAAGAAGGGAACAGTGGCCTAAGCTTTAATACGAAGGACCCACTTCTCGACATTTCTGGGAAACAAGCTACACCCGACAACCTTGACCAGAGACGAGCGTGAGCAGTGTGAAAAGAACCAACCCATAAGAAGGAGCAGAACCGTCATTGGCAGCTAAGTTAAAATCTATGCTGGCACTTGAACTTCTTGTAACATTTCACAATCCACAACGACTGTGATGATAACTATTCAAATTATTTTTCAACTGTTAAAACGTAAGTGATTATTAAATTTTGTAATTTGTAATTATACAAATTTAACTTCCATTTAATCATTTTAAAGTTACTGCATGTTTGTCTCAGTCAATTTACTACACACACTCTAAACACAGCTATACTAGAATAAAAGAATTCCACTGAGTAAATCAGGGGTGGGGACTTAAACGAGCTGAAATTAATAAGTGCTTAAATCCTTCACAAAAGCGTCGGCAGAATTACAGAGTTAACATACTCAGCCAAAGCAGTATTGTTCTAGATTATTCTGAATATCTTGTGAAGACTCCCTGGAGATAGAAGCGTTTTGTTTCTTCTTCTTCTTCTTCTTCTTCTTCTTCTTCTTCTTCTTTCGTTCGCTTGAAATATATTTCCTATATCTGCAATGTTGTTTCTTGTATTTACATATCTCTCATCTCATCTCATAATCGGAACCTCTTCTACCTAGTAAAACGAAGTGTAGAGGTGACCCAAAGAGCACAAGGCTCCTGGGCAAAACATGTAATCAAAATGTTTGGCAAACAGGTGATTAGCCCATTGTGCCCGAACTTGCCCTCAAGTGTACATTTAATCGCTATGAAACCATCAATCCTTCCTGGTTTTATTCCAGCCAAAAGGACAGAGAAAAAAGCCAGAGAAAGTGAGCAAAGCCTGACACGGACACAGCGATCTGCCTGGATTTTAAAACACTGGGAGGGCCCAAAATGGGTGCACCACACACAGACGATCAAGACAGAGGTACGCTTGCCACACGAACTTAGACATGCATGGCTTAATCTTTGAGACAAGCATACGACTACTTGCAGGATCAACCAGATAACTGTCTGAACAAACGTGCGTCTTCTTCGACCATTTCGTCGCTCGCGCGGGGAGGGAGACAGCGCTCTGTGCAGAGCGGATCCCGGCGGCCCCGGCAATTTTATTCTTGCAAGAACCACTGGCCGCCTGCCGACAAGACGTTCCCCTAGTCGGACAGGACGGGCCGAAAGCGACACCAGCTTACTGACAGCCGGCCCACGATTCATTGCGAGAGCGGGGCCTTTTTCGAGACTGTTGTCGAGCCACGATACGGAGATGCGACGGCTTGCTCAAATCACGACAGGGGGCTGCGATTTACTGACACATGAGCCAAACTACTGCCTCGCTAACCGATGAACTGGGAGGGCCCGGTGGTACCGGGATCACCACGCGCAGTCTCTCGAGACAGCGACCGCCAGCGCCCTTGAGCTGGGAAACGGAACGAAAATTTCTTTGACGCTTGCCCCCATCTACAAGTATTTACATATCTGCCAAAAGTAATCTTGTGCGAAGGCAGATACATTTGAAGCCCATATTAGATACACTTGAGTTTTGACCATTGTTGAACCACTAGTGCAAAGCAGGGGAGGCAATACCGTCGTAGTTGGGGTCTCGACTTGGGACTGAATGCGGTCGCACAAGCGTGATAAGTCACAGTTGAGCGACTCGCGCCGGGATTATAGAACTTGTCTAGTAATTCCCCTAGACGTCTGACATAAATTTCAGATTTACTGACAGAATAGTGTCAAGAGTGTGTTTAATTGTAAGACTGAGCATACATTGCATTCATTAATAACAGTAAAATTAACTATGTAAAGACTCCCTGGAGATAGAAGCGTTTTGGTTCTTCTATTTACATATCTGCCAAGAGTAATCTTGTGCGAAAGTAGATACCTTTGAAGCCCATATTAGATATTCTTGAGTTTTGGCCATTGTTGGACCACTACTGCAAAGCAGGGGAGGCAATACCGTCACAGTGTATACAACCAATGTGCAACAGAAACAGTTAGCATTCATACCCTTTGACATACGCACAGTGAGACTGAGCACCCATGGTAATTTGATCAACAATGACAGGTACTCTTATCCACCAATATAAAGTTGCAGCAAGAACTTTTCAAGGTATTTATGCTGAAGTGTACTTAAGAAGACATTACAAAAGAGCGCCTTCATCCCATTGCGTACAGTGCAATATTTTTTTAAAAATAATTTTGAAAAAGAAAATACACAACGCGCTTTGTATAAGATTACCGACCACAAAACTGGATTCGGTTATAACTAAATTTAGTTTGTATACACACGCACACAAAGGGGCGGGGGTGGCCAAATATAAACGCACTATTTGGGTTAATGCAGAAATGGGTCTATACCAGAGGTTTTCAAACTGTTGTGGCCGGACGAGTGGACGGGAACGGCACCAAATCAAGTTAGATGTGACCGGGCTAGGTCACGGCGACAAATCAAGTCTAGTGTGACAGGGTGAGAAATGGGTGGAATCTTTTATCAATGTTCATCTGTTGTTTTACTGGCGACTGCCAGAGGTGGTGCTTACAGATATGAATTGGAACATAACCCAGGTGGTTCTTTTGGAGACTCGTAACTGTGTTTATGTTTTAGACTGTAAGATCGTCGAAAATATGGTAATATTCTTTTCTCTATTACCTGATGTAAACAAACGACACTTACTACTGACGTTCAGGAAATAAGTTCAAGCTGGACTAAATATGAATGTATACCTTTATTTAGTGTCTGCACACTCTGACAACTTCATAATAGTTCATAAATACATGTGCTTCTGTGGTATACAAACCAGTCATCCCAAAACAACTCACTTAACCCCCTTCTTTCAAACCATCACTTCCGTCCTAACTACTGGGCAATTCTACCCCAAGTTCGATGACGTCATTCTGAACACTTTAATTAAATCACTCATAGGATTTGTGACTAGTGTTATTACGCTAACTAGACACGCTCAAATACTTAGTGTTTAATCTTGCTAAGTATTCTTACCCTAACTATAACTAAGTGGCAGCACCTTAGTGTTAATCCGACGTAGTAGTCCGTACTGTCACACTGTGTGTCGCGGCTCCCAAGGGCATCGCGGCCTGCGGCTAAGGGCGTCGCGGTGGCTTGGGAAAAGTGTTGGGCTCGATATTATGAGCCAAGGTCCATCAATAAATATAGATCTTTTTAGTATAGAGAGGAGCCGCGGTGATTTATGCACAGGTCAAGGGAGCCGCGGACCAAAAAAGTTTGAAAACCTCTGGTCTATACCATTAAATCTAGAATGGGGGTGTTGCACTGCATGCAATATTCTTTCTTGAGTAGGAAAGTTTAAATGTTGTATTCATGTATGTTTACTGTATATACGTTCAACTCAAATTCTTTTATATAAAATGTAAACATATTTAGTGTTGCTTCAAAACACTATATTATAATATATACTTTATATTTTGTGTGATTTTTTTTAAAGAAATTTTATTAATAGGCTATGACCATGGCAAGCACTCTTAAATTCTTGTATTTTTCTTTTCTTTTCTTTAAAAAAAAACGCAAAAAAAAAAAACAAAACAAACTTAACTATTTTCCTGAGAATTCTAGCGTCACGTGTCACATGATTAGAGTGCTTGCTACTCGATTAAACGCTACTGTGTTCGAAGCCAGGCAACTCTAATCATAGGATTCTCCTCCAGTCAGAGCTGAGTAACCGACTATAGGGATGATGCTCCCATTCAGTTCAGGTGATAGTCCTCAGCTGAGTTTTTGCTTAGTGTTTCTGTTGGCGTGTTCTGTTCTCTTCTGATTGCTGTAAGAGCCCCGTTTCGCCCAGTTTGAGGTGGCGCCAAGACGCAAGCTTGGGCACATTTATATGGAGATCAAGTTGTTGCAAAGGCAGCATGTTTCGCTTCTCCACTCAGCTGGTAGGACCAAAGGTCTAATTTTAACGAATTTTATTTTTTTTAAAGCAAAACTCAGTATGCTGCTAATGGCTTAAGTTATCAGAGGATGCTTTATTTAGTAACTTTCGATTGGCAGAGTGATTAATGTGCTGACCTCTCGTCAATGAGAGTACGAAACGCAGTTTGCGTCATCGCCAGTCTACCCAGCTGATTGAGTAGCGGACTCTGCTCTTGAGTTACTGAAGAAAAAGGCAGCGAGGAAGGGAACTGGGCCCCCCCCCCCCCCGGGCCCCCCCCCCACCTCTCGAAGTCTAAAACACTTAACTTCCCTACGGCTGTATCTCCTATCTTTTTATTCTATTTAGTGTGGGTCTTTGAACGTGTTTGGTGGTTTTCTAATGTCTGCATTAATTATACATGTGTCATTTCTAGGACCTGTATGAAAAATGTAAAACAATGACCTTCTATGTGATTTTGAGTCTTTTTTCTTTTGAGAAAGAACAGTTGGGCGACAGCAGCTGAGTTTCAAAGCTGTGTGCAAGTAGGGCACTGGACATAAACCCAGAAACCTGGGAGGATGACGCTGCCGATCGCAACATGAGGCGATGCTGTCTACAGCGCAACCTCAGATTGGGCGAAACGAAGCTCTCACGGCAAGCAGAAGAGAGGAGAACACGCGTGAAAGGGACGCCAGGAAAATAAGCAGTTGATGGCTGTCACCTCAGTGGCGCATTCACTTAGTCAGGTATGACTGTTTCTGGCTTTTATTAGAATAAGTCTTTTTTGCGTCAGCCGTTTTCAGGTTTCACCCACGCAATAAAATGGATATCACATGTATCGAGATGTGAGGCTTTAATCCAAGGTGTAACCATACATATTTATAAGGTAATCGATACATTACTAGTTATTATGATAAAATTTTGAAACCTACAAAACGATCCAATCAGCTTTTTTCGGACAGTACGGCAACGCGGCACGTTGGGCTGTGTATTGTTATTGTTAATCACAATCGACCTCGCTGCAGGGCAAACCCATTGGTGCACTGTGTAAGCAGTATTGAGCACACATTAAAAGCGCATTCATGCCTTGCTATCTTTCACTTCTTGTCACATCATTTTTGAAAGGTTGCTCCGTGGCTTCCAAGCCAATGCCACAAATTAAACTTGACTGCAACGATCACATGATGGGGAAATTGAATATAAAGGAACGAAATAATCACAAGAGAAAAGATGACGTCATCAGGACACGCAGCAGAAATTGACACATAATTGATTCCTGCCATATTTTGACCGGCAACTTGGTCGTATCTTGAGCCAGATATAGGTAAAAGTTGGTCCAATAGCAGATACTGCCTTAGGGCAGTGAAGTGTTAGAGACTTCGCTATACTAGGTTCAGCTTCGAAGGATGGTGTGACAGTTCACTTTCTCGATGCCTATGCCTTCTCTAACTCAAGTCAGGTACCCATTTTCAGTAGACTGGAACGGGACTCAACTGTGTTCGAACCTGGTACCTGTGGCACGAGAGGTCAGCTCTTTAATCACTCTGCCAATCAGACGCTCAGTGGATAGAACCGTTGTAAATAAGCTGAACAAAAAATATTACTTGTTTTAATAAATATATGTTGGGAGCCGCGCTGGTGTAATGGCTTCGGCGTTGTACTGGCGACCAGGTGTTCATGGTTCAAACCCGGGCGTCGGCGTTTGAAGAAATGTTTACGGCCGGAAATTTGACTGAATAGCCTGAACGGCTCCTGTGATAAACCCTCTGTGGATGGGAAGGAGCGAAGCTCCTGACCGGGTTGGAAGGAAAGTCCTCAGGTTCCCCAGCCTCGCAATGATATGTCATTGGGCCGAAGGGCTGAAAGCCCAAGTGCCGCTGGTTAAAAAAAAAATTTAAAAAAAAAAAAAAAAAAAAAAAATATGCACCACATACGTTTATGTAAAGTGCAATCGGAAAGAAATATCCCCTAGAGTAAACGGGCTTAAGTCGCAGGTTTTTTTTAAGATATAAGTAGGAAGATGTGTCTGAAGCACATAGACCTTTAGACACTAGTGTTCACAGAGGTGAGCTAGTGATGAATGAAAGCGTTAACAGAAAGGCACAGATTGGTGTCAGTGATTCTCTCACATTTCAGACTACCAACTCTTGTATTTTTCTGGCGACGAATAATTCTTTCTTACTCAATCTTTTTAAAGATGATGTAATAGTAACAAGTAAAACAAGGAGGGTTGAGTATATTTTTCTGAACAGAATATACAGTCTACAAAGTCAAACTCAGAATGATTTTGATTTACAGAATGTGAAGAATTACTTTCTTTACAGTAGAAAATCAAATCAATGCTATCTTGTAACTTGACAAGAAATACTAGGTGATAAAAAAACCAAGTATGATATTACTAATATTCAAAAATTTAGAATACTCTCATTGTCTCTGGTTCAGATAAAAGGCTATTTTCCTCACTGACGGAGAGTTAATTCTTTTGGCTATTTCTTGGAACAGGGAACTCTGACTGTGGCCAGGTGTTTAGGTGTATTATCTGTTTGGACTTCTTCTGGGTATCACAGAACGCACGAAATTGCCACTGGTTAATTTTCTTTAAAGTAGGCAGCTGTCCAATAGATGACTAGGCTTTTTGTTAACCTGGTTTTGAAGTTGAGTTAGTGATGTTGATAAGATAATGACGAGGTGTTGACTGCTTATAAGCTGTAGACTGCTCAGGGTTGTTGACTTGTGATCATCGCTGGAAGGTTTGAGAAGTAAGCAATAGTTCTCTTGTAGCATCCAGCAACTAGGCGATTTTCTCTCAAATTACAGAAATAGAATTCCAGAGATCATCTTCTCGTTGCTGTAAAACTGGCTAGGGTTCTGCACTTGCGCTGTGGAAAATAATACAGGTAATCAATCTTCCTGTCTAGCGGTAGTCTCTCAATTTCGTCGGGTCAAATCCGGTCAACCATTGTTACAAGCATACACGGCTGGCCGTGTGCGTCCATGCGTGACTGTACTGGGCGAATGTTATTTCATTTACTCGTTCATTGTGCATCATGTTTCCTTCACTTGTTCACAACAGAGTCCTTCATCATTTGACCAATATAATTACTACATAGTATATTCTGATATTGTAAGTAGAGCCTACTTACGTCATTATAATACATCAATGATAACATTCATAACACATAAGTACAAAATAGCTATCAATCTAATGTAAAGAAATTAAAACAGAATATTAAGTATTTTACACTTTACATTAATTAGTTAATCCCTTGATATTAGAGTTAGCTAATTAAGCCAATACTGAGAGTTTGCTCACTGCTCTGGACTATTATCCGCAGCTTAAGAATTTGTATAGCGTTAAACTCAAGGCACATATAAGTAGATATTGCGTAGCTTGAGGTCTATCTTCTATAAGCACGCGCTCTCTTCCAGCGGTTATCAGCAAGTGATTTCTAAACTCAGCATTTGCTAGCGTGAAGTTAAAACAAGTTCTTCGTTCGCACGCCTAGAGTTAATTATTTTCCATCTCTTGTTTACATATGTAAGAAGATTTAACGTGGCGTCTTCAGTTGACCACTGAACACGGAAATATAATACTCTGGGAACCACTGTGTTTCGACTAAACGAATAAATGGGACTGAAGTCCCAACATAAATAATTTTTAGTGCCTTTGTACACGACGACAGCATCTGAATCTAATGACAGGACTATTAGTGAAGACCTGAAAAACAACTATAGAGCAGAACGCAGGTGCAGATATTTCGTAAAGAAAAAGACAAATGTGAAGAAAGAGAAAAGTAAAGAATTTGAAAATAATTTTGACGAAGCCTTTGAACTACTCCGTGACAGCTTACGAGGTGACTTTTGTGAGGTTGTATACAATACCGTTACGTACTATATATATATAAATAAATAAATAAAAATATTATTTAAAAAAAAAAAAAATATATATATATATATATATATATATATATATATATATATATATATATATATATATATATATATATATATATATATATATATATATATATATATATATTCATTCATTCATTCATTCATAACCACATAAGGTGGGGAAACCCGAGGCCTGTAAACAGTAAATAAATAAACAAACACTACTTCTTTATTTCTTTATTTCTCACTGAGTGCCTGATAACTACCTTTGTGTGTTGTTTGTTTATTTATTCATTCATAACCCTCCACTCCCAAAGGAGCATAGGCCTTCAACAAACACATGCCAAGTCCTCCTGCTTTCAAGTTCTTTCCACGTTCTCCTTATCATTTTCATCTCTGTTTCCAGCTCTCTTGTCCGTGTACTTCTTGGTCTACCTCTCTTGCCCAGGGGGTTCTAGAACAAGGACTGCCTTGTAATGCTATCAACAGGTTTCCTCAGTGTGTGTCCTATCCATCGCCACCGTCTTCTTCTCATCTCTTGTTCAACTGGCACTTGTCTGGTTCTTGTCATCAGTTCCAAGTTGGTAACCTTGTCATACCATTTTAATCCTTCTATTCTACGCAAGCACACATTTATGAAAGTCTGTAGCTTTTTGGTTGTTGTCTTTGTTGTTCTCCATGTCTCAGAGCCATACAATAGGACTGACCACATTTGAGTTGAAGATTCTTATTTTCGTGTTGGATCCGATTTCTCTTGATCTCCATATATTTCCCAATGCAATGAAAGCTCCTCTTGCTTTTTGTATTCTTATTTTGATATCACTGTCCCAACTTTGTCTATATTGCTGCCAAGATATATATACAGCTCATGGGGGGGGGGGGGGGGGGGGGGGGGGGGGGGGGGGGGGGGGGGGGGGGGGAAAAGGGGGATAGAATAATATACTAAAATACAAACATAATTATCGTTAGCATCAGTTCTATGAGCAGCATCAGTTCTATGAGCAGCATCAGTTCTATGAGCAGCATCAGTTCTATGAGCAGCATCAGTTCTATGAGCAGCATCAGTTCAACAAGTTCTAGCAAAGACTTCCTGCAATTTTCCATCCGTACATGGTTCCTCCACGTCTTCTTTACTTCCTCCTCCCCCCAACTCTCCAGTTCCATTTTCTGTGTGTGGTCTGGTATCCCTCCACCACTAGGATTCTAAAGCAAGGATCAGTTCCTTTCAACGCCAGCGTCCTTTCACCTCCCGCTCCATCGTTACCAGTCTTGTTTCTTATGACTAGTTCCGCTCTGACGATCCACCCCGCCCTGGTGTGTATACGAGGGGCGTTCAGAAAGTAATGCACCACATCGTTTTTCTCCGGAGCTGTTTATTCAAAAAGCATGAAATTTATGCCCAATGGGCTGATCACCCGTTGGCTTGTCACACCGATTACGGAAACAGCGGCAGATGGATCTATTTGTTGTTACCCTAAAGACGCCGCTAGGCGTGATGGGAAACTACAACAGAGAAAATCAATCTGCTGTTGCCCTTAAGACGCCACAAGGCGTGATGGCCTCTGACTGCTTGGTCGGTCTTTGGCTAAGGACGGAAGAAGAAGAAGAAGAAGATGAAATTTATACACAATATAATGGATATGTCATGTAAACATCGGTATTATTCAACATAATCCCCATCAACTTGTACGGCTTTATGCCAGCGCGAAACAAGTGCATGTATTCCTAGCCCGTACCAGATTTTGTCTTGTTCATGTAGCCATTTCTTCGCTGCATGAATCACTCCTTCTTCATCTTCCAACCTTGTACCACGGAGTGCATCTTTAAGTGGACCAAATAGATGAAAATCAGAGGGTGCCAAATCGGGACTATAGGGTGGATGGGGTAGTACAGTCCAACCCAATTTGGTGATTGCTTCCCGTGTTGCCAGACTGGTGTGAGGGGGCGCATTGTCGTGAAGGAGAAGCAGGTCTGCTGGATTCTTGTGCAGCCGAACTCTGCGAAAACGTTGATTGAGTTTTTCAATGTCTTAATGTAAGCTTGCGAATTGATTGTCTTTTCTCTTGGCATAACGTCCACAAGAATCACACCTTCAATGTCCCAAAAGACAGTGATCATGACCTTTCCAGCTGAAGGAATTATCTTGAATTTCTTTCTTCTTGGTGATTGCGGATGATGCCACTCCATTGACTGTCTTTTTGTCTCAGGTTCAAAATGATGTGCCCAGGTTTCGTCACCTGTAACGATCTTAGCAAAAAGTTCTCTCCATCAGCATTGAAACGCTCCAACAATTCAGAAGAAATTGCTTTCCTTTGCAATCGGTGGTCATTTGTGAGACTTCGAGGAACCCATCTTGCGCAAACCTTTGAAAATCCGAGAGTTTTTATAACTGCATTTGCACTACCAATGCTGACTGACAGCTGTAAGGCCAATTGTTGAGTAGTGATTCGCCTATCAGTAAGAATAATGCCCTCAGCGCATTTCAACATTTCTGCGTTGGTGGCTCTGGCAGGACGTCCACAGCCCGGCCGATCAAGCAGCTCCGTATCTCCACTTCCTGATTCTTTGATTCTCTGAACCCAGCAACTGACTGTACTCCTGTCGACTGCAAAACTTCCATACACATCACATATACGCTTGTGAATATTCACAACAGTTTCCTTCTCTGCAACGAGAAATTCTATCACAATTCGCTGTTTATAACGCAAGTTGCTAACACGCTCCATTTAAACGGTTTAGGGCAGCCGTATTATTTAGCCGGTTGCGGTGCAATTTTATGCACACAATTGGCACATGCCATATTTGAAGTGTGCAAAATTTCATGCTTCTATCGTCATCATTAGCTGAGAAAAACGATGTGGTGCATTACTTTCTGAACGCCCCTCGTACATCAATTGTCACTTCCTGAGCTTCCCTTTTGTTGCCCGGTTGGGTCGCGTTCTTCAAATCGACACAACAGGTTTTTTGTATATACATAAAAATGGCACTGGTGCGTGTCTGTTTACCAGAAATACAACACCGCAGTTAGTTTTTGCAGGCTGATCTTCGCAAATATTCCCTCATAGATGCACTATTTCCCCTAAACGGCACGACTTTATGGTTCTTTAATGCCCGACAACCTGCAGCGATTCATTAAACCGACGTTAGACAGTTTAAAAACATTATTCTAGTGTATTATAGAGCTTGGATTCAATGTTCAACCTGAACCGTGGTGGGACATTTCCGATACAGTTGAGGTATATTGTGTGGATTTTTATATAATTTTGACGCTAGACAATACAGGCGCTGAGAACGTCGCTATAAAAAAAAAAAAAAAAAAAAAAACTGGGTTATTTACTTTAATATAGACAGTAACCTCTCGTGTTGCCTTCATGTTGGTGACAGAGTAGAGCAACGAAAAAGACAACTCTTTGCGTTGTGTTTTGATAGTAGTATATGTTATTCACTAGAAGGAAGAACTTCGCTAAGAAACAAACAAGAGGTATGGATATTCTCATAAAAGTTAAATTATTTTTCTATTTAAGAATATTGTTTTCAATATTTTATTTCGGATCCTCTTTCATCGCCGGAGACTGTTTGTGTAAGATGTAAGACTTTATTTTTAGTTTATTTGATAATTACGCGTAGCCCCCCCCCCCCCGCCTCCCCCCCAATCGATACCCACCCCGGGGAGTTTCTGATGAGATAAAGGAAGAAGAGGACTACTGTTTATACAAGCATGTCGTACCAGGCGACAAATATGGAGTCTTGCATGCAGATGGCAACGTCATTATGTTAACACAAATTTTTACAGGAAGCCATCACTGCCAGAGGATGGGAATGCTTGCTGCAGACTTTCTGTAAGGAGACCAGCTGGAGTGGGGAGGCACCATACTCCGTAGGAAGCGGAAAGGAACATGATGATGATGATGATGATATAATTTGCTGGCGATATAGTTTAACTTATTTCTTGTTAGGTTAATGGCATGTTCTCTTTGTTATCTTCTTGTTTATCTAGAAATTAGTTAATGTTTAGATTTGTTGCATGTTTTCTTTGTTATCTTCTTGTTTATCTAGAAATTAGTTAATGTTTAGATTTGTTGCATGTTTTCTTTGTTATCTTCTTGTTTATCTAGAAATTAGTTAATGTTTAGATTTGTTGCATGTTTTCTTTGTTATATTCTTTTTTTATCTAGCATTTTTGCTTGTTCATTAGCTTTTCCGCGTGTCTGTTATTGTGTCTTTTGTCATTATCTCATAAATTCACCATTTCACTCATTACCTAGAGGAACATACTTTCGGCAAAATTATGATGTCTCCCTGTCTTTCCCAGTGTAGTCCCCGGAGATCTCTCAAGAGACAAAAAAAAAAAAGAATATGGTCGCTTGTTGTCTCTCTCTTGCTCTGCAGTTGTGGTCCAAGAATGGTCAAAATTCGAGTAATAGGAATGAGTTTGCCAAAGATAACAATCTCCTCTCAAGATTTCTCTTGTTTGACGAAATCAGTCGCGCAATTTTTAAAACTCTCATTCACTCCGGCAGTATCTTTAAATTTTTCTCACTCATCGTCCAATTATTTGGCATATTTATCGGGAAGCACAATCTGGGGCTTGAATTGAGGAATGAAAATATAATAAAGCAAACTCAGAGACACAGAGACTGCATCGCATAGTCAAATGAGCAAACTCCCAGAAGCCAGTGAGACATCGGACTTAGAATTCCATAACTATAAGTGACAGTTAGAGTATTTGGGCAACTTTGGAACTTACAAGTAAATCCGCATATTTAAATACAAAGACTGTAAACTTAAGGGACCAGGACTTTAAATACCAAGACTGGAAACCTAAGGAATTGGATCCCCCGTCATAAGAGAAACTTTCCCGGACCAAGTGTTTCGCAGATTCACCCGTCATAAGAGGGATTCAAAATTTTCAGATCAAGTGATTCGAAAGCATATAACCTAAATTGTTTACGTCCCTTCTAACCTATGCGAGGAGATTGTAAGATAAAGGTAAAGGATCCCGTTACACACCCATTGAGGCATACCGGGAATATGGTGTTAGGCCCATATTTTCTTGACCATCGACACACTAGGGGAGATGTTTATAACCCATAATTTTTGGGGTAAGTTGTGAACATTTATTTTACAAATGTCAATGTGACATGTTTTTCTTGATTAGTGGTTATATATGAGGCTGGCGACCTCAACATATGAAAATAGTTTATTTATGATCCTCTGCAGCAAGCGCTGGTGATTGTTTCTTGCTAGTCGTGCGGAAAAATGACAGCTAGGGTGACCCCAGACTCCGACTGGAGCATTAATAGGTGATGATTACTTCACATGTGCCTCAAGTGTATTCTATCATTTTATGAGATATATGTAACTGATAAGGGAACTTTTGAGGCCATCACATTGATAAAGGCGTTTCTTTGTTGTGATGTTGTTGCTTTCATAAGGTCATACTGGACACGTAGAGGAATGGTCAACTCGTTCCGACACAGTGTGTACATAGAGTGAGAATGTAGATGTACTTTACGCGAATGGGTGTATAGTTCTGATAAGTTGACAAGTCACTCACTCAATCATAGTTGAAAGTCAATAAAGGGCAGACTACTGGCGTCGTTTCATACATTTAATAATGGACGTAGTACACGACATCACGATTACAGTCATTTGAACAGGTTGGCACAAAAATCATCGTATACTTGAAAAATGGGTGACAATATCAGATGTGTATTTATGTGGAATGTCAATATAATGGAACGATAGTAGGCAAACACTCAATATTCTGGTTGTCTATCGTCTCATGCTTCAACTGACTAATCGCGTCAGTTGAGGTGGATACATAATCATCAACAATGGTTCACTGACAGAACCTTCTCTTGGCTAAGTTTCTTAAACCCTAAATTCATCCAATATTTATAGCAACAATGTTACACCACAGTAGTGGGTTTTCATAATATGTAGATCTCTGTACCATCATCAGGTAATAAGGCATTCCTGTTCTCTGGTGATGATCCGCTAGGCAATAATGAGATCCTAAAATGGCTTCCGTCCTCCAGTGAGCGTCGCTCACTGCGAAGATGCATACAGAAGCATATGGTAAAGGGCTCTGTTCGTAGACATAAATAATGCTGTGAAGATATAATGTTTCTAATGCGATGTGTATAATAAATACAGGTGCTGCTAACAGAAGCGTCGTCAAATAAATAGTTCAGCACTCACATATGCAGACCATATCTCTGGCTGCAAAACTAGGCATAAGGAAAGTTCATACATAGTCTTTCATACCTTAATGTCCTAGAAAACACTAGCGAAAAATAGCACATGCCATCCTTAGGCGTAAGAAATATATTCTGGAAAAGATTATAGACGTAATAGTCATACAGTAGACGACGACTTTTCCCCTAGAACTACACAGAGCACCAAAAAATCGACGGACATAAGTCCGGGCAGCCAAAACAAGACGACAATGACAGACAGCTTCCCGGTCGACACTCACAATCGGCGCATGCCTAGAAATGCCTTTGACCCCCGAGTTCAGCTCAGAAAATAGGCCGTCATAGAAATACAAAGATACAAAGATATAAGACCGAATCACCTTAAATAGTCAAGGAATAAATATAAATTCGGGCCATAAACATTTTAAGCAAGACCAATCTGTTTCTGGCCATACCAGACGAAAATGTCGTAAATCTAGTATTCATCCGCCAGATTGTGACACAAGAACAGATAACCCATAGAACCGAATACAACTTCGAACAATCAGGGTTCTGTCCCTTAGACTGAGAATCATTGATTCATAAATAAATAGTTACACTTTACATTTGCATGCCTACCAACAGTAATCTGTGCGTCACACAAAAGAATATGTGCGCAACAGTAACTCGTTAATGTTAGTTCGGACACAAATTATTATTCGCGCTGTCAAGACATATTTTCCCAGTTTAATACTAAGAAGAGTACAAGTGATTTTTAATCATCTTCATTGAGCTACGCTGTGTACTCAAGAATTTAATTCTTCTGAAAGACTAACATTGGTGGGTGGATAGCCAGAGGATGCACCTTTTAAGCTTCCAACTCAGTGTACTTGGCAGAGGCATTTGTTTTTCTATTTTGTCTTACGTTCGTGGTTACAAGCTATCAGACGGTTTATGGTACTAACGTTCTACGCCACTAAGCGTGAGAGAAGAGCATCACTTACACTGAGCAAATTGTGTGGAGAAGGGCCCTCGTCTTAAAAAAAGAGGCGGAAACCACAGCGACAGGACTCACCTAGAGCTAAGTTCTTGTAAAAAAGGGCACCAGCAAAAGGACTATTATAAATCGCCTATCAAGTCTCGATGACGAGAAACGTTATATCCATTTAAATTTCACTCATGATTCATATTTTATTTTAACTGATAAAAGAGTAATTGATTATTAAACTTGTTACCTGTTATTTTAAAACTAAAACAATAATCGTTTATTCGGTTATATAAGTATGAAAGCAAACGTATGAGCATGATTCTTTAATAAATATATATATATATATATATATATATATATATATATATATATATATATATATATATATATATATATATATATATATTTACACATATAGAGCCTTCACTTATAAGAGGAAATTAGCTGAATTAACTCAGCTGGGGGTTTGTGCGGGCCATAACCATTCCTTAATTCTTCACAAAAGGCGACGGATCAGATATAGGTTAACAATTGTTCAGCCCAAAGCAAAATTGGTCTGGACTTCTGAAAATATCTTGCAACAGCCCCCTTGAGATAGAAGCTCATTACCCTTCTATCTACATCTCTGCCAAGAGTAATCTTGTGCGAAGGTAGACACCTTTGACGACCCCTTTTAGATACTCTTGAGTTTTGGCTATTGTTTGACCACTACTGCAAAGCAGGGGAGGCAATCCGTGACATCTTGGCAAATATGTAAATATTTTCTACTCCTATTTTAAGGGGGTCTCACAGGGATTTTAGAGTTAGTGATCTTGTTGCACCACTTCAGTCCTTGTAATATACGCAAACACCCATTGATGAAAGTCTGTAACTTATTGGTTGGTGTTTTTTTTTCCTCTAACTGCTTACACATGAACTGGCAAAAAAATATAACTTTTCTATCATGGGCGCTTCTGAGACCTGATCGTCATAATGGAGAATTAAGCACTGATGATATAAGAAGAAAGAATATCTTCTTCTTTGTACACTCTCAGCCGTCTACTTGATTGTTTTAAAAGAAAGCAATGGTAGAGCTTTTCTCAGGATTGGTACACGTGACGGCAATAGGTCATGTGTGCATTCTCTGTTCCACATATGTTGGGCATCTTTGAAGCAGATGTTCAGCAGTCATTTCATCAGTGCCACGGTTGCACTCATCGGTAGTTCTTATCTTTAGCTTCTTTAATAAATGGTAGGTAACCCAGTCTGTTGTGGCCCGTGCTGAGTCTGAAGATTACCACTTGTTCTCTTCTCTTGAGCTGGTACAATGCATCATCTTGTGTGTGACCTGGATACTCTGCATCACATGGGTTTCTACATCTGATTCTGATAAAACTCTTTGCCTCGTTGAAAGTTATGCTTGCATCAGGCTGAGGTAGCTTTCTACATTCCTTTGCCAATCTGTCAGCCTCTTCATTGCTGGAATGTTAAAATGAAATGGGATCCACTGGATCACAACTCTTTTGAATCGTTGATATAGTTTGTGGATCACCACTCTTTTGAATCGTTGACATAGTTTGTGGATCAAAACTCTTTTGAATCGTTGATATAGTTTGTGGATCACCACTCTTTTGAATCGTTGACATAGTTTGTGGATTACAATTCTTTGAATCGTTGACGTAGTTTGTGGGTTACAACTCTTTTGAATCGTTGACATAGTTTGTGCATCACAACTCTTTTGAATCGTTGACATAGTTTGTGGATCACAACTCTTTTGAATCGTTGACATAGTTTGTGGATCACAGCTCTTTTGAATCGTTGACATAGTTTGTGGATCCTAACTCTTTTGAATCGTTGACATAGTTTGTGCAGTGTGACATAAAAATCGAGCACCCTGATCGATCCACTTTATTCTCACCGGCACCCCTCATTCTTTTGCAATCAAATCGATCAACGTGGGTTCCCACGTGCTTCCTTAATTAGCATGTCCAGGTGATCGCGCTAAAAGCCAGGTCTCTCGCCATCTGTCTTATTTTTAGTTTAGCCACGCCCACCGTCTTCTCTCACGAGCCATTAAAAATAGCTATCTCTGAATCTCTTACTGTCATTCCTTCAACGAGGCGGGCCAGTGGTGGCCACCGGCTGTCAAGTTACGACGTCTTTGAAGTTCCAGAGAGAGAGCCGAGATCTGAAACCTCTGATTAACACCTGGTGATAGAACGGACGAAGAACCGTTTACGCGGAGAATAAATTTCTTGCTGAAACGGCGATACGGTCGGCAAAGTTGTGAAAAATAGCCTTCATTCAGGAATTGGCCGAAGAATTCGCTCGAGGTGTGATTTGTGCCAGACATTGGCGAGATTGAGCCAATTATATATATATATATATATATATATATATATATATATATATATATATATATATATATATATATATATATATATATATATATATATATATATATATATATATATATATATATATATATATATATATATATCCATCTCTTAAAAATTCAGTTATCAGTAGCGCCAGAGATTTTGAAGAAAGTACCTAGCTCGCATATGAGAGCCTTACTACAATTTTGGATTACTTATATACGTGGAGATTAATTCATTTTTCTGTGCTGCGGTAATAATATATTAGAGTTTTGAGTGATTTAATTGTTAAAGGGTTTCCATTATATTTCACTTGGTTTTTGGTCTGTGTTAATTAAATAACGTATAGCAAAGTTTACCAGCTATAAACGACAAATTGATTACTCGCTATTTCCTAAGTAAGAGATGCTTTAAATTAATTAAAAGACGCTAGGCGGTGGATAATATAGAGAACGCGATTTATTTTCTATTTTCATCTTGTGTAAATTTTTAAGTGACTAGTGTTCATATCTCATATTAGGAGCGAGGAGAATAGCTAGACACTTGTGGGGTTTAAATTTAATTTAATAACGGAGTGGATAACAAGTCATACCTAAATCTGTGTTAGATTAGGATATTGATAATGTTGTTAAAGCGTTTATATTTTTCTTCCTATATAATCCAGGCTGATCAAAACCTTGCGATCCAGCGATTTTACCGTCCGATGTTCCTATCAGCATCCAAAAAAAATTATTGTTATAACCATCTTCATGTTGTGACCCCTGTGCGGTCCACCTTCTCTATTTATGACGAGAAGCCAAAATAAAAAAAACAAACAATAATATATAAAATCTTAACTGGTACGGAACATTCCCAGAATACAACTTTTTTTCATATCATAATATATTATCAGTCTGCTGAGGCAGAAAGTCAGTATTTTTCATCTGACCCTTGACAGGAGTTTTTCCATCGGATTTATTCAAGAGAACTCACTGTTCATACTCGGCTCCCACCTCAACGAACAGCAGATTATTATCAGTTAACATTTTTTTCCATCACGTCACCGAGTGTCATAGCCACCTGAGGCTAGACCCCACTGGAACAATATTTCACCATATTAATATCCAGGACAGTGCCACCACTATAGAAACACTTATCCAAAGCAAATACCTGCAGTGAAAAGAATAATATCCAGGCAAAAATACAAACGCATCAATTGCAGCGACTCCCCGAAAAATAGCAGTCAGCTCATCAGATAGTCTGGGGCTGCACTTGACCCTGAATATGACTGATTAGCTTTTATAACTGCTAGTGTTTAAATTCCCTGGAATGTATGCAGCGTCAACATTTGGTAAGCAAATCTGAAAGTGGGCCACTGTATTGTTTGTGTGAGTGAACGGATAGAACGATATTAATTTCTTATGTTACTACTAACCTACCAACCTTCTTTATTTATCTCTCACTAATCTGAGTGTTCTCGGGATAGGTTAAATTGAGGACTTAGTTTTACCCGTCCTGACCATTCCCTACTCCCATTGTTAATTATTTTGATCTTTTTGGGGTTAATTACCTCTGTTGGGATATTTCCTAGTTTTCCTATACAAGAGGGAGGGCCTGTTAGATTATATTTTCCTTTCTTGTCTGTAAACTATACTTCATTGATGTAATGATAATGCTTTTCTTGATGTTGTGATATTTCTAGCGAAAATAAACATAATAAACCTTAAGCTATAGTGTTGGTCAAACCCCTGTCTTTTTATGTGTTATTCATAGTTTGTTTTCACGTCTCTACGTAGTTTTATATGTCACAGAATTTTGTGTACTAAGTGTGGTGTAACTTGTATGTTGTACAAGGAGAGTAAGGGCGTCTGAAAGTAAAATAGAGTCGTAAAAGATAGGCTGGATTAGAGCAATTACTTAACCCAAGACTGCCTTTTTTTCTCTACACTATCACTTTTTCCCTACACTATCACCCCTTCTCGTAAAACAAAACTATTTCTTACACCTTCTTTTCACATAGCTGTCACTATCACCTCTGCTTGTACGGGACCATAAATATCTCAGTCCTATCTTCTCAAAATGTACGACATGCAGCAAAGAAAGAATATGAATACTGCCTCTTCATGCATGTCGTACGAGACAACTAATATGAGGTTGTGCATGGAGCTGTAAACCTCATCATGTAAAACTAACTACTACAGAAACCACCTATGAAAGTGGCTTCCTACAAGTGGACTAGCTGCAGTGCTGGCTCGATGCTCCTTAGGGAGCGAAGAGGAAAGTGATGATGGCGAAAGCCATATATTTTCTTCTTCATTTTCTTCGGTCCTAGACCTCGACTGACAAGGCAATGAGTGACCATCACGCCTGGTGGCGTCTTGTAGGACAGCACATTAAGGGGTCGGAGTGCCTAAGCGGTATGGTGTCCGCCTCTATTCTAAACGTACCGGGGTTCGGTTCCCAGTATAGGGAATATATTTGATGTAAATTTTGTTTCAGAACTAGGGGGTCTTAATAATGTTCGATCTTGGGTATTGAGATGGGATGCCTATCCTTATCTGACAAGGGCGAAAACAACAGGAGGTCCTGTGTGCAAGTTGAGCTTGTTCTTCCTCTTTTTTAATAAAATTTTGCGTCATTTTGGCGAGGCGCGTCCCGTTCAACCTAGTCGGTTATATTAGGGCGCATGTCCAAATTTAAAAGACCTTTAGGTCTGAGTTATTAATTTACGTTGTTAAACATCCCTCGGCAGTTGGAAATCGTAAAGAGTAGTCCACGCGGCCGCTGCCCTGGCAAAATGCACACAACGTTAAGAATAACCGCCATACTGATATTTATAGAATGTGTGATTCCTCTTTTTGGGGAAACTCTAAACTCACAATGAAGACCAAAGCTGCGGTATATAATGCCTGCGTCACCAGCACACTCCTATATGGCAGCGAGACCTGGACGACCTATGCTAAGCAAGAAAGAAGGCTCAATATCTTCCATTTGCGGTGTCTACGCCGCATCCTCGGCATCTCGTGGAAAGATAAAGTGACAAATGTCGAGGTGTTGTCACGTGCTGGCCTTCAAAGTATGTATACGCTGCTTAGACAGCGCAGACTTCGCTGGCTTGGCCATGTTCGCCGCATGGAAGATGGTCGCATCCCAAAAGATATCTTCTACGGACAATTAGCAGATGGCAAGAGAACAGTTGGGCGATGTTGCGTGCATATTTTTGACGCACATATTACAAAAAATCGATATGGTTATTTAATATGGGAAAAATATAGACATGCATCCATCTGTGTATGAAAATGCTGTTTATTGTAAAAGCGAGATAATCCATGTTTGATTCACACTTTTGATTATAGGAGTAATCGGTCTGGATATCGATCCAGCGCAAGAATAGTACGCTTGCGTTTGTACTTAATTTTAGGGCCAGAAAATATATTAATTTGCTTATTGTGTTTATGGCCTGAATTCATATGTATTACATATTATTAGTACAAGTAGAATCAGTCCTATATTGTATATTTTGGATGGGTATGAGGGACTAGATTCTTGTTAGCGGAAGTATGAGTTGTCTTAACAAGTCGTGATGAGTTCCGATGTACTGCTAAGAATGGCGGGGTACGTTTTTCAAGAGCTGGTCCCTTCGTCAAGAAAAAAATGTCTTACGAAGTGGTTTTTTTTCTTCTGGAGGAGATAGTGTCTCTACGATAGTTTGTGTTAGAGACTCTCCTTATGTCAGTATATAGATGATTCGGACTCCAGGTAAACCCAGCTCGTATTTTTGATGATCTCTCGTCGGTTAGGCCTAGCTTGACTTTTGGGTGCTTCGATATGCTAGTGTCGTGTTTTGTATCGACGAAGATGACAGATTTTCCTGCAGCGGTTATGGCTACGTGAACTAACCTGATCACCGTAGTGCTGCATGGAACCATTTATGAAATCCTTTATATATCCATTGTAAATTAACTTTGGCTGATATTCTTCCTATGAATGAGTGAACGACAACTCAGGAAGGTAGCCATGTTGGATTTCGGTCATCGTCTGTTTTGATCACTGCCAAGAGAACAGATTATTTATCTTATTATCGGACAGTGACAGAGAGATCTCAATCCTGCTAGAAACCCCCTTTTCGTGGTTTCATAAGATGATGTATCATGACATTGAACTTTGATGTACTACCCATTATTTCTGCATGTGTCATGACTTCAGATCTGCTATGTATACCTACAAATTGTTATGTCAACAAAGCCTGATGTACTCGTATGTCCCAGTGTGTACGTCTGAATAAATTGAGTAAACTAAGATTCCAGCAGTCTGCATTGGTGCCTTGTAGACACATGTGTATGAGTGATTATATTGGTCAGCACACGAACAGTACACCATTCGCGGTAATCACACTCTACACTACTACTTCATACATACACCATCCTGCGTCGGTTGAAGTGACCAAGTTTAGGGCCTGCTTCCCCTGGAGCCTTTGCCTTCCCTAACTCAGGACTAGGGTGAGTTACCCATTTACAGCTGGGTAGACTGGAGCATGCCTGATCTCAACAACACACCACTCTTCCTTACAGAGCAGACAGACTGATACTTTACAGTGGTGTACTACAGGTGTAGTAAGAAATAACGTCTTTACAGTGGCGAGCCAGATTCCTGGGTCCAGCTTACGCAGTTTTGTGTTGAGAATCACAGTTTACAGCTGAAAGAACATTTGTTTGAACACATCAACACCAGTAGGACAGCTTGACCTGTATTACCGATAGGATGCTGTATCTAGGTCAGCACTTGTTGACAGTTTTTTCGCTGTACAGACAGTATTACACAGGACAGTGGTATCAAGTGTAGAAAATATCTGGAGCAATATTGTTGACATTTCTCAACGTACAGAAGAATCGCAGTGTTGCTGAATAAAGTGCATAGTTCATCGTGGGATCTTCATATGCTCAACAGAGAAAAAATTGACAGTGTAATAGTTTAAACTTAAATCTATTACTGAATAAAGTGGCAAGTTAGTATTATTTAAATAAACTGTGCCTACTTTACAACACTATACTGGCAACACATTCCATTCATGACATAAAATGATATTGTATGCTATATGCTATTTATGCTTACATGTTATTTGTTGTGTATTAAATTAGTTTATATTCTGTGTGACTAGAACAGGAAATACCGAGTAATATTGGTCTTGTTCTGGCGTTCGATAGGGAGCAATTTCTTAATTGAAATTTGCTTGCAACATAGTTTGCAAATATTTGGTTAGTTGTGACGACTGTTTCATATTTGTATTTGTAACATTTTTTGTGTTCCTTAGTTTTGTTTGATTTGTTTGTATAATTGTAGGTCTCATCTTTCCTTTCATTTCAGTTTTTTACACCCTTATGTTTATACACTGTAGCGTTATTTGTCTTGTTATCTTATGGCAGTTATCATCACAGGTTCTGTGATCATTTTTTTCATTTCCCCTATTTAATTTAATTTGATCTCTGCAAATGTTTTCAGATTGTCTTTTCTTGTTTGTCATTTGTAATGTCTGTAGTTGACATATGACGTATAGTGGTATACACTGATAGTATAGTACAGATCAGTACTTTCTGATTGTTATTAGAAAAGGGAAATATTTTTTTTTTCCACAGGTACTCAAGTGATCTTTGATTACATTGAGGTATACAAGACCTTTGTAAGGCTTGTCTCCCAAAGTTATTGGTAAAGGGAAATATTTTTTTTTCCACAGGTACTCAAGTGATCTTTGATTACATTGAGGTATACAAGACCTTTGTAAGGCTTGTCTCCCAAAGTTATTGGTAAAGGGAAATATTTTTTTTTCCACAGGTACTCAAGTGATCTTTGATTACAGTGAGGTATACAAGACCTTTGTAAGGCTTGTCCCCACAGTATTTGAGATACAATTATTGTTGTCCACAGGTACTCAAGTTATCATTGGTTATTGTAAACCATACAAGTTTGGACTAAGACTAAGTCTAAGGTATAGACTTGTCTCCCATTAACAAAGAGAGTAATTTATTTACTTTTTCAGGTTTCTGATTTAAGAAGACAATATGTCTACCTTAGATTATTTCATTACACTAGGAAAATCTTTTGATAAGACTGGAAAAGACTTAGAACAATGGGCTGTTGCTCAATATGACAAAGCATTAGCTGCAGAAGAGAAAAAAATTGCTGCTGCTGTTGAAGAAAAAAAAAATTGCTGCTGAGGAAAAAAAAGCTGCGGCTGAGGAGAGAAAACTTCAAATAGAAGAAAAAAAAAGCTGCTGCAGAAGAAAGGAAAGCCTTAGCTGAAGAAAAAAGATTAGAAAAAGAAGCTGATACTGCTGCTGAACTTAAGAAATTGCAGATGCAAGTGGAGGAAAGGAGATTTGAGGCAGAACAGAAGAAATTAGAAGATGCTGCAGAACAGAAAAAACTAGAAGTTGCTGCTGCTGCAGAACAGAAAAAACTAGAAGTTGCTGCTGCTGCAGAACAGAAAAAAAACTAGAAGCTGCTGCAGAACAGAAAAGATTAGATAGAGAAGCTGAAGAGAGAAAAGCAATAAGAGAACATGAGTTTGAATTAGAGAAATTAAAATTGACATGTATGAGTAATGTTAATCAGGCATCTGGTGGTAATGGTAAACCCTTTGTGTACAAGGTCAAAGTACCAGCGTTTAACCCTACCAGTGATGACATAACATTTTGGCTTTCTAGATTTGAACGGGCTTGTCGATCTCATAATGTTGACAAATCACAGTATGTGAATCAGTTGTCTGAAAATCTAAAAGGGGAGTCTCTGAGTAAGTTATATTTTGTTGAAGAGGCCGACAAAGACAATTATGATGCTGTTAGGGCAGCTTTGATAAAGAGATATCAGCTGTCTGAGGAAGGTTACCGTCTTTTGTTTAAAACAATGAGACCTGAGGTAGGTGTAGAATTCTCAGATTTCATCTCAAAAGCACGAATTACACTTTCACGATGGATTGAATTATCCAAAACAGAGAAAAACATTTGATGGTCTTACAGATTTATTGCTAAGAGACAAGGTCATGTCTTCTGTAAATAAATCATTCCTAGAGTTCTTACATGAGCGTAAACCTAGTACAATAAAGCAAATGGAAGAATATTGTGACCAGTATGCCACGGCACACCCTGACATGATTCTTAGTAACTCTAACATTAAAGAGAGTATGCCAGTTGCTTCGGCAACAGAATATAATCAGAATTACTCACACAAATTCCAAGGAGCTAAAAATAAATTTGATAAAAAGGTTAATTGGAATAAATATCAAAACCAAGATAACCACTCAAATCAGGGTTCTTCTTCGAAGAACTGGAATCGGGCTGATAGTCCTCGACACGCGAGGGGTACCCATAATGTTAGAAATTCTCGGAAAGGGAGTAGCTATAGGAACTACCCAAGTGCTTCATGGAGACAAAAGAAACAATATTACAGGGATACTCAATATAACGAGCATGATGATTATGATCATGAATATTATGATTCAAACCCAAATAGGGGTTATAACAGAGGCAATAATAATTATAGAGACAATTATAACCGAGGTAGATCACAACACAAAAGACATGGTAAATCTTATTACCAGGCTAACTCTGCACAACAGGAGTTCCACGACACCGATAATCAGAATAATGATAAAAAAGACTCCAATAGTGTAGCAAATTCCGCTTTCGATTTTGCTAGAGCATCTGAGTGTTCGCAATGCAAAACATTATTCGATCCAACCACAGTTTCTACTTTAAGCTGCGGTCACCCACTTCCCGCTCTCCATGCGTCAATTGCGCATAATGGAAGGGGTGCTCTTGTCTTTAATAGGGGCCTAATAGATGGTACTCCGGTATCAATTCTTTTCGACTCGGGGTGCACTACCATTGGAGTGAGGCAATCACTCGTAAATCCTTCTCGAGCTACTGGCAATATAGTCAAATGTGTAACATTTGGTGGCACATTGGAGAAGTACTCCACTGCCATTATCAATATTGCTACGCCTTTCTTTACAGGAGAGGTGCAAGCATGTCTCTTGCCGAATCCGATCGCTGATCTTATCATCGGTCGCATTCATGGAGTGAAAGAATGCACTCCACAGCAAATCTCTAATTGGGAAAATGTTAATATGCAATCTGCTAATGCAGTAATCACTAGGGCTCAAGCTCTCAATATGCCACAATCTTCACATTCTGAAGATAATGATGCGCAGATCCAAGATGATCCCTTGGAGATTTCACATGATTCCTTTATTAAACAGCAGGAAGATGATCCTACTCTAAAGAAATTCTTTACTCTGGCAACAAAAGGTGATCCGAATAAGGATACAAATCGTAAATCTTGGATTACGATGAAGAATGGCGTACTTGTACGTATGGTACAAGACTCCGCTAAGTCCATTCATTCTCAAATCCTTGTGCCTAAAAATATGAGAGTTAAAATTTTACAGCACGCTCATGATTCGCAGTGTGCTGGACATATGGGTTTTTCCCGTACTAAAGCTAGAGTTCTTCAATCTTTCTTTTGGCCTGCTGTGAATAAGGACATACGAATCTATTGTCGATCTTGTAAAGTATGTCAAGAGATTAAATCCAGAGGTCCACGCCATGATGCACCTATTCAGGCTGCAGACATTCCCATTCGGCCATTTCAAAAAATGGCGATAGACATCATTGGTCCATTTAAGATAAAGTCTGCTAAGGACACCAATTTATTCTGACGTGTGTTGATATGTGCACACGTTGGCCGGAGGCTGTTCCTCTAAAGAGCATAACTACTGCTGATGTCGCAGATGCTCTTTGGTTAATATTTTCTCGTCTGGGGTTTCCAGCAGAAATATTATCCGACCATGGTACCCAACTTATATCGGATACCATGTCTCAAGTAATGTCGACTCTGAAGATAGAGAGATCGCTGAGTAGTATTTATCATCCTATGTCCAATGGGATGGTGGAACGTTTGAATAGAACTCTGAAAAACCTACTAGGTAAGATAACAGAAGATCATCCTCAGGATTGGGATAGGGTTTTACCCGCGGCTCTCTTTGCATATAGAGAGGTCGCCAACGAACATACAGGATTTTCTCCCTTTGAACTTGTCTTTGGCGCGAAACCGCGAGGTCCTATGTCCTTACTTCATGATCTTATAACTGCTGATAATATTGTCGATGACACAAAATCCTCTTATGAATATGTCATCGCACTTAGACACAAGATTATTGAAGCATGCAAATTGGCAACTGCTTCTTCTGAATTTGCGAAACAGAAGGCAAGGGAATTTGCCAATAAAAAGAGATGTTTGCGTCAACTTTGTCCAGGTGACAAAGCATTTGTCTTGCTACCTTGTAGGGAAAATAGACTTCTCATTTCTTGGAAAGGTCCGTACGATATAATATCAAAGGTTTCCGATGTTGACTATATCGTCGATATTGACGGGAAGCGTAAAACCTTCCACATCAACATGCTCACGGAATTCCATGAACGTCCTGATTATTTACAACCTGTTTTCCAGGCAACGGACGATTTTCCAGTCCAACATGGACAGTACTCATCTCTGTCAGTAATACAGGATGAGGAAACGAGTTTCTCGGATGTAAATTTACCTTTTCCAATGATTCCTCTTCACTCTAATGAATCATGGAAAGATGTTGCAATTTCTCCAGAATTATCTCCAGGAGAGCAGAAACAAGTTTCTACTATGTTAGAACAATTTCAGGATGTCCTTACTGACATTCCTGGTCAAACGGATGTCATTCAACATGACATTATTCTTACTGACCATAGTCCTATAAGAGTCAGACCGTATCCTATCCCGATACATTTCCAAGCACAGGTAGAGAAAGAGTTAGATGAGATGATAGAGTTAAAAATTATTGAACCATCCACATCAGCATATTCTTCGCCGATGGTTATAGTACGGAAAAAAGACAATAACATACGTCTTTGCGTGGATTATCGCAAATTGAATCAAGTGACTAAATTCGATGCTGAACCTATGCCTTTACTAGAAGAGCTACTTACGAGACTATCGAATTCTCACTTCTTTACTAAACTCGATTTGTCTAAGGGATATTGGCAAGTTCCACTATCCGAACACGCCAAACCGTTTACTGCTTTTTCGACGCCTAGGGGTCTATTCCAATGGAATTTCATGCCTTTCGGTCTTATGAACGCCCCTGCTACATTTGTACGCATGATGCGTCGAATCCTATCTCATCGCTCAGATGTCATTGCGTATCTTTATGACATCTGTCTTTTCAGTGATACTTGGAACGATCACTATAATGGTATAAATGAACTATTGTCTATCTTACGCGAGCATAACCTGACAGCGAAACCATCGAAAGCATGTATTGGTTTTAGCGAAATATCTTTCTTAGGACACCGTGTTGGTCATGGGTTCCTAAAAACAGAAGACCATAATACAAGTAAGATACTTAACATTTCTATTCCTAAGACTAAAAAGCAAGTACGAAGTCTCTTAGGTCTAATACAATTTTATGGACGATTCATACCGAATCTGTCCTCCATTATGTCACCTCTTTCTTCCTTGCTAAAGAAAGGGTCTCCTAATGTAGTCCATTGGACTCAAGAATGTCAATCCTCTTTGGATAAGGTTAAAACTATGTTTTCTACTTCACCTATCCTAGTATTACCTTCTAAGGATAAGACATTTATTCTTCGTAGTGACGCTTCATCCACCGGGATTGGAGCTGCACTAATGCAAGAGTACTCTGGAACTCTGCATCCTGTGATGTATATTTCTCGGAAATTAAATGCCGCAGAGAAGAATTACTCGGTCCTAGACCGTGAATTATTGGCTATGGTTTGGTCAATCCTTAAACTACAAAGATTTCTTCTGGGCGCGCATTTCATTGTGGAAACTGACCAGAAAGCTCTTACGGCTATTCAGAGTAAAAATCTGAAGAGCGCGAGATCAACGCGATACGCGATTGCTCTACAGCCATTTCATTTTTCGGTGCGAGCTATCCGTGGGTCAGAAAATGTGATGGCAGATATTTTGTCTAGATGCCCACATGATTCATAACTGTTATACAGCTTTGATACAATTGTTTCTATGTTGAAATGTGTACACATATGTAATATATCATATATTGATTGTAACACTACTTAGCGGTTCATGGATATTTATTCACCGCTGATTTTTTCAATGTTTTTCGTCTTTGATGATCATGATGTTAAGATATCTTAGATGGAATTTATGTATAAACTAATGTGGAAATTGTGTCATTGCTAATATTGTAGTATGCGTTGGTGACACCTCTCTGGAAATATTAATACTTAGAGAAGTGCTTTCTCTAAGGTCATAAAACTTATGCTTATCATCTGCGCATTGTTATTGGTGCGTTGTGAGCCTATTGTATGTTGCTCCTAGATGTATTTCAAAAAAAAAAATGTACCATTTTTTTTTTTCCCGAGGGGTGTGGTAATCTGTTGCGTGCATATTTTTGACGCACATATTACAAAAAATCGATATGGTTATTTAATATGGGAAAAATATAGACATGCTTCCATCTGTGTATGAAAATGCTGTTTATTGTAAAAGCGAGATAATCCATGTTTGATTCACACTTTTGATTATAGGAGTAATCGGTCTGGATATCGATCCAGCGCAAGAATAGTACGCTTGCGTTTGTACTTAATTTTAGGGCCAGAAAATATATTAATTTGCTTATTGTGTTTATGGCCTGAATTCATATGTATTACATATTATTAGTACAAGTAGAATCAGTCCTATATTGTATATTTTGGATGGGTATGAGGGACTAGATTCTTGTTAGCGGAAGTATGAGTTGTCTTAACAAGTCGTGATGAGTTCCGATGTACTGCTAAGAATGGCGGGGTACGTTTTTCAAGAGCTGGTCCCTTCGTCAAGAAAAAATGTCTTACGAAGTGGTTTTTTCTTCTGGAGGAGATAGTGTCTCTACGATAGTTTGTGTTAGAGACTCTCCTTATGTCAGTATATAGATGATTCGGACTCCAGGTAAACCCAGCTCGTATTTTTGATGATCTCTCGTCGGTTAGGCCTAGCTTGACTTTTGGGTGCTTCGATATGCTAGTGTCGTGTTTTGTATCGACGAAGATGACAGATTTTCCTGCAGCGGTTATGGCTACGTGAACTAACCTGATCACCGTAGTGCTGCATGGAACCATTTATGAAATCCTTTATATATCCATTGTAAATTAACTTTGGCTGATATTCTTCCTATGAATGAGTGAACGACAACTCAGGAAGGTAGCCATGTTGGATTTCGGTCATCGTCTGTTTTGATCACTGCCAAGAGAACAGATTATTTATCTTATTATCGGACAGTGACAGAGAGATCTCAATCCTGCTAGAAACCCCCTTTTCGTGGTTTCATAAGATGATGTATCATGACATTGAACTTTGATGTACTACCCATTATTTCTGCATGTGTCATGACTTCAGATCTGCTATGTATACCTACAAATTGTTATGTCAACAAAGCCTGATGTACTCGTATGTCCCAGTGTGTACGTCTGAATAAATTGAGTAAACTAAGATTCCAGCAGTCTGCATTGGTGCCTTGTAGACACATGTGTATGAGTGATTATATTGGTCAGCACACGAACAGTACACCATTCGCGGTAATCACACTCTACACTACTACTTCATACATACACCATCCTGCGTCGGCTGAAGTGACCAAGTTTAGGGCCTGCTTCCCCTGGAGCCTTTGCCTTCCCTAACTCAGGACTAGGGTGAGTTACCCATTTACAGCTGGGTAGACTGGAGCATGCCTGATCTCAACAACACACCACTCTTCCTTACAGAGCAGACAGACTGATACTTTACAGTGGTGTACTACAGGTGTAGTAAGAAATAACGTCTTTACAGGCGACCACAGCTGAGGTTCAAAGATGTGTGCAAGAGAGATATGAGGGCACTGGACATGGATCCAGCAACATGGGAGGATGAAGCTGCCGATCGCACTAAGTGGCGATGCTATTTACGGCACCACCTCAGATTGGGCGAAGAGAGGCTCACACAAGAAGCAGAGGTGAGGAGAAAACGTCGAAAGGAGCACCAGGAAAATAAGCAGCTGAGGGCTGCCACCTCAGGGGCGCATTCCCATAGTCAGTTATGACTGAAGGGGCTATTATTATTGTTATTATGATTCCTCTACACGAACATTGGGGACCTCGCCGGTATTACAGAGTTCGTGCACTGTGCTCAGATCCTCCTTGTGTAATCGATGGAAGGAGATCGGAGCACTGATGGAGTTGTCCGCGTGCAATGAAGATGGTCCTTAAAACCCACACCAAAGAGCCGCAACAATCTCCACGGACAGCAGAGATCCCCCGTGTGGTGAACCCACACAAATAACACTGACAAACAACATTTTTCTTTCTTATATAAGAATAAGTGTTCTTAGGTCAGTTTCTTGCGCTGATTTCAAATTTGAAATCCGTTTATCTCTATCACATCGGGTTCTTAAGATATTTGTGAATAAATATATTTTTGGGAAACCGTAAATTGCCCCGTTTCATTTTTACTATATAACTTATTAAAAATTAATAAAATGCAAAATAATTCTACTTTTTATACTGCTAAAAGATGCATGACATATGTTACGCTATTTTTCAAATAGTTGCTGTATTTTGAAATAATTCTGAGCGAAATATGGCTTCTAGAAGTTGTAGAAATTCGGCTGATCTGTTCTGTTACGTGTGCGGATATTTTACCGATCGTGTTCACTAGAAAAACTTTACACCATTACTAAAGAAAGCATATGAACTTTATTTCGATTCGAAAGTTGATGATGCAAATAAATCTTGGAAGCCAAATGCAGTTTGTTCGACTTGTGCAAATACAGTGGCAGGTTGGTTACGAAAATCGCCGAAGTATAAGTCGATGCTTTTTGGAGTGCCAGTAATATGGCGTGAACCGACAAATCACGCTACTGATTGTTACTTCTGCTTGACAAATATCCATGGTTTTACCTTTAAAACTAGAAAGTCTGTGGTTTATCCAAATATTGAATCGGTTTCGAAACCAGTGCCTCATGATCCAATCACGTGTCCGATCCCAGTTCCACCAGAACAATATCCGTTGGACGTGAATGAACCATCAGAAAGTGATAGTTTACATGCTTTAGAAAATAATTCTGACTCGGATTATATACCGGTGAATGATGGTGTTCACTTAATTAACCATTCAGAACTTTCAGATCTCATACGTGATCTCGCTCTTACCAAAGGACAAGCGGAATTACTCGGTTCGAGACTCAAAGAATGGAATCTTTTAGCGCCCAATACTCCTATTTCTAAATTTCGTCATAGACACAGAGAACTTGTTCAATACTTTGAGATGGATGATGACATTTGCTATTGCAAAGATGTAAACGGTCTAATGGTGCACCTCGGTCATGAGCACATAGTCAACGAATGGCGACTTTTCATCGACTCTTCCAAGACTAGTCTAAAAGCAGTGTTATTGCATAACGGACATTTATTTTCATAAATTCCAGTCGCCTACTCTGTTCATATGAAAGAAACTTATGACAATATGGCTATACTTTTGGCGAAAATAAAGTACAATGACTACCAATGGCGGATTTGTGGAGACCTAAAGGTCATTGCAATTCTCACGGGCATGCAGACTGGGTATACTAAATTGTGTTGCTTCCTATGTGAATGGGACAGCCGCAACAGACAGGAACATTATGCAAGAAAGGTGTGGCCTATCAGGGATCGTATGCAGCTCGGGCATAAAAATGTAATATACGAGCCATTAGTTAACAAAGACAGCATCAATTTACCACCGTTACATATAAAGTTGGGGCTCATGTAGAATTTCGTAAAAGCGTTAAATAAAACGAGCAAAGCTTTCACTTATCTTCGAGAAAAGTTTCCGCAAGTTAGCGATGCAAAGATAAAGGAAGGTATCTTTGTAGGACCTCAGATTAGGAAAGTTATTGCAGACAAACAATTCGAGAACTTGTTACATGGTAGTGAACTTCGCGCATGGATGGCATTCAAATCGATCGTCGATAACTTTCTGGGAAATCACAAATCTGTCGACTATGTGCATATTGTTAAGCAGTGCATAGATGCATACAGAATTATGGGCTGTACATGTTCCTCAAAATCCATTTGCTCGATTCGCATCTTGACTTTTTTCCTGACAACCTTGGCGAAGTCAGCGATGAACATGGAGAACGATTCCATCAAGATATCGCCGTAATGGAGTCACGTTATCAAGGACGGTGGAGTGTGACCATGCTTGCCGATTATTGTTGGATGCTTCATCGCGATGTACCACATGCAATTCACCGACGAACGTCGACTGCAAAGAAATTCAAGCCTACATAACTGTTATACTTCTTGTACGAATGATGTTGTAATACTGTATGCGTTGTTAAAAAACTTCAATTGCGTATTTCTAGAGATCCCGACCTGATAGAGAAAAACGGTTTGCAGATTTAAAAAAAGCGCATTAAAATTGACCAGAAAAACATAGAAATGTTAGAGAAAGAAAAAAATTTTTTTTTTTTGTTAGCCAGTGTAATCTCCACGGTCAGCAGAGATCCCCCGTGTGGTGAACCCACACAAATAATCCATATATTTAACAGTGCTAAAAGTATTATCGTAACTTATTTTTGTTAATTGAAAGGTGTGAAATTCAACAAGTGTTATCTAAATTATTTTTATTGAATAGTGTGAAAATATAAAGTGTTTAATTACATGACGGGGATGACGAAAATATCTAGATTTATTTTTATTGCATTGTATATAAATACTAAACCATTCTCACAATAGTAATTGTCTAAGTGAAAAGTCCTGTAATGAACACTGAACCAATCCTGTATAATTGTCGGGGAAATACGGAAAAGACGCGCATTGCATTTTGAAAGATCAACTGAACACCCATTAAAAGTGAACGCAGGCCTTTCAATTTTTTTTCATGGTGCACTGACAACTGACCGAATGTCATGATTAGTCGAACTACAGAGTACTATTGAAGTTGATATGGAATGGAAAAAAAATTAAATAACCATAGCAGACGTTAGTGACGTCATCAGGACAAGCAGCAAAAAGAACACATCATAATTATCCCCCCCCCCCCCCCCAAAAAAAGAGTCATGTTTTGGCGGGTTACTTGCTCGTAGGTATATACACTTTTTTTTTAGGATGGTGTCGCAGAATGCCTTATTCATGCATCCATTCTTTCTGTCTTTCCTTTCGCTACACTCTTCTATGTCTGTAATTACCGATAGTATTCTTCATGTGGAGCTACACACCCGTAAACCAACCCCTGTTTGACCTGCTTAGCCAGGCGTGAACAAATAAGTCACCACTTAGCAAAGGCTTGAGACAATAAAGATTAAACCACATTGTCATCTTTTTGTTCGCCTGCCTCATGTTGATTCAAGACACAGGCAATCAAGGGAGACAAGCCGCAACAGATGGGGTGATAATTAAAAATTATTTATTGTCACGAAATCAGTCGTGCAATTTTTATAACTCTCATTCACTCCGGCTGTATCTCTACATTTCTTCCTTTTTCTCACTCATCGTCCTATTATTTGGCATATTCTATGCCCTACATTATTTTATTGTGACCATTCACCAGACGTGTTAACGTTCCGCCAGGTGAACTGTTGTATTATCGTAACAATACCCGGTCATTATCACCTGTCAGTGGTAATACGTTTATCTCTTTGAGTCGCCGGCCACCTTTCAGAGGAGACGATCTTCGTTTGACAGAATATGGTCTTGTACGAGTATGAATAGGAAGCCAATATTGTCTGTCGAAATCAGTCTGGGGGAATTCACATACACAGGTGATAATTATATTATCACACACGCTGGCCGCCGTCTGTATCATTATTACCGATAAATCTGTGTGGGTAGATAATCTTGACGGCAGGCATTTAGACAAGTAATCAGTGCACAGATGTGTTTGTTTGCACAAGATGCCACCGGAAATATTACGGCATATGGAAAGAGGTCAAGCGATGGAATTTTAAATGTAATATTTTAAAACACACGAGTGAGATTATGAATTTAAACACCCCAACTCAGATAGTGCTAAAGAGCTTACCATTGGTTTGATTTGAGAGCCGGAATATACTTTGGTTCTCATTGGCAAGTTTGCTGGTAAGTACAATCTGGGATTTAAACTGAGAATGAGAGATATAATCTAGCGAAAACAGAGACACAGATCAGAGACTGCATCGCATCGTCAAATGAGCAAACTCCCAAAAGCCAGAGAAAGAAGGATCGGAACTAGAATTCCATAATTATAAGTGATAGATCGAGTATTTGAGCAACTTTGGAACTTACAAGTAAACCCGCATATTTAAATACAAGACTGGAAACTTAAGGGACCAGGACTTTAAATATCAAGACTGGAAACCTAGGAAACCCGTCATAAGAGAATATTTCCAGACCAAGTGATTCGCAGAACACCCGTCATAAGAGGAATTTCTCAGGCCAAGTGATTCGAGTACAAATAACCTAAATTTCTCTTGTCCATTCTAACCTGTGCAAGGAGATTGTAGATTCCCACATTTCTGGGGTAAGTGTAACATTTATTTTACAAATGGAAATTTGACATGTTTTTCTTGCTAGGTGGTTAATAATGAGGCTGGCAACCTCAACATATAAAATTACTTTGTTCATGAACCACTGCAGCAAGCGCTGGTGATTGTTTCTGGCTAGTCGTCAGGAAAACGGACAGCAGAAGTGACCATAGACTCCGACTGAAGCAGTAATGAGTGATGATTATATCACATGTTCCTGAAGTGTATAGTATCATTGTGCGAGATATATGTAACTTGTTAATGTTAGTTCAGGCACAAATCATTGTTTGCGCTGTCCAAGCACATATTTTCCTAGTTAATATATAGAAGAATATTGGTGATTTCTATTCATCATTCCTGAGTTACGCTGTGTATACTCAAGAATTTAATTACTCTGAGAGATTAACAAGGCTGGGTGAAGAGAAAGACGATGCGCCTGTGAATTTGCAGGCCACAAATGTACTCAGCAGAGGCATTTGTCTTTCTGTTTTGTCTAAAAAGTTCGTGGTTACAAGCTATCAGACTGTTTGAGGTACTGAATTTCCAATGCCACTGGTGTGAGAGAAGAGCATCAACACTGACCGCCTACATTGGACAAGTCTGCGAAGAAGTACCTGCTCACAAAAGAAGGGACGGAAACCACGGCTGCAAGACTCACCTAGATCAGTTAAGTCCTGATTAAAAGGCATCAGCAAAGCAAACTTTTATCTTTCCCCTGTTAAGTCTCTATGAAGACGCTTTCATCTACAATTTCACTAATCTTTCCATATTTATTTTAACCTGCTAAAGACTAATTCACTATTAAACGTGTTAAATGTTATTTTAAAACAAGTCAAACATAGTTGATTCAGTTATTACATGTATGAAAGCAAACGTAAGAGCACGACAAATATATATATATATATATATATATATATATATATATATATATATATATATATATATATATATATATATATATATATATATATATATAATATATATATATATATATATATATATATATATATAACCAACGGGCTGATCACCCGTTTGCCAGTCACTTCGATTACGGAAACAACAGCAAGTGGATTGATTTGCCGTTGCCCTAAAGACGCCAATAGGCGTGATGGGAAACAATGGCAAAGAAAACCTATCTGCTGTTGCCCTAAGACGCCACTAGGCGTAATGGCCACTGACTGCGTTGACGGTTGGTGGCTAAGGACGGAAGAAGAAGAATATATATGTATATATATATATATATATATATATATATATATATATATATATATATATATATATATATATATATATATATATATACATACATATATACATACATATACACATATATATATACATATATATATACATATCTATATATATATATATATATATATATATATATATATATATATATATATATATATATATATATATATATATATATATATATATATATATATATATATATATATATATATATATATATATATATATAAAGGTAAAGGTAAAGGATCCCGTTACACACCCATTGGGCATATTGGGAATATGGTGTTAGGCCCATATTTTTTTGACCATCGGCACACTAGGGGTGATGTGGTCAGGATAACACCGGCCGCCTTAACCTTCCCAGAAGTTGCTCTGGTACCCAGTTGGGGCTGGGTCGACCCAGGAGCCGTTTGCGGCCTAAAAAATCCCACCTCATCTGGGGATCGAACCATAGACCACTGAGCTAGGAAGCCAGTGCACTAACCACTATGCTACCGCGGCTCCCTATATATATATATATATATATATATATATATATATATATATATATATATATATATATATATATATATGTATATATGTATATATATATGTATATATATATGTATATATATATGTATATATGTATGTATATATATATATATATATATATATATATATATATATATATATATATATATACATATATATATATATACATATATATACAAACATATATATATATATATATATATATATATAGATATATATATATATATATAGATATAGCTAGACAAATATTTACCTCTAAACAGAGCTTTACCATTATAAGAGGAAATTCGCTGAATTAACTCAGCTGGGGGCTTGAACGGGCTAAACACCATTGCTTAAATCCTTCACGAAAGGCGACGGATCAGATACAAGTTAACAAGCAACATTAGTCTTGACTTCTGAGGATATCTTGTGAAATCTACCTTAAAGTAGAAGCGTCATTACCCTTCTTTCTACATCTCTACCAAGAGTAATCGTGTGCGAAGGTAGACACTTTTGACGACCCATTTAGATACTCTTGAGTTTTGGCCACTGTTGGACTACTACTGCAAAGCAGGGGAGGCACTCCGTAACATTTACAAAACTTTTGATACCGCGACTAGCAGTGAAAAGCCACCTCACCTCCCCATCCCCCAGAAGTATGTCCTTTCTTGCGATTAACAATTAATGTACTGGGGGGAAAAGGGGGGGGGGGGGGGGGGGAAGAGAGCTAGTAACCTCAGTCATGTCAAACAAACTGTTACAGAAATTTGTGTTGTCTTTGATCCACCATCCATGTGCGTTGCTGTTGGTGATGCTACAGAAACTGTCACTGGAAGAACCTTCCTTCAACGTAGTTAGCTGTAGTGGTCATCTCATGCATCTGTGGCATCGAAACAATGAGTACGAATTAGAAGTAAGAGGGGACACATAAGAATCTGCATAAACGTCAATATATGAAAATACGGGACATATTACATACATAGAAACACTGATATAAAGACGTCCCGGACAGAAGTAGAAATAGAATGAAATATAACGACGTCACGACAAATACTTTAGTCACACAGTCATAGTCCCATTGTAGATACTGCAGTAGGGGAATGTAGCGTTATAGACATCTATACCAGGTTTGAGTATTACAAGGCGGGGGTAACAGGGTCCTTTATCTGCTGCCTTTATCTTCCCTAACTAAAGTATAATAAAGTATAATTATTATCCACGTAGAGTGGGGAGATAGAAACATGACGTTACCAGGTTAATTTAGTCGTAGCGGTTAACAAAAAACAACATATTGTTTACAAATCCATTGAAGGGAAACAAGACGTTTCACACTTGACTGAGCGTTGACAAACGAATAGGCCAGGGCTGGCCAACCTGTTTTGTTGCATATGTCAAAATTGGCGATAATATAATTTTTTTTTTTAAATTCTAATAATTATGTTCTTATAAAAATGATCTCACGTGCACATGGGAATTTCAATCCGCAGATTATCATTTACAGTTATTATATTTGTATGTTACATTTTTTTTTTAATGGAGGATAGAACCAAATGTTTAAAAGCATTCTTAAAGAAGTAAGCAACCAATAAGTCTTCTGAAGTGTTCTTAAATGTAACAGCTTTCGAAATTACATGTTATTTATAACTTAGGATTTACAAGAAGTAGAATTAATGAAATAGTAACAACAATAACGGAACTTTTTTTTTTTTCAAGAAAACACGAGGAGTCATGTTGCTTTTTCACATCTATTTCAGAAAACCAGTTAATACAATTCTTTATATCAATATTTTTATAAGGACTATTGAAAAATATAACATACTTAATACATGGTTTTGTACTTTATAAGTAACACAAGAAGTGTGAACATGAAGTGATAAGCTTTGGGTTATATTTTGAATATAAAACATTCTATTTTAAAAAATCAAGGTTTAAAAAAAATAAACAAACCTTATTCTCGGTGAGACCTTTGTTGATGCACCAACGACGACATATCGGTATATTTTTATATCAGGGGTGAGCAGCGAGTCGATCACAATTTACCGGTAGATCCCATTGGAAGATTTTGTAGATCTTTAGGTGTTTGCGGAAACAAAGGGGGGTGGGGGTGGTGAGAAGAAAAAACTTTTTAAACTAGGGAAATTTCGGACTAGACCTCTCCCACAGGGATTTACAATCGCGATGTCCCCGGAACCAAAAGTACTTTTTCTATATTCCCCGTGAAAACTCTCGAGCTAGCTACAAAAATATATTCCTGAACTGCATAAGATATGGTGATCTTTTCTTTGTAAGGTTCATTTTTTTTTCCCCCCCCCCCCCCCCCCGCTTAAAATTATACACTCGTTCACAAACGTATGTATATATATATATATATATATGGTACAACTTTAGAGGGATGAGTGTTGCTAAGGTAGATCCCAAAAGCTCCTAGGTTGCCGACGCCGGTTTATATCATGCTTGTATGTGGTTGTTTTGAAAGATGTACATGCAGCACGAGTTTCGTCAATATGTCTACTTCTATAATTAAACTTGGCAAACTTCATCACTAAAAAACAAGTAGTATTTTATAGTTCATCGCTTTAAGTCAACAAATCTTTGCCGCCAAACGGTACTGTTTTGTAAATCAATCTGTTGCATTCACAATGTATCCGAATTAATCTAAAGCAACATATTCAAATTTAGTTCGCTTAATAATGTTACACTGTCTGCATACTTCATGGATTTTGCAGTTCCTTCAGATGACCTGAACTTAAGAAATCTTGAAGAAAATTGCACAGTAGATGAATCAATGTTGCTCGAAAACTGCATTTGAAGACTTTAAATATATATATATTTTTTGATGATGAATTTAAAGATTAGTCATGTGATTGTTATGTTTCGCATGTTTGGGAAATAATGAAGTATGCTGCTGTCGACGTCACGTTTACAAACTTTCAGTTTGGTGTCAAAGGCTTTTCTGTTATTAAACATAGCAGCAAGTGTTTTGCCAGATTCCTGAAATTTGGTGATCATGTCATTAATGTTAGGAGAAATATGTTTAAAAAAAAATAATCAATGTACAAATTCAAACAATGTCAGATAATTCTTGCAAGAACATTTTTCCTTCCCAAAAAACAAAACAGACGATAAATATTAATTTTTTGTTTTTATGAATGCGGTGTAAAGAATCTTGAGGCGACACAACAAGCTGCGTGGCAAAATAAAATTTCGCGGGCCCTCTATGGCACGCGTGCCGAGGGTTCACCACTCCTGGTATAGTCCCATAGCAGAAACTGCCTTTCAACGCTCAGTGATAGTGGATCAAAGACAAGCAGAAACTGCTATAGGGGAGTAATGTGTTAGAGACTTCACCATAATAGGTCCAGCTTTGTCTTATGAGATGGGGTGATCAGTTCCCAAGTACTGCTGTCTTTGTCGTCCCTAATTCAAGCGCATAGTGAGATACACATGTACATCTGTGTAGACTGGAGCGTTACGCTGACAGGTTTCGATCATGGACACGGTAACTATGCCCGAGAGCCATGGTGTCAAATGCTTAACTCTTTGACTCCGGAATTATTTTCCACCCTGTGCCGTAATTTAAATTCGTAATAGACTAAAAACAACTCTCAGAGCGTTGTTTTGGCACGGGTGTGATGTCTGAACAACGCTCTGAGCGTTGTTCCGGAGTCAAAGAGTTAACCAAGTAAGCACTGGTCTGTGAGTAGTAAATACTGTTAAACTGAAATAAGGATATGGCACGCACTCGTAATAAATAAAGACGGAGTTCAGTAATATCCATAAAAGCAACACAAGTGATAAGCACTCAGGGGATTTGAACCAGGAATCATTAGAACGCTGCAAAATGTGGCAGGACACACGACCAGCTAAGTACTCTAAAATAAGGACATCTCGTGTGCACGTTGCGCATGTTAAAAATCCCACGGCAGTTGAAAATCGTAAAGAGTAAGCCACACGGCCGCCTTGCAAAATTTAAAAATTAATAAACCTACCCACGACAAAAATGTTTATAGAATGTATGATTCCTGTATACACACATTCGGATCCTCTCTGGTGCACTGTGCTGAGATCCTCCTTATGTGATCTAAGGGGGGAGATCGGAACACTTATAGAGTTATCAGTGTGAAATGAAGATGGTCCTTAAGCCCAAACCAAATAAAGTGGTTTCACCAGAGGTGGTCATTCTCATGACACTAACTGCAACAATGGAATATCAATAATTGTTCCATACATTTTATTGCATAGAATAACAGATGATTACATAGTGTCAGGAATCAGTCGTTCTTCATAACGCATACAAATTGATTTTTTTTTTACTGAAAGGTATGACATGACAAACGACTGATTAATGAATAACTGATCATTGACTTTTTATCTGAGCAGTAACGTATGAAAATATTACTTTACATTTTTTAGTCCATTTGGTTAGAATAATAACTTTTTTCCTTTTACTTATTTGAGCGTACCCCCTTGTAATTTCCATGGCGTCTTGAAGAGACACAGAAAGAACAGGACGACTGCACCCTCAGGTACTGGGCGACTGCACCCTCAGGTACTGGGCGACTGCACCCTCAGGTACTGGACGACTGCACCCTCAGGTACTGGGCGACTAACGCCAGGATTTATGAGGCTGGCAACTTCATAATGTCAAATAAATTACCTCAGAAACCACTGCGGCAGGAGCATGTGAATGTTTGGCGCAGGCTTCTTGCAAGTTGGCCAACTTCATTAGTGGTTCCATGCTCAGAAAGAGTGCAAAGGAAAATGATGATGATGATGATGATGATGATGATGATGATGATGATCATGATGATGATCATGATGATCATGATGATGATGATCATGATGATGACGATCATGATGATGATGATCATGATTTCAGGTTAGAAGTAGATCTACAATCGGAAGCACCGTGACAGGTTAACTGACTGTATTTTTCTCTCCAGATAATCATGAAGAACTTCAATCCATCAGGATGTATACAAGCTGCTACAACTGCATCTGTCTTTATTGCTTGGACAGTCACATCTTTTCTTTGCCACCAGTGCGGACAAACTTTTCTTCAGATCTCTGAAAACAACTTCTTTTTATCAGATAGTGCTTCTGAAGCCTGGGGATTGGCCTTCTCTCGATTTTTATTGGCTTTTATTCTCACAGCGGTTCAGGCAAGTTCATAACTTTAATGTTAAATGTAGTTGTATAACTTAAGTAACCTAACCTCCGTTTGAAACTATGTATGGGACCTAAGACGCATCAAAAGTGAGGAATGCAGTAAGCGACTCATAGCTTGACTGCTTGCGTCATGGTCAGCGAACCAAAGCTGACCAAGACCCTACTCCACCTCCAAGTGGTGGTCCTGGAAACAGGTTGCATCACTGCAGTCTGGCTGAGAGAGTAGAGATGGAAGAGGGAAGGCAAACCCGGTCCTAAAAAATGACGTGCTGAAGTCGGATGTGTCGGCCGAAAGGCACAAATATCGCAGCTTCGCAGTAAACGGACACAACGCAACCAAGAACGAGGAAGAAGGAAGAAGACACTATGTATGCGCATTATCTTGCGATATAATTATCGCAAGTGATCATTCCAGATCGCAGCACATGATCACATCCGAGCAAAGTGCTTTTAAGCGTTACTCCATTGTGCATATCAGATGTTAAATTGAACGTTTAGGGTTTCTGTTGCCGCCCACGGGAACTGGAACTATTTATGTCGATCTCTAGGGTTACAAAACATTATGTTGCTTGATTACCACGTATAATCCCACCACCCGAGGGGGGGGGGGGGGGGGGGGGCTGTTCGGTCTCTGACGAAACCAAGAAAGTATAAGCTTACTGTTCCATGAGGTATGTCGAAAGAGGTGACTAGATTAAGGTTGTTCAGGTTGCTGGCAACCGTATCATGTAAAATAACTTGCTACAGCCACCATCGTTGTAAAATGATAGTAAATGCTTTTTTGCGTGCGCTCCCTGCAAGGGAACGAGCTGCAATTTGTTGATTCCTTGCTCTATAGGTCGCAAAAAGGAAAGTGATAAAGATGATAAAGCTTGTAACTGACATTGGTGAAAGAATATGAAGTTGTGCGATGACTGAGGAAAATCAGGATATACTTGTTGTTTTGTGTTTTTTTTTTTTTGGTTTTTTTTCGGTCCTTCTAGACACTTTCATTATGTAATGTTCTTATTCTTCTCATACTTGGTATCTGCGTGTAATATGTGGCTTATCAGAGCGAGTAACATAACCGATTTAGGAATAAGTGTTTGTCGGTTATTTCTCGCCACGACAGGAAAAAAACAAAAACAAAACAAAAACAAGAGAAAGAAGGAAAAGATATCAATGTCTATTCTGTATTTTACGACTACGGTAATTAATATGGCACGTGCAGTCTCCAAGGGTTTGTGAAAGGAAAACAAAAATTACAACGTCCTTAAGCATGTCGTAAAAGACAACTGTAGTGTGAAATATAAATGTTAACAGTAGTATGAAATACGAATGTTAACAGTAGTATGAAATATGAATGTTAACAATAATGTGAAACATGAATGTTGACAGTAGTGTGAAATATGAAGGTTATCAGTAGTTTGAAATATGAATGTTAACAGTAGTGTTAAATATGAATGTTATCAGTGGTATGATATTTAAATGTTGACAGTAGTGTGAAATATGAATGTTGACAGTAGTGTGGTATAGGAACATTGATAGTAGTGTGGTCAATGGCAAACTACTGAATGAAAAAAAATTGCCTAGAAAAATCACAAACACCCAACAAAAGCTGGGGTTGATTGCCACGTCCTGTAAAGGATAAGCAATTAACTTTTAGTAGTGTGGTATCCAAATGTTGACAGTTGTGTGAAATATAAATGTAAAGAGTAACTGAAACTATATTGTAACTGAGTTTATAGTATGAACAATTTTTAATGTTACATTGATTTCCATTCTTAAATATACGCTTTTCGATTACTCCACGTCTATTCCCCTCCGCCCCCTCCCCCCTCAACATACAAAATAAAAGAACACAAATCAAACAAACAAACAATATGAAAAGCGCATGTGTAATTCAACATCAATTGTTTTTTTTTTTTTTTAATTTACCTACAGTTTGATTTTTAAAACATAAACGTAATAAAAAAAAGATAAAGGTTGTTCCATAGCAAGCTACTGCAGTAGGGGAGTGACGTGTTAGAGACTTCCCCATACTACGCCCAGTATCGAGAGGAGGGGTGATCAGTTCCCTTTCTTTGCTGCTTTTTCTTCCCTAACTCAATAGCAAAGTCAGGTACCCATTTACAGCTGGGTAAACTGGAGCGCGGCGACACCGTGAATCGAACCAGGCACGAGAGACCAGTGCTCTAACCACTCTGTTAATCAGACGCTCAGCGCATAAAGTTAGATAAAATAAAATTAGTCCCGGATACTACCGTAAGGGTGTGAAGTGTTAGAGACTTTATTATACCAGGTCCAACTTCCATAGGTGTTGACGACCAATTCCTTTCCCTCCCTACTTTTGCCTTTTCTAATTGTAGTGAAATTGACAGAGATACAACGGTAAAATACCTCCAAAGATAACATTTAAGGATAAAAACATAATGCGTAGGCTGCGAATAGTACATGATCGCCTAGACCGCGGGTCATCATCCTCCATAATAATTGACTTGCTAGACAGGAGGGGAACGGCGGATCAAAAAGGAAAAAAATATGACTGGAAAGATTGCGTGAGACTAGAAAGGCTAAGGAGACGCAATTGGGGGGGAAACGGAGAAAAGTCACGTTTCCCAAGTTGACATAAAAAGTAAGCAACTCGACAGAAGGGACCATAGATATGTTACGCCACAGTCATTTATTGGACGCTTTTGCAATACCAAGCCCTTGATTTGAATTCAGCGGCTAAAACGCAGATGTTTGGAATATTACAAAATTTAAAAAGTACTTTTTTCTTAATATTAATGTTAGGAATATAAAAATTAGCTGGCCGGATGGCCCATTCTGAGCAGTGAACTAATATGGTCTTAATTTTACAGACGGATAGATAATATTGAAGATAATGACAAAAGACAGTGTTGTTCACATCATCGACAGACTGTATTGAATCTAAAAGTGTCGCTAATTGCACAAAAAAACACGACCTCGAGACGCAGGTGTTCAAATCTACGTAGTATGGAATAGAGGGACATTGGTGGTAGCTGTGTCTAAATATAACTTTTAACGACAAAATTTTGGAGGGGAGAGAAAGGTTGGTTCAAAAATCAAGTACATTTTTGTTGAAACACAAGTAGAGACGGACAGACTAACAGATAACCATCCATACTTGACTGAAGCATGACTGAAATGACTTTAGTGTAGGAAATTTGAATTTAAAATAAACCTAGGCAGTGATTGGCCACAGACAATCATATCATTAGCGCTCAGACGCGAAAGTGGGGCCATTCTTCAATAGTTGTTCAGTGATAGACACAGATTTTAAAGTGTGGTGATTTCCATATGAAAGAAAGTGAAAGAAATTTAGGGACGCCATACTATAGCCAGCAGCTCAGCTGAGTTTTGCTAGCAATTCTGTGTTATTTATTCATAATCTGGTAAGATTGAAATTATTTCCTTATATATTTTGAATATTGTTTCATGTTCGAGTGATTTGATACTGCCATATCGAAATCTAGCCTTACAAACAAGTAGGGATTTGCTCTAGACCCCCCGCCCTAGTCAGGGTCTAGGGACCAACAATGTACATAAACTCCAGCAAGGATTATGCAAGACAGATCAAGTGTTGAGAATAATGAAACATATTACCTATCCTCTTTTAGGGCAGAAAACTAATAAATATTTTTCAGAATCTATAGTCTGGGAGGATCTATCTGATGTAAAACCACCATGGTAAATGTGCTGTTTGGTCAGAGAGATCTGACCTGTCTGTATGATGTGGTTGTTGTGTCAGTGTTGTGTCCAGACGTGGGTAGAGAATAGATTTTGACACATGGCCCATACTTTGATTGCAGAGCTGTGAGTTTCTGTTGTCAACAAAGCAGTGTCTATTCAGTTGGTGACTTAACTCGAGTGTATCTGTGCAGTACTTGTGACAGAGACCACCATTATTGCCCGCCAGCACGGAGAGGTGGGACCACAAGATTTCAGCACCAGAGCTACAACTACAAGATGAGTGAGCCTCTGGTCTGCTGGACATTCACCAACGCTTGGTAGTTACTAATATCCCCATAAAAATTCCCACCATTTTCTGGACACTGTGTAGTCAATATAGACAGGTGTGATGAGGCCACCCCAACAGCACAAACATTAACTATCCTCCCAAGTAGATGACTACTAGAACATTTTAATAAAACTAACTAGTATAGTACATATATATGTACACTATTGCATTTATGATATAATATTCCATGCATTTCTTTCATAATCTCTAAATCCTTTTAAGTTCTGGTCAACCTAAAAAATTGATCCAGAACAAAATAAATGTAATTCTATCAAAAAATTTTACACACGTGAGTTAGTTCAGTGTATTTTAACATTTATTAATATTATTAGTCTTGTTAAATATATGTGGGTATATCTATAACCTATTGTGTGTTTAGAAACCAGGCACCTTTGTCGCTAGAGACCATTGCTCTAACCACTTTGACCATCTGACACTGTTGAGTGGAAGTATCAAATGTACTCTTGTATTTTGAAAAAAGATTTACCTTCTGTTTCTTATTTTTCAGGTTAAATATTTTCTTAATTGCTCTGTTGTATTTTATTACAGTGCACAACTTGCCTTTTGTTGGTGCATTCTGAGACGAGGCGCAGAACAACGTGCACCACAAAGGCATATGCACTTCTCGTAACATCACACGTCCTTGCTACTTTGTCCACCAACTACAGCATGACTTACATTGAGGTAAAGTCTGTCTTCATATAGTTCAGTGCTTCTCAACATGGGCAATGCCATATTTCTACGGGGTAGCAGTAAGCTGGTAAAGTACTTTTTTTCCAATTAACAGCGACTATAGGGGGGGGGGGGGGGCACAGATGTGTAGATCCTACATTTACCCTCAGGAACATTATAGAGCAGTGCTCAGAATGGCAAAGACAGCTGTAGATTAATTTCGTTGACTTTGAAAAGGCTTTTGACAGTATACATAGGGACAGTTTATGGAAAATACTGAGGGCTTATGGAATTCCAAGCTGCATAGTGTCAATCATAAAAAGGCTATATGCCAACTTTACGTTTAGCATTGGGCATAGCAACCTAACCTTTGAAGTGAAGACAGGAGTACGACAGGGATGCCACTTATCAACCACTCTATTTTTAACAGTCATAGACTGGGTGATGCGCCAGACAACAGAGGGCAATCCAAGAGGAATAAGATGGACTACATTTTCTACATTGGAAGATCTGGAATATGCAGATGACATTGCACTGCTAGCACATTCACATCAACACATCCAGGAAAAAACGGATAGACTTAATAAGTATAGCCAGCAGGTGGGCTTGAACATCAACCTAAAGAAGACAGAGGTCATGACGCTCAATGTGAGCAACCCTGAGCCCATATCAGTAAGGAATCAGCAACTGGAACAGAGACAGATGCCTTCACAAACCTAGGATGCATAGTAACACCAGACGGCGGAGCAAGCAGAGACATCAACAACAGAATGAACAAAGCAAGAACAGCCTTTTTTTAGTCTAAACAACATCTGGAAGTCCTCTCAGTACAGCACAAGCACAAAATTAGGATTATATCAGAGCTGTGTGCTTTCTGTGATTCTCTATGGCGAGGAGAGCTGGAGAGTTACAGAGAAGGAAATGTCGAAATTGTCCTCTTTTCACACATCATGCCTAAGAAAAATTCTCCGAATCTTTTGGCCGAATACCATCACCAACCAAGATCTGCTTACTCGGAGCAAGCAAGAGGACATGAAGCAAGAGGACATGCACACCATCATAGCTGGCAGACGCTGGAGCTGGGTTGGCCATGTCCTCAGAAGAGACCCCGATGCTATCACAAGAACAGCTATGCTATGGACCCCTGAAGGAAAACGAAAGAGAGGCCGACCAAAAACAACTTGGCGGAGGACTGTGGAGGCTGAGATGCAAAGAATGAACCAGAGTTGGGGCACTGTACAAAGGATGGCCGCCGACCGAGCAAAGTGGAATCAATTTGTTGTTGCCCTACAAGACGCCACCAGGCGTAATGGCCACTGACTGCTTTAACGGTCGGCGGCTAAGGATCAAAGAAGAAGAAGATAGATGTAAATGAGGAAGCCATGAGCAACAAAAAAAAAAAGAAGATTGAGAACCCTTGATATAGTTCATCCTATTGAATCAGGCAAAACACACTTGAGGTTCACGGGTTTATGATTTGTTAGATCTACTGCTTGCTACATTACGCCCAATACAAATTAAACATATTCAATTTAAACGCCAAGTTAGTCCTGTTATATGGCTCTGAAATATGGAGCACTCTAAAGAAAACAACAACCAACGCGTTACAGGTTGTCATAAGTAAGTGCTTGTCTAAAATAGAAGGGTTGAAATGCTGCGACAAGGTTACCAGTGTGGAATGGATGATAAGATGCAGACAAGTGGCAGTAAAACATGAGATGATAAGATGAAGCTGGAGATGGATATGATACACACTGTGATAACTGGTTGATAGCATTTCGCAGTCCTGGCTCGTAGTGCTGTGAACAGGTTTTCTCAGTGTACCTTATCCATCTTCGGTGACCATTTATTACGCAAGCATTTATTTATGAAAATCTATAGCTTTTTAGTTGTTTGTTTTTGTTGTTGTCCATGCTTCAGAGCCATACAATGGAACTGACATGATATTTGAATTGAAAATTTTGATTTTAAGTTGGCCTTGATTTCTTTCAGTGGTCACAAATTTCTTAATGCAATTAAACCTTCTCTAGCATTTCGTATTCTACTTTGATATCATTGTCTGTCCCTCCAACTGTGTCTATATTCTTCTTCTTCTTCTTCCATCCTTAGCCACCAACCGGCAAAGCAGTATGTGGCCAGTACGCCTAGTGGCGTCTTAGGGCAACAACAAATTGATCAATCTATCGCTGTTTCCACCACGCCTAGTGGCGTCTTTGTGGAACAGAAACAGACCAAACAATCTATCATTGTTTCCGTAATCAGATTGGTTGGCAAGCAGGTGATCAGCCCACTGTATGTGTCTATATTACTGCCAAGGTATATGTAAGATTTTGCAGCTTGTTGGGGTGTTTCTTCCAGTACAATATGGTTATCGTTTGCTGCATTTTGGTTGTAACAGGTAACTGCCGGTTGACTGTGAAGAGCCTACAGTTACGCTTGAAAGTATACCATAGGACATAAAGTCCACGAATACTCTCAGGGTGTTCGGTGTCGTTAAATTTTGTTCCACCTCAGCTTTCTGTTGCCTGAGTTACTCAAACGGTGCTGCTGATAGAGTTGTAAGCCCTCCATAAATATTACAACACCTGTAAGGATATCCTGAATAAAGTTTTTTTAATGCGACAAGGCACGCTGAGTACAGTAAGGAATCAGCAACTGGAACAGACAGACACCTTCACATACCTAGCATGCATAGTAACACCAGACGGCCATCAACAACAGAATGAACAAAGCAAGAACAGCCTTTTTAGTCTAAACAACATCTGGAAGTCTGTCGTGGTTGAGTTAAAGTGTAAGAGTATTTGTCGAGTTGGACAATAGTGGTGAAATCGACAATGATAGTGAACTGACAGAGTTATAGATTACACATAGATAATGTGTAAATAGGAGGTGGACTTGAGACCAACTTGGAGGAAGATTTATTAAAAGTTTATCTCTCTCTCCAAGCCTCAACACACTTTTATAGTCTAAGCACCTCCCGCTCTCTCTCTTTTCTCTGATCCAAATAAAGACTATAGTAAAGAGCTTGAAAATGTTAATTATGGATGAAAGGGTCGTGAACAGCGCTGTAAAGACGTTATTTCTTACTACACCTGTAGTACACCACTGTAAACTATCAGTCTGTCTGCTCTGTAAGGAAGAGTGGTGTGTTGTTGAGATCAGGCATGCTCCAGTCTACCCAGCTGTAAATGGGTAACTCACCCTAGTCCTGAGTTAGGGAAGGCAAAGGCTCCAGGGGAAGCAGGCCCTAAACTTGGTCACTTCAGCCGACGCAGGATGGTGTATGTATGAAGTAGTAGTGTAGAGTGTGATTACCGCGAATGGTGTACTGTTCGTGTGCTGACCAATATAATCACTCATACACATGTGTCTACAAGGCACCAATGCAGACTGCTGGAATCTTAGTTTACTCAATTTATTCAGACGTACACACTGGGACATACGAGTACATCAGGCTTTGTTGACATAACAATTTGTAGGTATACATAGCAGATCTGAAGTCATGACACATGCAGAAATAATGGGTAGTACATCAAAGTTCAATGTCATGATACATCATCTTATGAAACCACGAAAAGGGGGTTTCTAGCAGGATTGAGATCTCTCTGTCACTGTCCGATAATAAGATAAATAATCTGTTCTCTTGGCAGTGATCAAAACAGACAGACGATGACCGAAATCCAACATGGCTACCTTCCTGAGTTGTCGTTCACTCATTCATAGGAAGAATATCAGCCAAAGTTAATTTACAATGGATATATAAAGGATTTCATGAATGGTTCCATGCAGCACTACGGTGATCAGGTTAGTTCACGTAGCCATAACCGCTGCAGGAAAATCTGTCATCTTCGTCGATACAAAACACGACACTAGCATATCGAAGCACCCAAAAGTCAAGCTAGGCCTAACCGACGAGAGATCATCAAAAATACGAGCTGGGTTTACCTGGAGTCCGAATCATCTATATACTGACATAAGGAGAGTCTCTAACACAAACTATCGTAGAGACACTATCTCCTCCAGAAGAAAAAACCACTTCGTAAGACATTTTTTCTTGACGAAGGGACCAGCTCTTGAAAAACGTACCCCGCCATTCTTAGCAGTACATCGGAACTCATCACGACTTGTTAAGACAACTCATACTTCCGCTAACAAGAATCTAGTCCCTCATACCCATCCAAAATATACAATATAGGACTGATTCTACTTGTACTAATAATATGTAATACATATGAATTCAGGCCATAAACACAATAAGCAAATTAATATATTTTCTGGCCCTAAAATTAAGTACAAACGCAAGCGTACTATTCTTGCGCTGGATCGATATCCAGACCGATTACTCCTATAATCAAAAGTGTGAATCAAACATGGATTATCTCGCTTTTACAATAAACAGCATTTTCATACACAGATGGATGCATGACTATATTTTTCCCACATTAAATAACCATATCGATTTTTTTTGTAATATGTGCGTCAAAAATATGCACGCAACAGATTACCACACCCCTCGGAAAAAAAAAATGGTACATTTTTTTTTTTGAAATACATCTAGGAGCAACATACAATAGGCTCACAACGCACCAATAACAATGCGCAGATGATAAGCATAAGTTTTATGACCTTAGAGAAAGCACTTCTCTAAGTATTAATATTTCCAGAGAGGTGTCACCAACGCATACTACAATATTAGCAATGACACAATTTCCACATTAGTTTATACATAAATTCCATCTAAGATATCTTAACATCATGATCATCAAAGACGAAAAACATTGAAAAAATCAGCGGTGAATAAATATCCATGAACCGCTAAGTAGTGTTACAATCAATATATGATATATTACATATGTGTACACATTTCAACATAGAAACAATTGTATCAAAGCAGTATAACAGTTATGAATCATGTGGGCATCTAGACAAAATATCTGCCATCACATTTTCTGACCCACGGATAGCTCGCACCGAAAAAATGAAATGGCTGTAGAGCAATCGCGTATCGCGTTGATCTCGCGCTCTTCAGATTTTTTACTCTGAATAGCCGTAAGAGCTTTCTGGTCAGTTTCCACAATGAAATGCGCGCCCAGAAGAAATCTTTGTAGTTTAAGGATTGACCAAACCATAGCCAATAATTCACGGTCTAGGACCGAGTAATTCTTCTCTGCGGCATTTAATTTCCGAGAAATATACATCACAGGATGCAGAGTTCCAGAGTACTCTTGCATTAGTGCAGCTCCAATCCCGGTGGATGAAGCGTCACTACGAAGAATAAATGTCTTATCCTTAGAAGGTAATACTAGGATAGGTGAAGTAGAAAACATAGTTTTAACCTTATCCAAAGAGGATTGACATTCTTGAGTCCAATGGACTACATTAGGAGACCCTTTCTTTAGCAAGGAAGAAAGAGGTGACATAATGGAGGACAGATTCGGTATGAATCGTCCATAAAATTGTATTAGACCTAAGAGACTTCGTACTTGCTTTTTAGTCTTAGGAATAGAAATGTTAAGTATCTTACTTGTATTATGGTCTTCTGTTTTTAGGAACCCATGACCAACACGGTGTCCTAAGAAAGATATTTCGCTAAAACCAATACATGCTTTCGATGGTTTCGCTGTCAGGTTATGCTCGCGTAAGATAGACAATAGTTCATTTATACCATTATAGTGATCGTTCCAAGTATCACTGAAAAGACAGATGTCATCAAGATACGCAATGACATCTGAGCGATGAGATAGGATTCGACGCATCATGCGTACAAATGTAGCAGGGGCGTTCATAAGACCGAAAGGCATGAAATTCCATTGGAATAGACCCCTAGGCGTCGAAAAAGCAGTAAACGGTTTGGCGTGTTCGGATAGTGGAACTTGCCAATATCCCTTAGACAAATCGAGTTTAGTAAAGAAGTGAGAATTCGATAGTCTCGTAAGTAGCTCTTCTAGTAAAGGCATAGGTTCAGCATCGAATTTAGTCACTTGATTCAATTTGCGATAATCCACGCAAAGACGTATGTTATTGTCTTTTTTCCGTACTATAACCATCGGCGAAGAATATGCTGATGTGGATGGTTCAATAATTTTTAACTCTATCATCTCATCTAACTCTTTCTCTACCTGTGCTTGGAAATGTATCGGGATAGGATACGGTCTGACTCTTATAGGACTATGGTCAGTAAGAATAATGTCATGTTGAATGACATCCGTTTGACCAGGAATGTCAGTAAGGACATCCTGAAATTGTTCTAACATAGTAGAAACTTGTTTCTGCTCTCCTGGAGATAATTCTGGAGAAATTGCAACATCTTTCCATGATTCATTAGAGTGAAGAGGAATCATTGGAAAAGGTAAATTTACATCCGAGAAACTCGTTTCCTCATCCTGTATTACTGACAGAGATGAGTACTGTCCATGTTGGACTGGAAAATCGTCCGTTGCCTGGAAAACAGGTTGTAAATAATCAGGACGTTCATGGAATTCCGTGAGCATGTTGATGTGGAAGGTTTTACGCTTCCCGTCAATATCGACGATATAGTCAACATCGGAAACCTTTGATATTATATCGTACGGACCTTTCCAAGAAATGAGAAGTCTATTTTCCCTACAAGGTAGCAAGACAAATGCTTTGTCACCTGGACAAAGTTGACGCAAACATCTCTTTTTATTGGCAAATTCCCTTGCCTTCTGTTTCGCAAATTCAGAAGAAGCAGTTGCCAATTTGCATGCTTCAATAATCTTGTGTCTAAGTGCGATGACATATTCATAAGAGGATTTTGTGTCATCGACAATATTATCAGCAGTTATAAGATCATGAAGTAAGGACATAGGACCTCGCGGTTTCGCGCCAAAGACAAGTTCAAAGGGAGAAAATCCTGTATGTTCGTTGGCGACCTCTCTATATGCAAAGAGAGCCGCGGGTAAAACCCTATCCCAATCCTGAGGATGATCTTCTGTTATCTTACCTAGTAGGTTTTTCAGAGTTCTATTCAAACGTTCCACCATCCCATTGGACATAGGATGATAAATACTACTCAGCGATCTCTCTATCTTCAGAGTCGACATTACTTGAGACATGGTATCCGATATAAGTTGGGTACCATGGTCGGATAATATTTCTGCTGGAAACCCCAGACGAGGGAAAATATTAACCAAAGAGCATCTGCGACATCAGCAGTAGTTATGCTCTTTAGAGGAACAGCCTCCGGCCAACGTGTGCACATATCAACACACGTCAGAATAAATTGGTGTCCTCTAGCAGACTTTATCTTAAATGGACCAATGATGTCTATCGCCATTTTTTGAAATGGCCGAATGGGAATGTCTGCAGCCTGAATAGGTGCATCATGGCGTGGACCTCTGGATTTAATCTCTTGACATACTTTACAAGATCGACAATAGATTCGTATGTCCTTATTCACAGCAGGCCAAAAGAAAGATTGAAGAACTCTAGCTTTAGTACGGGAAAAACCCATATGTCCAGCACACTGCGAATCATGAGCGTGCTGTAAAATTTTAACTCTCATATTTTTAGGCACAAGGATTTGAGAATGAATGGACTTAGCGGAGTCTTGTACCATACGTACAAGTACGCCATTCTTCATCGTAATCCAAGATTTACGATTTGTATCCTTATTCGGATCACCTTTTGTTGCCAGAGTAAAGAATTTCTTTAGAGTAGGATCATCTTCCTGCTGTTTAATAAAGGAATCGTGTGAAATCTCCAAGGGATCATCTTGGATCTGCGCATCATTATCTTCAGAATGTGAAGATTGTGGCATATTGAGAGCTTGAGCCCTAGTGATTACTGCATTAGCAGATTGCATATTAACATTTTCCCAATTAGAGATTTGCTGTGGAGTGCATTCTTTCACTCCATGAATGCGACCGATGATAAGATCAGCGATCGGATTCGGCAAGAGACATGCTTGCACCTCTCCTGTAAAGAACGGTGTAGCAATATTGATAATGGCAGTGGAGTACTTCTCCAATGTGCCACCAAATGTTACACATTTGACTATATTGCCCGTAGCTCGAGAAGGATTTACGAGTGATTGCCTCACTCCAATGGTAGTGCACCCCGAGTCGAAAAGAACTGATACCGGAGTACCATCTATTAGGCCCCTATTAAAGACAAGAGCACCCCTTCCATTATGCGCAATTGACGCATGGAGAGCGGGAAGTGGGTGACCGCAGCTTAAAGTAGAAACTGTGGTTGGATCGAATAATGTTTTGCATTGCGAACACTCAGATGCTCTAGCAAAATCGAAAGCGGAATTTGCTACACTATTGGAGTCTTTTTTTTATCATTATTCTGATTATCGGTGTCGTGGAACTCCTGTTGTGCAGAGTTAGCCTGGTAATAAGATTTACCATGTCTTTTGTGTTGTGATCTACCTCGGTTATAATTGTCTCTATAATTATTATTGCCTCTGTTATAACCCCTATTTGGGTTTGAATCATAATATTCATGATCATAATCATCATGCTCGTTATATTGAGTATCCCTGTAATATTGTTTCTTTTGTCTCCATGAAGCACTTGGGTAGTTCCTATAGCTACTCCCTTTCCGAGAATTTCTAACATTATGGGTACCCCTCGCGTGTCGAGGACTATCAGCCCGATTCCAGTTCTTCGAAGAAGAACCCTGATTTGAGTGGTTATCTTGGTTTTGATACTTATTCCAATTAACCTTTTTATCAAATTTATTTTTAGCTCCTTGGAATTTGTGTGAGTAATTCTGATTATATTCTGTTGCCGAAGCAACTGGCATACTCTCTTTAATGTTAGAGTTACTAAGAATCATGTCAGGGTGTGCCGTGGCATACTGGTCACAATATTCTTCCATTTGCTTTATTGTACTAGGTTTACGCTCATGTAAGAACTCTAGGAATGATTTATTTACAGAAGACATGACCTTGTCTCTTAGCAATAAATCTGTAAGACCATCAAATGTTTTCTCTGTTTTGGATAATTCAATCCATCGTGAAAGTGTAATTCGTGCTTTTGAGATGAAATCTGAGAATTCTACACCTACCTCAGGTCTCATTGTTTTAAACAAAAGACGGTAACCTTCCTCAGACAGCTGATATCTCTTTATCAAAGCTGCCCTAACAGCATCATAATTGTCTTTGTCGGCCTCTTCAACAAAATATAACTTACTCAGAGACTCCCCTTTTAGATTTTCAGACAACTGATTCACATACTGTGATTTGTCAACATTATGAGATCGACAAGCCCGTTCAAATCTAGAAAGCCAAAATGTTATGTCATCACTGGTAGGGTTAAACGCTGGTACTTTGACCTTGTACACAAAGGGTTTACCATTACCACCAGATGCCTGATTAACATTACTCATACATGTCAATTTTAATTTCTCTAATTCAAACTCATGTTCTCTTATTGCTTTTCTCTCTTCAGCTTCTCTATCTAATCTTTTCTGTTCTGCAGCAGCTTCTAGTTTTTTCTGTTCTGCAGCAGCAGCAACTTCTAGTTTTTTCTGTTCTGCAGCAGCTTCTAGTTTTTTCTGTTCTGCAGCAGCAGCAACTTCTAGTTTTTTTCTGTTCTGCAGCAGCAGCAACTTCTAGTTTTTTCTGTTCTGCAGCAGCTTCTAATTTCTTCTGTTCTGCCTCAAATCTCCTTTCCTCCACTTGCATCTGCAATTTCTTAAGTTCAGCAGCAGTATCAGCTTCTTTTTCTAATCTTTTTTCTTCAGCTAAGGCTTTCCTTTCTTCTGCAGCAGCTTTTTTTTCTTCTATTTGAAGTCTTCTCTCCTCAGCCGCAGCTTTTTTTTCCTCAGCAGCAATTTTTTTTTCTTCAACAGCAGCAGCAATTTTTTTCTCTTCTGCAGCTAATGCTTTGTCATATTGAGCAACAGCCCATTGTTCTAAGTCTTTTCCAGTCTTATCAAAAGATTTTCCTAGTGTAATGAAATAATCTAAGGTAGACATATTGTCTTCTTAAATCAGAAACCTGAAAAAGTAAATAAATTACTCTCTTTGTTAATGGGAGACAAGTCTATACCTTAGACTTAGTCTTAGTCCAAACTTGTATGGTTTACAATAACCAATGATACTTGAGTACCTGTGGACAACAATAATTGTATCTCAAATACTGTGGGGACAAGCCTTACAAAGGTCTTGTATACCTCACTGTAATCAAAGATCACTTGAGTACCTGTGGAAAAAAATATTTCCCTTTACCAATAACTTTGGGAGACAAGCCTTACAAAGGTCTTGTATATCTCAATGTAATCAAAGATCACTTGAGTACCTGTGGAAAAAAAAATATTTCCCTTTTCCAATAACTTTGGGAGACAAGCCTTACAAAGGTCTTGTATACCTCAATGTAATCAAAGATCACTTGAGTACCTGTGGAAAAAAAAATATTTCCCTTTTCCAATAACAATCAGAAAGTACTGATCTGTACTATACTATCAGTGTATACCACTATACGTCATATGTCAACTAAAGACATTACAAATGACAAACAAGAAAAGACAATCTGAAAACATTTGCAGAGATCAAATTAAATTAAATAGGGGAAATGAAAAAAATGATCACAGAACCTGTGATGATAACTGCCATAAGATAACAAGACAAATAACGCTACAGTGTATAAACATAAGGGTGTAAAAAACTGAAATGAAAGGAAAGATGAGACCTACAATTATACAAACAAATCAAACAAAACTAAGGAACACAAAAAATGTTACAAATACAAATATGAAACAGTCGTCACAACTAACCAAATATTTGCAAACTATGTTGCAAGCAAATTTCAATTAAGAAATTGCTCCCTATCGAACGCCAGAACAAGACCAATATTACTCGGTATTTCCTGTTCTAGTCACACAGAATATAAACTAATTTAATACACAACAAATAACATGTAAGCATAAATAGCATATAGCATACAATATCATTTTATGTCATGAATGGAATGTGTTGCCAGTATAGTGTTGTAAAGTAGGCACAGTTTATTTAAATAATACTAACTTGCCACTTTATTCAGTAATAGACTTAAGTTTAAACTATTACACTGTCAATTTTTTCTCTGTTGAGCATATGAAGATCCCACGATGAACTATGCACTTTATTCAGCAACACTGCGATTCTTCTGTACATTGAGAAATGTCAACAATATTGCTCCAGATATTTTCTACACTTGATACCACTGTCCTGTGTAATACTGTCTGTACAGCGAAAAACTGTCAACAAGTGCTGACCTAGATACAGCATCCTATCGGTAATACAGGTCAAGCTGTCCTACTGGTGTTGATGTGTTCAAACAAATGTTCTTTCAGCTGTAAACTGTGATTCTCAACACAAAACTGCGTAAGCTGGACCCAGGAATCTGGCTCGCCACTGTAAAGACGTTATTTCTTACTACACCTGTAGTACACCACTGTAAAGTATCAGTCTGTCTGCTCTGTAAGGAAGAGTGGTGTGTTGTTGAGATCAGGCATGCTCCAGTCTACCCAGCTGTAAATGGGTAACTCACCCTAGTCCTGAGTTAGGGAAGGCAAAGGCTCCAGGGGAAGCAGGCCCTAAACTTGGTCACTTCAGCCGACGCAGGATGGTGTATGTATGAAGTAGTAGTGTAGAGTGTGATTACCGCGAATGGTGTACTGTTCGTGTGCTGACCAATATAATCACTCATACACATGTGTCTACAAGGCACCAATGCAGACTGCTGGAATCTTAGTTTACTCAATTTATTCAGACGTACACACTGGGACATACGAGTACATCAGGCTTTGTTGACATAACAATTTGTAGGTATACATAGCAGATCTGAAGTCATGACACATGCAGAAATAATGGGTAGTACATCAAAGTTCAATGTCATGATACATCATCTTATGAAACCACGAAAAGGGGGTTTTCTAGCAGGATTGAGATCTCTCTGTCACTGTCCGATAATAAGATAAATAATCTGTTCTCTTGGCAGTGATCAAAACAGACGATGACCGAAATCCAACATGGCTACCTTCCTGAGTTGTCGTTCACTCATTCATAGGAAGAATATCAGCCAAAGTTAATTTACAATGGATATATAAAGGATTTCATGAATGGTTCCATGCAGCACTACGGTGATCAGGTTAGTTCACGTAGCCATAACCGCTGCAGGAAAATCTGTCATCTTCGTCGATACAAAACACGACACTAGCATATCGAAGCACCCAAAAGTCAAGCTAGGCCTAACCGACGAGAGATCATCAAAAATACGAGCTGGGTTTACCTGGAGTCCGAATCATCTATATACTGACATAAGGAGAGTCTCTAACACAAACTATCGTAGAGACACTATCTCCTCCAGAAGAAAAAAAACCACTTCGTAAGACATTTTTTCTTGACGAAGGGACCAGCTCTTGAAAAACGTACCCCGCCATTCTTAGCAGTACATCGGAACTCATCACGACTTGTTAAGACAACTCATACTTCCGCTAACAAGAATCTAGTCCCTCATACCCATCCAAAATATACAATATAGGACTGATTCTACTTGTACTAATAATATGTAATACATATGAATTCAGGCCATAAACACAATAAGCAAATTAATATATTTTCTGGCCCTAAAATTAAGTACAAACGCAAGCGTACTATTCTTGCGCTGGATCGATATCCAGACCGATTACTCCTATAATCAAAAGTGTGAATCAAACATGGATTATCTCGCTTTTACAATAAACAGCATTTTCATACACAGATGGATGCATGACTATATTTTTCCCATATTAAATAACCATATCGATTTTTTTGTAATATGTGCGTCAAAAATATGCACGCAACAAGCGCATTAATAAATGAGTAAAATTTTTTAAAGGAGAAATGTATGAAAATAATGCATATCAGCACAAACAACATAAATTTTACAGCAATAATCACAAATATGCAAATACACACCAACGAACACACAGACCACCAACATAAAACCTGTAGAACACAAAGAGATAAATAAATAGAGTGTCAGTCTGTCCGCTTTCGTGGGACCAAATGCGCTAGCTCCAGAAAGTGTCTTACGTGTAGATATTCTTCAAGGTGATGGAATAACATACATAACTTTCCTGTAGGTGCTAATCGTTGGTGACCCCTAATTGCGCGAGGGGGAACTGGAAGACTCTGTCTATCTCCGGCTGACCGCTCATAAGTGCGAGGTTTTACATAACCCAGAAATACACACAAGACGAAGTTACTTGAGGACAAAGGGTCCCATGCGCTCTTATCCGGCGCTAGAATTTTCCTTGCGTACTCGGTAGTAAATCTGGTTTGGGCTGGCTTGACTGTGATTTGACTGAGTGGTCCATTTAAGCACACAAAGTCTGGTGATATTAAATTCTGCTATAGACGCTGGGCTGCTTGATAGCGGGAAGCCGCAAGGCTCTGACTGGTAATCCAAAGGCGAGTAGGAAACTACTACTGCTCTACGATTTCAGATTTTGCGTTGGCTCGTTGCACACTGCGTGAGCTTAATTTCCCGTTAGAGAGAATGGCGTTGACAAAAGGTTTTGTTTCAGGTATGGGGTGACGCCTCGTGAATGCTAGGTGTTTATTCAGAAACCCTCTAGATCGAAGAGAATGTGACGTTCTTCGCCTGACTGGAGTCTTGCTCTAGCAATTCGGTATCCCTGAAACCCGAGAAATGCCGAGAACATAGGCAAATAACATTTAGTTCTGTGTTATCGTCTGCCTTATTCTCATTGTGGTCCTCTCGGGCAGGAAATATTTTACGAGTGTCTGAGTGATTAAAACCATCTACTCTTATAGTTTACAAATAACGCTACCCGGACACCTGGCCTGGCGTATAACGTAATGAAGAGTAAGACAAAAGGTTATCTAGAGGCATACATCAGAAGCCACAAACCACGAGAAGATTCCCCAGATAGACAATACATAATATTATGGTCAGGGGCCACAACGAATCTCTCAGAACGAAAGAGAGTGTTATCTCCCCCTGAATCGGAGATGAAACGGTTACCCAGACCTCAAAGGGTACCAACCGCTAGCGGACCGTTTCTTCACAGAACGCCTCTCGGCTCGTGATCAAACACTTTAAGCACAAGAGACATTCCTCTGGTCAGACAAACCAGGTGCGCTTAGGTAACATTATCGTTAGCTGACCGCTGCTGGCCAATGAGGAATTAGTTCTGAAGGCCAGAACGTAAACAAACCGCGGGGTGGGGTCTGCGAAAGGGAAAAATGGGCCACGCAGGTAAAATCCGAAAGAAAAGAAAATACAAAATGACGAGGAAACCAGAACATTAAAGGGTTATAAAATTGGGACGTGATGGTAAAATAAATTATCAGTCACCGTGACAAAGTCCTCTCAGTACAGCACGAACACAAAATTAAGACTATATGAGAGTTGTGTACTTTATGTGCTTCTCTATGGTGTGGAATGCTGGAAAGTTACAGAGAAGGAAACGTCGAAATTGTCCTCTTTCCATACAACCTGCCTAAGAAAAATTTTCCGAATCGTTTGGCCGAATACCATCACCAACCAAGAACTGCTAACTCCGAGCAAGCAAGAGGACATGCACACCATCATAACTGGTAAACGCTGGAATTGGGTTGGCCATGTCCTCAGAATAGACCCCGATGCCATCACAAGAACAGCTGTGCTATGGACCCCGGAAGGAAAACGAAAGAGAGGCCGACCGAAAACAACTTGGCGGAGGACTGTGGAGGCTGAGATGCAAAGAATGAACCAGAGTTAGGGCACTGTACGAAGGATGGCCACCGACAGAGCAAAGTGGAATCAATTTCTTGCTACCTTACAAGACGCCACCAGGCGTAATGGCCACTGACTGCTTTGACGGTCGGCGGGTAAGGACATAGAAAGAAGAAGAAGAATGTGACATGGCACCATTCATCGCTCTAACTTACTCAACCCCAGCCCCGGTCACGATTGCATTACCCACCAATTAATAGATTGTGGTGTGACCACCCCCAACTTACTAAGCTGAGGAAGTCCTCTGAGGCTGCAAGTAAGCCCAAAAACCCTATCACCAAATGCCACGAGGATGAGGAGTCAAAATTAAAACCCCTAGAGGTTTGATAGAAAGAACATCAATGTGTATTCTGGTACGATCTTCTGAATTGTTTAAATTACAAAATCAGACCAGATCTTTATTGATGTCTATTTATCTTCTTTATAAATGGGTGCCTGTGTAGAAGTGAAGAATTGAAATGGTATGACAAGATCACTAATGTGGAACTAATGAGAAGCACCTAACAGGTTCCAGTAGAACAGATGAGAAGACGAAAACGCTGTAAATGCGTAGGCAATACCTTGGGAAACCTTGTCTAATGCACTTACTTAGTCGTTCCTCTTCTACCGTGAGGTGTAGAGGTAACTTGTTCTTGAAACCCAGGTTAAAAGAGGTAGAGTGATACCCAAAAAACACTCGGAGAACTGGAGTTAGATGTATAAAGGTTGAAGAAGACATGGGAAGATCTCAACCGGGTGGAACATGCCACAACAACCTGGGACACCTTCTATTTTAAATCCTGTGCTCCTCGGTGTCACGACTGGTGCATAAAATATGTCTGCGACCAGACACAAGTCTGAGTGAAGACTGAAAAAGTAGATGCGAACTGAGTGCAGAATGTGAACTGAGTGACATGTAGTTATCAGGAGTAAAGTTATGATGATGTTTATCACCTCCTGTCACTCAGTGTCAATGTTTCAATGATATGCCTCACCCCGCCTCTCTTCTATTGTAATGTTATACAATGAGTAAGGACTACGTACACATCAAGTGGCCTCACATTCAACAAATAACAGGTAGAAGTAGAAAGAGATTTCTGATCCGCTAAGATTGATCTATTTATTAAATAATATGGCAGTATATATTAAAACAAACAAAAAACCACACAAGTTATCTCTGACCGAGGTCGAGAATTCAACAAGAGAACCGAAAAAAAAAAAGAAATACACTATTACAAAGATGCTTGGCTCAACCTTTGGTTTACAAATCAAAAAAATCAATATCTGGTCAACAATTTATGAAATACCCGTTCCACAGAAGTATCTGAAATTAAAAAGACACATAAACCCCGCTAATTATTTCTGGTCAGCAACACAGCTCCCCTTCACACAAATGTAGAGTATTACCCCGCTTTACTTCAAGCATGCCCACTACCCCACTTATGTAATTCAACTCCCCTCTCCTTCTTTCAGAGTCCATGTGCAACACATGTTTCCCCTTCATTTCCACAAATGTCAGATAACAAGGAAATACAAGTCCACCTAACATATCCAAATGATGCATGCCCGGCAGAATGCAACTGCGCGTAATTGTGAGTAATGATCAAATCTGACACCTATTACGAGGGTAATTGCACTTGCAATGATGTGTAGCTCTCTGAAGTTGATGCAGTTAGAGTATGGGTGGTCAAGGACCTATGTATTCTCGTATAACTCCAAAAAAATTGAACCACCAGATCTACCCGAGGTTGGCAGTAGGTAAGAGGCGATTGGCGAACACGTAAGGGATTGACAATTACTAAGGCCCTTATGACAGGCAATACAGGCTGGTGGCCTAATGGTCCCGTTGATCTGTCTAATCGATGATTTTCTCACTGTAACGAAATCATATACCAAAAATCGACGAGCAACTAGCCCTCACCAATTGTTACAACATCTATATTGTTTTAAATATGTAGAGACAGGTACAGATTACATTTGTATATCAACAGTCTACGTGCACCATTCACACTCCGCTTGGGAATTCCTGCACGTCAGCGCTCTCTGACCTGGTCGCAAAATATATTTCTCTCCCCTCTCCTTTCTATTTACCACATTATAGCCAAACGAAATGTAGGTGTGCTTGGGCGGGCCTACATGAGAAATCACAAACAGGCGTACTATCCAGTTAGTGGTTACGCACGGCTTGTAGGCCGGTTGATTGTAAACATTTACGCCCCAAAACATTGCCTGGCGAGAATCTGACCTCACTGTGTATTTGTCGGTTCTGCATCTAGCACAGGTGTCTCTCAAAATTGATACATGCAAATTAAAAGGCCCATGTCTGATTACATCAACTGGGCTAATACGCACTTACTATGATTCATTTATACAAGTATTACATAGGAAACAAATTATGGCCATTTATTAGTGAAACTCTATGTGGGTTGCAAAATATAACATAGGAGTCAAATAAGAAAATCAGATTATGATTACACTAGGCTTAGCAACAACAAAAATAAATAAATAAATCGTAATTAGCATGCACACACACACTTTCCTTCAAAAATCTAAATATAGCGTCTTAGTGTTTGTCGGGTAAGGGCCAACCCTTTAAAATAGAACCTACTCGGTACGAAAGACTATATTTAGACTTAATAGTGCCAGTGCGATAACCCCCTGACTATGTCTAAGTCCTCCCCCCCCCCCCCCCCAAAAAAAAAAAAAATTTAAAAAAAAGCTATCTAGTTACTTAAGAGCTCTTACCGGTATTGTGAAGAATTTTTACACCATTATTAGTAGCAGGTAAAAAGCAACTGAGACAGCGACCTCTTTTACTCGACCAGAAGTTCCAGAGACATAAAGCTTTGAACAATAATCAATAATAAGGGGACTCATTTTATACTAAAATCGCGCCTGCAGGTGTCGCAGCGTGGGTTTGCAGCTGGACAGAAACCAAAGTAAAAGACGTAATAATTCCGGGAGAATTTCTTCCGGCGTCACAAACTACAAGAGTGATTGCATAACTGTTGCGACGCTCTTGTGCTCCTAGGTTTTTCTGGCTTCACTCTGAATCAAAGGCTCAGGGAGATTTTGCCGACCACGACAAGAAGCGGACAAAAGTGCCTTGCTCGCTGTCACAACAACGAGTCAGCGGATGACTTAAATGCGGTACCAACCAGCTATAGTGAGAAACATGGAAAGATAAAAGGATACTTCCCGCTTACCCGCGCAAGAGGAACGGGAGTTAACCTGTCCGACTAAAAGTGACAGGACAACTTCCCAATATGCAGCTGACAGGAGCCAAAATAGAGAGAAATGGTAGAGAATAAAAGTAAAGACTGGATTAGGAGCGGTCTTAAAAAGACGAGAGCCAGAACTTTATTAGCCAGAAGTCACACTCGGGAAGTAGGGTGGTAACAACTGAATACTTGTCTCTTATCTAGGCCGCCTCAACACTGGACATCAAGCTCATGGAGCCAATTACTATGGCCATTGCTCATCATCTGATCTATCAAACTGCTATTCCGGTACAGACACTCATCAGCATACCCATCATTATGTGTGGAGCCTTGGTATTCACAGGTAAGAAATTCGTTCTCGTACTCTTCCTCTGTGTATAAATAAACTACATTCTTACCTACAGCCATAATAATTCTGTACATCTAAGTGCATACAATACTTACTCTGTTCAATTACAAAATGGGAGTAGAAAAGTTAAGAATAGTGTAGACAAAATAAATTCTAGTGTAAATTTCATCTTCGTTAACCATTCATATAGAACCATCTATTTCTCTCATAACGACTGCTGTCATAACTCAGGCTCTTATGATCGTCATAACTCAGGCTAATATGGCCGTCATAACTCAGGCTTATATGGTCACCAAAACTCAGGCTTTTATGGTCGCCATAACTTAGGGAGATAGGGTTTAATGCTCGGACTCGCTCTATCTGTTCGTTGGATGACATATGGACCCTTGCCGTTGTAGGGGCATAAAAACAATATACTCCTCTTCTGACCTCGTGTCACGAATTTTAGATCTTCCAGCATAGCGCATTCTCTTCCTCACCATTTCTCCCACCTGTAGGGGAATAGAACACGGCAACTTGTCACATCTCTATCTCTTGACCGTAGCCAACCTCTGTAACTGTGGCTCTGCTCTTATGTGCGCCTCTCGTAGCCTAGAAATGTGCCCTTCAAGCCATTGGTCAACCGTAGCTGGTTCTTCTCCACCTGATAAATGGCCTAATATGAAATCGATGGGCATTTTTGGCTCCCTCCCAAACAAAAGGTAGTAAGGGGAGTAACTTGTAGATGCATGAGGAGTAGCGTTGTAGACTGCAAGTACCTCTGCCAGACGATCAGACCATCTCCGTTTCTCATTGGTGGACAATGGCCTCAAGAGATCATGCAATGTCCTGTTAAACCACTCACACTGGCCATTTCAACGAGGATTGTATGCCGTCGTTCGACGTTTCTCGACGCCATATACTCTGCACAGTTCTGATATGACAGCTGATTCGAAATTTCTACCCTGGTCGGAATGGAGCCTCTGTGGCATACCTAAGTACAAAAACCACTTTTCTACCAACGCTCGGGCCACGGGGGTTTCTTTTAGTCTCTGGTTGGGACGGCAACTGCAAACGTGCTAAATACATTAGTTATAATGAGTACATTCTCGTAGCCTCGTGCATCTCTTTACAGCAGCGTAAAATCCATGGCGACTACTTCAAAAGGCTTGGATGCCAGCAGGTTACCCGATGGACCTTGGATTTTGAGATGTGGGGCTTTTGCTATATTGCATCTACTGCACCTTCTGCAGAATGTCTCTATATCAGTCGTTATACCATCCCAGAAACACCTGTTTCCCGGTATCTGCAACAAACGGTCACGACCCTGATGGCCAGTTTTGTGCACTGCCTCCAGCACTCGCTTTTTTCAAAGATTCTGGAACCACAAGCTGCGTGATCTTAGTCCCATTTGGTCCGCTTACTGTCTGATACAGCAAGCCTCCAATTAGTGTTAAGCGCCTATGCTGCCTTAGTAGCTTCTTTGCTGGCTTTGATAATCTCCTCATCTCCTCCTTGGGCAATCTAGTACCATCTCTCATAATTCTGGAGACTGTCATTATATCAGTATCAGCCTCGTGCAGTGACAACCGTTATGCAAGAGAATAGGATGGAAAGGTTAGTGCCGCACCAGTGCCTGTGTCTGGATCTGAGTCTGTTGCATCTCCCATCTCCACTGCTCCCAATACGGCCCTTAACTCCATATTCTGCAGCAAACCTAACTTTGGGGGTATAGCTGTTGGGTGGGGTGGCACCAATGCTATGTGACTGATGGCAACATCATCATCTTCATCGGTGTGTTTTGGATTCTCAATAGGGTACCGAGAGAGGTAATCAGCATTTTCGTTCGCTCTACCTGCCTTGTGTTTGATAGAGTAATTGAACATCGACATCTGTGCTATCCACCTCTGATCGATTGCGCCAAGCTTAGACTTTTGCCACAGAGCCAAACTAACTCCTGTTGTCGGTGAACACTTCAACTTGAGCACCGAGCAGATAACTCCTGAACTTTTCCATCGTAGCCCATTTCATACTTAGTAACTCTAGTTTCATGCTGCTTTTTGCATTTTTCTCTGTGGTCGCAGAGTGCGACTGGCATATGCTAACACCTTTTCTTGCTATCTTGTACTTGTGACAGCACGGCTCCCAGTCCCTGGTATGATGCATCCACTTCTAGTATAAAGGGCACAGAAAAATCTGGGAAACGAAGAAGTGGAGTAGACTTAAGCATAGCTTTCAATTGCTTAAAAGCAACATCACACTCTTGGGTCCAAAGTTCTCCTATGGCAGCTGTCCTGGACCTCCGTTTACCCTGTGGGTCTTGGTCTTCGTTTAACTGAGCTACCAGTTCATGCAGTGGGCGTGCTATAGTGGCAAACCCGGGCACAAACCTCCGATAATAACTGGCTAGACCGAGGAATGCGCGTAACCTGGTCTGCGTTATGGGTATTGATGCCTCTTCAATAGCCTGTATCTTGTCCTCCATCGCTCCTATGCCCTCTTCAGGTACCGTATGGCCCAAAAACTTCCACTTTTGGCTTGCAGAAAAGACATTTAGGCGCATTCAACTTCAGGCCTAGTTGCTGCAACCGCTGGAACACTTTTTCAAACCACTGCAGATGTTCTGTAAAGCTGGTTGAGTACACAAGAATGTCATCTAGATAAAACAGTAACAGCTGGAACATCATATCGTGCATAGACCTCTGCATCAGTCGCTGAAAAGCACTTGCTGAATTAGCTAGTCCCATGGGCATCCTAGTGTATTCATACAATCCAAATGGTGCGGTGAACGCTGTTTTCTCTTGATCCTCTGCTCTCATGGCTACCTGGTAGTAGCCACTTGCTAGATCTTGTGAAGAAAATATTTTCGCTCCTCCTAAAGCGTCTAAATATTCCTCCACATGGAGAAGAGGGTAGGCGTCCTTTTTAGTCTTGGCATTGACTGCTCTGAAGTCTACACATAATTGCAGTCTGCCATCTTTCTTCCTCACGAGCACAATAGCCGAAGCCCAGGAGCTTGAACTTTCTTTTGTAATCTGTTTGACGAGGAGACCCGAAGGTGGTCCTGCACCTCTTTGTAGAAAGCTTATATGGTTGTCAAAACCATAACTCGGGCTTATATGGTCGCCATATGGTTAAAAATTGTCATTGAGTTTTTGAAAGCAAAGGTAGAAATTCATTCATGACCATAGGACCATAAGGAACATACGCCTTAAACAAACGAATGTAAAGTCTTCCTATCAGTGCTATAAGCTCAAGGTCTTTTCGTGTTTTCCTCATACATTTCACTTGTCTCAATTTCTCTTCTCCATGAATGTGTCCGTCCCTTTCAACCTCTAACAATAATGCAGACTTCCATATAAATGATGAAAGATGCCTATGCATAAATTAACTATCGTAACTGTGGCTTTCAGTGTAATAATAACAATTTATATTTCTCAGGTTGGAATGGCTCTCTGGTTTCCACTTCTGCAGGAATATCTCTGGCTTTTGCTTCCAATATTATCCTGGCTATAAGGAACATTACGCTGAAGAAACTCCAGACTGGATCTAGTTCAAGTGCAACGATCGTTTTGAAGCCACATTTACATATTTGTTTAACAGTTCTCTGTGAAATTGCTTTTATGGCAGGACTATATTACCTGGAAATGCAGGGAGGAGTTCCAAGAAATTGCTCAAATTTGGTAGGACTTACTCTGGCATCTGGGATTTTCCACGTGGCTTATTCTTATATTTCAACAAGTATTGTATTAAAGGTAAATTAATAAGACATTAGTTATAGTTATGACCATAATGAAAATACAGTCGATAATAGGTTTTATTTGTTTTTTAGCTCTGAACTTTGGAGAGGTGTACCTGAATGCAATGTAAGTTAAAAGCATTTGAAACTTGCTTACATTAATTAATTCATTAATTTTCTTTTCTGAGCATGAATCTACCGCTGGGTTATGAAAACGATATCAGCCAACAGATAATGAATTCAGGAGACAAAACAGCTGGTCCATAAATAATTTAGTGATGATCTCCCTCTTCTACCTCATAACCTTAACCAGATGCAAGACACACTGAAATACATAATGAGAGGTCACGGCAAGTGGGGCTGAAATTACACAGGAAACTACGTACAAAGACCATAATAATAAATGCAGCAAAGGATAGCATTATTGTACATTGAGAAAAGTACATTTGCTCTTGGCAGTTGTACAGATAAAGTTGGAGTAACATAATATGATACCAAAGTGAGCATACGGAAGACAAGAGAAGCTTTCAATGCAGTGGAAAATTTATGGAAATCACAAGAAAGCACATCCCATACAAAAATATGTATTCTCAAGTCAAGCGTCGAGGCAGTCCTGCTGTATGGTTAAAAAACATGGAGAACAACAAATACGACACACAAAACGTTATAGACTTTCATAGATGGGTGCTTGGGTAGACCAGATGGACTGAAATGGTATGACGATATCGCTACTATAGCGCTGATAGCAAAAATCAGACGTGCCAATAGACCATGAAGACAGGGGGATGCTGGTGTTGGACAGGGTACACAGTGTGGAAACCTGATGATAGTATTAATAGGCAGGCCTTGTTCTGAAATTCCTGGAGCAAGAGAGATGGAGAGAGACCGAACAACACATGAGGAAGGGAATTTAAGACTGATATGAATGCTATAAAGAAAATGTGGGCATACCTTGAAAGGATGGCAATTGATAGGAAATCTTTGCGTGGATTTACTTAAAGGCCTTTGCTCCTCGTGGGACTAAAGAGTCATGAATAACTGATATACATCGTGATAGAACAGTCACTACCTATATCAAAATTGTTATTAGGAGTGGTTAAATGGTATGGTGTCCGCCTCTAATTCTAAAGGGGCCGGGTTCGGTTCCCCGTATAGAGAATATATTTTATTGAAATTTTTTTCAGAATCATGGTGTCATGGGTAGTGAAATCGGATGCATGGCCTTCTAAGAAAAGAGCGAAAAATTAGGAGGTCTCGTGTGCATGTTGCTCACGTTAAAAATCCCTCGGCAGCTAGAAATCGTAAGAGCAGGCCATATGACCGCTGCCCTAGTCAAATATACAAAATCAGAGAAACCTACCTACTACAACAATATTTATAGAATGTATGATTTTTGTATACACACATTGGGATCCTCTCCGGTACTACGGAGTTCGCACACTGTGCTGAGATTCTCCTTCTGTGATCAAAGGGAGCACTTCGGAGCACTGATGGAGTTGTCCGTATGCAATGACGATGGTCCTTAACTCTTTATCTCCGGAACAACGCTCAGAGAGTTGGTCAGGTTTGACACCTGTGCCAAAACAACTCTCTGAGCGTTGTTTTTAGTCTATCACGAATTAAAATTACGGCACGGGGTGGAAAATATTTGTGGAGTCAAAGAGTTAAACCAAGACCAAACTAAATTGTTATATCCTGGCTTGTGTCCATTGGGTGTACATCAAACAAATGTCAGAAGAATGCGTTAAAATTCCCGTTAGAAAAATAAATTGTACTTATAAAATCTAAAATGACACATACACTGATGTTACGAGTGATAGCAAACATTGCTGCCTGCTATAAACTCAGGTCTGGAACAAACAGGATCTCACGCTGGGTTGTGATGTTTATGGGACACAGCATGTAATGCAATAATATGGCAGTTAAACAGGTACTCAGAAGCAAACCCGATGCCATCTGTCGTGAGAAATTCTAATCCACATATATAAATTAAAACGTAAATGTAAAGCCTAACAAATAAATTTAATAAAAGGAAAGAAGAATGGTAAAGAACAGTGCTGTCACAATGACTGTACTCGAAATCCCCCTTGTTTTCTCCTTCGTCTGCAAATTGTAACGTTTCACGTTGATAGTAAAAGCCTTCTGCAGCATACACGCGTTTCCCCAACACAATAAAATGTGTACTCCATTTCTAAGAAAAACCTTGAGATACGCAATCTGACCTAGATTTAAAATTCCATTCATGTCATTTTATACACTACGTTACCAAAAAAAAAAACGAAAAACAGATGGACTAAAGATAGAAAGAAAGGGAGGGGCTGAAAGCCGGAACGCAGGCAATACTACCACAGTCGCGCGATACACAATTACTACCATCACGCGTGTAAGGCCACATGCACTAGCTTTTTACAAATCGACAGCGATAAACAACACTACCCATGCGAGAGTTAGTTTTTAAAAACTTACAAAACGCTTATTAGGAAACCTGACATTCTACTGTTTTATGTCTAAAATCCTGACATTAGTCTGACAGTACAGCAGGACAGGTGGCGGTTCTAAACATAAAAAAATAAAACTACACGACTATCCTGGAAAATGCATATTTTGAACGCAGCTCCTTAGCCCCATTACATTTATATATTTGGGTTCCTTAGGACTTGCTGACAAAGAATATGTTAAACGTTACGCAAATAGTCTAGGAATTAACAAATTATAGCCAAAAGAAATAGTGAGGGATGTCAGACAACACCCAAATCAGAATCGCTCAGTGGCAGATTTTCAACACACCATTGTACGGGAAATAGGCTGACATGTTACCTCCTATTTGATTGGCGGAAAGTAAATGTAAGGCTAAACACGATTAGTCGGACTATAAATACTACTTCTTTGTTGTTAGGGGAAACGGGAGAGGAGTACTTTTTTTCAAACGATTGGGTAAACATGGCACGATTGGTTAGACCCGCGAATATAGTCAATCAGAGGCGTCAGGTCACCACCACATGTTCAAATAAACTTACTACAGAACCAGTGCGTTGAGCGCCAGTGCATATTTTTCTAAATAAAAGCCTGGGACATCGGCAGATCGAAATTGTGCTATATTCATTGCCAGTCAACGTAATTCTGTGTTATTTCCATGAATTGTGGTAAGCTTGAAATATTTGACATCTTTTTAATGAAAATTGAATGTAAATTGATAATTTATGTCTGTATATATGTGTGGTTCAGTAGCGAACATGAGGTAAAGCCTATATAGTGCTCCAGCCTGAACAGAAGGTGTCGGAGGAAAGTAAAACTACATGGAATTGCCAAACAGTACACTGACACCTATATTATTGACTAGAAAGAAATAATGCTGGAACTGCAGAGGCGTAGTAACCATTAGGGAGGAATATACTGGTGAAAATTGTTTCAGATGAAGATAGCAGTTGGCCTACCGCTCTGAACTCAGTGTAACCTTCTTGTTTCAGGGACCGTGGTCCAAAAGTTATTGAGCAGCACCTGGTCAGAGCTTTGCTGAATCCAGAGGCGGACAGCATACTCCTTGGTCCATATAGCAAACAGTGAGGTGTCTCCAGAACACAGGGGAGCAATCGAGCAGAGGAGTCTTTTCCTGCCGCCATCACGAAAGATAAGCCTATGTGGCCAGCGGAGCTCAACATTATGTAACCCCATCTTAAACTGACATTGTATAAAAATAAGAGGGGAAATTAATTGTTTTAATGAACGGAACTGAGAACATCTCCAATACTAGTTCCAACAGAAACAAACACTTGAAGTCATGATGACAAATAACAACATAGCTTGAAAAAACAAAACCAGTATTACCTCATATTACTACTACACAACTGACACACATAGGATAATATTAATAAAATATGTCACTACAAGATTCATATTGATAAATTCTGTACATATACTTGTAATTAAAATTGATTGTGATTCCTGGTTCACTTTGTAATTGAATCAGGACACATATAGATTAGTGACAGTAATTAATACATATTTATATTTGAAAATTTACCAGTGCCTCATTTAAGAATAGTCTTATAGAATGTTAAATGTGTGTGAGTGTCACAGTGTTGTCACGTGTGGTGGAATAAATTAAATTGTTTATCTGTCTGTTGTTGTTGTGACTTACACTTCATCATATACATACCCCAGACATTCAACGTAGTCATCACAATATTCCAGAATAATTCTGACTGAGGTATAAATATGTGGTAGCAAGTAAGGTCATCTGTAATACACTACCCTTATTAGATACAGATACCTTCACAGCTGATCTCAGTCAGTACACTAAGTCCCCTATAAATATTTATAATATCCCACTTTACCACATATATTGGGGTCTCGCTCCAGGGATATTGAACTTTCTCCTGTTATAGATATTGGGAATAATAAGAATTAAAAGGTATCCTTGGGTGGAAATAAATAAGGTTGAGCTCTCAGTGCCTGTAGTGTCCTTAGATAATTATTGAAAGATTGAATTGCTTACATTTACATGTTAGACAATGGCCGACTTGGCAAAATTTCGATCTGCTGCTGTACAGACTGCGAAAGAGTTAGGAATGGACGGGCAAATTATGATTGCTTATGTCACGGCTGAATGTGACAAATATATTGAACGGGAAGAAAGAAGATTAGAAAAAGAGGCCGAAAGAAAGTTAGAGGCTGAGACTAAGAGGCTGCAATTTGAGGCTGAGGCTGAGGCTAAGAGGTTGCAGATTGAGGCTGAGGCTAAGAGGTTGCAGATTGAGGCTGACAAAGAGGCTAAGAAATTGGAGGCAGAAAGAGAAGACAAAAGATTGGCTGCAGAAAGGGAAGCCGAGGAAAGAAGACAGGCTGCAGAAAGGGAAGACAAGCGATTAGCTGCAGACAGGGAAGCAGAAGATAAAAGATTACAAAGGGAACATGAGTTACGACTAAGGGAGTTTGAGTTTCAAGGCCATGCTCCTGAAAATGGTGCCAGTCCCTTTACCTCTGATGCCACTGCTAGCCAGGGAGCCTCAACCTCAGCTATGAATTTTCATTTAGATCATTTTGTTGAGAAAGACGATGATATTGAGAGCTATCTAAATAGATATGAACTATTAGCTACCACATATGGGTTAGAAAGAGAAAGGTGGAGCTTAAAGTTATCTCAAGGTCTTCGTGGGGCAGCTTATGAAGTTTTTGCCAAAATGAGCAGAGGTGATCAGGAAAATTATGACATGCTAAAGCAGGCTCTTTTGTTAAGATATGAAAAGAACGCAGAATTTTATAGGAAAAAATTTAGGAATGCTAAACTACTGTCAGGTGAAACATATCACCAGTTCTCTGCACGGTTAGAGACATACTTGGAGAAATGGACTTCTCTGGGGAAAACCCAAGATCTTAAGGAAATGGTCCTTATAGAACAACTAAGAGAGTCCATGGCTCCAGACCTGAGAAAGTTTCTCATGGAACAAGGTGCAGAGAGGCTGGGTGAGTTGCTAAATGTTGCTGAAAGGTATCAAGCGGCTCAAGCAGAGGTAACAGGTAATAAAAAGAAACAGGTAGAAAATTTTAGGGCACCACAGAACTTTAATAAATTTGATCCTAGGGATCAAAACAAAGGTAAGCACCAGTTTGATAGGCCACGGTATGACAATAAAAATAAAACCCCACAATTCGATGAAAGGAAATATGATGAAAGAAAATCTTTCAACCAAGGAAAAAGGTGGTGTAAAAATTGTAAGATGAACAATCATGACACTGACCATTGTAGAAGGAAACCTCCTCATTGTGCTGCTATGACATCGGGGAAAAAGGAAAAAAAGGTCAAACCTGCAGAATTACAGGAACCATACCACCCCCCAGTGTGTGAAGATGTCATCTGTAATGGTGTCACTATAAGGTGTTTATATGATACCGGTTTAGATTACGATTCCGTTGTGAGTTCTCACCTGGTGCAGGCCGATCAATACACCACAGAAACAGTGGAGATTCAAACTGCAACCAAGGATGTAGCTACCATGACACTTCCCGTCGCCCGGATAAAGGTGAAAACGCGATATGTGGAAGGAATCATAAAAGCAGCAGTGATAAATGAGCCAATCTACCCTCTGATATTGGGGTGTAGATATGTCTTCTTGGGGAATCCCAAGAGACCTGTGATATTGGCAACAGTGCAGACCAGATCACAGACTAAAAAGGAGGAGGATAATCCAATAAAATACTCATCCAGATGAGATGAGGAAGGCACAGGCTGAGGACAAAACACTCAAGCCGTGTTTCAAGAAGTTGCCCAAATCTCATACACCTCCAGGCAAGGGAGAATTTTATATGAAGAACAAGCTGATATATAGGAAGGCTGGATCTGAATCCAATGGTCACGGACAGCTGGTCCTTCCCACTTCATATAGGACTAAAGTGTTGGAACTAGGGCATGCGATTCCCTTCAGTGGTCATATGGGGATCAGCGCAACAGGACAGCGTATAGCTTGTCACTATTTCTGGCCAGGAATAACTGAAGATATCAAACGATATGTAAAATCCTGTCCAGAGTGCCAACGAGTAGCACCTAAACATTGGACTGCACCAGCAACTCTGGGGGAAATGCCCATAGTGGGAACACCCTTTGAGAGAGTTGCCGTGGATCTTGTGGGACCTCTCACCCGAACCAAGAGAAGGAATAGCTACATTCTGACTCTGGTGGACACTTTTCTATGTGGGGAGAGGCGGTAGCCCTGTCATCGATTGATTCTAAACATGTGGCAGAGGCATTGCTCACAATTTTCACAAGGTTAGGCTTTCCCAATCAAATCTTGACTGATAATGGCTCTCAGTTCAAGGGGAAACTAACTGAAGAAGTTTTCAGGATCTTCCAGGCCAAACACTTTCATTGTAGTGTGTACCACCCCCAAGGGAACGGCCAAGTGGAAAGATTTAATGGCACGTTGATGTCGATCCTGAGAAAGTTGGCACACGAAAAACCAGATACATGGGACCAGTACCTGCACGCCGCCCTCTTTGCTTATCGGGAGGTACCCCATAGTTCAACCGGTATGGTCCCGGCAACATTATTGTTTGGAAGGCCAATAAAAGGTCCACTGGAAGCTCTGTTAAGAACGTGGACTGATGAAAAGGCAGAGGAAAATATTACATCCTCATACCAATATGTGAATGAGCTGACCACTCGTTTAAAAACTGGCTGGAAACTTGCCAATGAAAATTTGAAACAAGCCAGGAAGAAACATGCTGCCTATTATAACAGGAAGGCGAAAGACAGAGATTTGGCTGTGGGAGAGAAGGTACTGCTTCTTCTCCCCGGTAGTCAGAATAAGTTACAGATTGGATGGCAAGGTCCATATACAGTTCTAGAGAAGGTGTCTAGAACAAATTATAAGATAGATAAGAAGGGGAAAAAAAAAATCTATCATGTGAATCTCCTGAAGAAATATTTGGAAAGAGAACATCAGGAAGAGACACACTTGTTGACCTTGTCCATTGCCATGGAGATGAAAAAGGAACCACTTTCATCATTTGAATATCCATTACACCCTGTGAGACAGCGGCACAGGTGAAAATCAGTACACATTTAACGAAAACTCAGAAAGAGAGAGTGCAACAGGTTCTAGATACTCATACAGAGGTGTTAACAGACCGACCAGGGCATACAAACTTATTGGAATATGATATGAAGCTGATAGACCCCACACCTGTATGTATGAAACCCTATTCGATTCCTTTTGCTAAGGAGAAAGCTTTGAAGGAAGAGATAGACTATTTGTTGAAGGAAGGAATTATTTCACACAGTGAATCTTCGTATAGTTCTGGTGTTGTACTCTTAAGGAAGCCCTCTGGAGAACATAGACTCTGTATAGATTACAGGAGACTGAATGCTATTACAGAAGGACAGGTGGATCCATTGCCGGATACAAATCAGCTGTTTGCCAGACTAAATAAAGCTAAATATTTCTCAAAAGTGGATTTGAGTAAAGGATACTATCAGATTCCAGTAAAGCCTGAGGTTAGACCATACCTAGCTTTTAGTACCTCAGAAGGACACTATAAGTTTAACAGATTGCCATTTGGATTGAAGAATGCGCCTAGTGTCTTCTCTAGGATGATGAGAAAATTATTGGACCCTCTGAATAATCCATGTATCACAAATTTCATGGATGATATCCTTATAGCAACAGAAACATTTGAGGAACACATTGACTCTCTGAACATGCTGTTAAATCGACTTAGGGAAGCGAATTTAACAGCCCGACCAACCAAATGTTGCGTTGGATGTAAAGAATTAGAATTCTTGGGACACACAGTTTATCAAGGAAACATGACCCCTGACCCAAAGAATTTAGAGAAACTAAAGAAAGCCCCGAGACCACAAACCAAGAAAGACGTGAGATCGTTTGTCTCATTATGTGGTTTCTACCAAAAGTATATCAAAAACTTTAATTCCATATGTGCACCGTTAACTGATTTGACACGTAAGGGAAATCCAGATCGAATTACATGGACACCACAATGTGAAATGGCTTACCAGGAATTGAAGGAAAAGCTCACAAGCAAACCTATTTTGAAATTACCTGACTTAAGTCAAGAATTCATTGTAAGGACGAATGCCAGTAATATTGGGTTAGGTGCAACTCTGCTACAGAGATCAGATGCATTGGATGGGGAATTAAGCCCAGTGGCATATGCTAGCAGAAAGTTGAATAAAGCTGAAACCAACTACTCAACTAGCGAAAAAGAATGTCTTGCAGTAATATGGGCGATAAAGAAATTCAATATTTATCTGTATGGGAAGGCATTTAAGTTGCAAACGGATCACAAACCTTTGTCGTTTCTAGCACAGGCTAGACATGAGAATTCTAGATTACTCCGTTGGTCTTTATTGATGCAGCCATTTGAGTTTAGCATAGAGTATATAAGTGGAAAAACAAATCTGGGAGCAGATTTTTTAAGCCGCCATCCGTGTGATGAGAATCACCCTAAACTCCAGGAAAGATAATAAATTTCTCTATGTGTATATAGAATTATAGACTGACATATAACGTCTGTTTTAAGTGGGGAGGATTTGTCGTGAGAAATTCTAATCCACATATATAAATTAAAACGTAAATGTAAAGCCTAACAAATAAATTTAATAAAAGGAAAGAAGAATGGTAAAGAACAGTGCTGTCACAATGACTGTACTCGAAATCCCCCTTGTTTTCTCCTTCGTCCTCAAATTGTAACGTTTCACGTTGATAGTAAAAGCCTTCTGCAGCATACACGCGTTTCCCCAACACAATAAAATGTGTACTCCATTTCTAAGAAAAACCTTGAGATACGCAATCTGACCTAGATTTAAAATTCCATTCATGTCATTTTATACACTACGTTACCAAAAAAAAAAAAAAACGAAAGACAGATGGACTAAAGATAGAAAGAAAGGGAGGGGCTGAAAGCCGGAACGCAGGCAATACTACCACAGTCGCGCGATACACAATTACTACCACCACGCGTGTAAGGCCACATGCACTAGCTTTTTCCAAATCGACAGTGATAAACAACACTACCCATGCGAGAGTTAGTTTTTAAAAACTTACAAAACGCTTATTAGGAAACCTGACATTCTACTGTTTTATGTCTAAAATCCTGACATTAGTCTGACAGTACAGCAGGACAGGTGGCGGTTCTAAACATAAAAAAATAAAACTACACGACTATCCTGGAAAATGCATATTTTGAACGCAGCCCATTAGCCCCATTACATTTATATATTTGGGTTCCTTAGGACTTGCTGACAAAGAATATGTTAAACGTTACGCAAATAGTCTAGGAATTAACAAATTATAGCCAAAAGAAATAGTGAGGGATGTCAGACAACACCCAAATCAGAATCGCTCAGTGGCAGATTTTCAACACACCATTGTACGGGAAATAGGCTGACATGTTACCTCCTATTTGATTGGCGGAAAGTAAATGTAAGGCTAAACACGATTAGTCGGACTATAAATACTACTTCTTTGTTGTTAGGGGAAACGGGAGAGGAGTACTTTTTTTCAAACGATTGGGTAAACATGGCACGATTGGTTAGACCCGCGAATATAGTCAATCAGAGGCGTCAGGTCACCACCACATGTTCAAATAAACTTACTACAGAACCAGTGCGTTGAGCGCCAGTGCATATTTTTCTAAATAAAAGCCTGGGACATCGGCAGATCGAAATTGTGCTATATTCATTGCCAGTCAACGTAATTCTGTGTTATTTCCATGAATTGTGGTAAGCTTGAAATATTTGACATCTTTTTAATGAAAATTGAATGTAAATTGATAATTTATGTCTGTATATATGTGTGGTTCAGTAGCGAACATGAGGTAAAGCCTATATAGTGCTCCAGCCTGAACAGAAGGTGTCGGAGGAAAGTAAAACTACATGGAATTGCCAAACAGTACACTGACACCTATATTATTGACTAGAAAGAAATAATGCTGGAATTGCAGAGGCGTAGTAACCATTAGGGAGGAATATACTGGTGAAAATTGTTTCAGATGAAGATAGCAGTTGGCCTACCGCTCTGAACTCAGTGTTTGTTATGTATTGTGCTCAGTGTAGAAATAGAGTATAAATTAGTTCTGAAATAGGAGGTACTACCTTCTTGTTTCAGGGACCGTGGTCCAAAAGTTATTGAGCAGCACCTGGTAAGAGCTTTGCTGAATCCAGAGGCGGACAGCATACTCCTTGGTCCATATAGCAAACAGAGAGGTGTCTCCAGAACACAGGGGAGCAATCGAGCAGAGGAGTCTTTTCCTGCCGCCATCACGAAAGATAAGCCTATGTGGCCAGCGGAGCTCAACAGTATGTAACCCCATCTTAAACTGACATTGTATAAAAATAAGAGGGGAAATTAATTGTTTTAATGAACGGAACTGAGAACATCTCCAATACTAGTTCCAACAGAAACAAACACTTGAAGTCATGATGACAAATAACAACATAGCTTGAAAAAACAAAACCAGTATTACCTCATATTACTACTACACAACTGACACACATAGGATAATATTAATAAAATATGTCACTACAAGATTCATATTGATAAATTCTGTACATATACTTGTAATTAAAATTGATTGTGATTCCTGGTTCACTTTGTAATTGAATCAGGACACATATAGATTAGTGACAGTAATTAATACATATTTATATTTGAAAATTTACCAGTGCCTCATTTAAGAATAGTCTTATAGAATGTTAATTGTGTGTGAGTGTCACAGTGTTGTCACGTGTGGTGGAATAAATTAAATTGTTTATCTGTCTGTTGTTGTTGTAACTTACACTTCATCATATACATACCCTAGAGATTCAACGTAGTCATCACAATATTCCAGAATAATTCTGACTGAGGTATAAATATGTGGTAGCAAGTAAGGTCATCTGTAATACACTACCCTTATTAGATACAGATACCTTCACAGCTGATCTCAGTCAGTACACTAAGTCCCATATAAATATTTATAATATCCCACTTTACCACACCATCACACGAACAGCTATGCTATTGTGGTAAAGTGGGATGTTATAAATATTTATAGGGGACTTAGTGTACTGACTGAGATCAGCTGTGAAGGTATCTGTATCTAATAAGTGTGGTGTATTACAGATGACCTTACTTGCTACCACATGTATGCCTCAGTCAGAATTATTCTGGAATATTGTGATGACTACGTTAAATGTCTAGGGTTATGAAAATGATGAAGTGTAAGTCACAACAACAACAGACAGATAAACAATTTAATTTATTCTACAACACTTTACAACACTGTGACACTCACACACATATAACACTCTATAAGACTATCTTAAATGAGTCAAGAGATTAAGTTTTAAAAAATATATGTATTAATTCTTGTCAATAATGGATATCCTGATTCAACTACACAGTGAACCAGGAATCACAATCAAATGTAATTACAAGTATTATTTACACAGTTTATATATATGAACTTTGTATTGACATAGTTTATTATTATTATTCTATGTGTGTAATTTGTGCAGAAGTAATATGAGGTAATACTGGTTGTGTTCAAGCTTGGTTGTTGTTTTTCATCATGACTTCAAGTGTTTGATTATCGGGGAAATAGTATTGGGAAACTTTCACAGTTCCTGTCATTTGAACCCATTAATTGTCCCTCTGTATTTAACAAAATGTCAATTTTTGAGGGGGCACATAATGTTGAGCTACTCTGGTCACAGAAGCTTAACTTTCGTGATGACGGCAGGAAAAGACTCCTCTGCTCGATTGCTTCACTGTGTTCTGGAGACACCTCACTGGTCACTATCTGGACCAAGGAGTATGCTGTCAGCCTCTGGATTCAGCAAAACTCAGACCAGGTGCTGCTTCAATAACTAGGACCACAGTCCCTGAAACAAGAAGGTTGTACCTCCTACTTCAGATCTAATTTATAATCTATTTCTACACTGAACACAATACAGAACAAACACTGAGTTCAGAGCGGTAGGCCAACTGCTATCTTCATCTGAAACAATTTACACCAGTATTCTCCTCCTAAATGGTTACTACGCCTCTGCAATTCCAGCATTAGTTCTTTCTAGTCAATAAGATAGGTGTCAGTGTACTGTTTGGCAATTCCATGCAGTTTTACTTTTCTCCGACACCTTCTGTTCAGGTTGGAGCACTATATAGGCCTTGCCTCATGTTTGCCACTGAACCACACACATATACAGGCATAAATTATCAATTTACATTCAATTTTCATTAAAAAGATATTGAATATATCAAGCTTACCACAATTCATGGAAATAATACACAGATACGTTGACTGGCGATGAATAATGGCACAAATTCCGATCTGCCTCTGTCCCAGACTTTTATTTAGAAAAATATGATCTGGCTCTCAACGCACTGTTTCTTAGTAAGTTTATTTTAAAGTGTGGCACTGACCTGACGCTCCTAATTGACTATATTGGCGGGTCTAACCAATCGGGCCATGTCTACCCAGCTTTTCCAAAAAAAAAGTACCCTTACTACCGTTTCCCTAACAACAAAGAATAGTATTTATAGTCCGACTAATCGTGTTTAGCCTTACATTTACTTCCCGCCAATCAAATAGGAGGTAACATGTTGGCCTATTTCCAGTACAATGGTGGTTTCAAAACCTGCCACTGCGCAATTCTGATTTTGGTGTTGTCCGACAGCACCACCATATTTATTTTGGCTATAACTTGTTAATTCCTAGACTATTTGCGTAACACTTAACATATACTTTGTCAGCAAGTCCCAAGGAACCCAAATATATAAGTTTTAATGGAGCTAAGTGGCTGCGTTCAAAATATGCATTTTCTAGGATAGTCGTGTATTTTTTAATTTTTTATGTTTAGAACCGCCACCTGTCCTGCCTTTTCGACTGTTCTGACATACTAATGTCAGGATTTCAGACATAAAACAGTAGAATGTCATGTTTCCCAATAAGCGTTTTACATGTTTTTAAACCTAACTCTCGTATGGGTAGTGTTTTTTATCACTGTCTATCTGAAAAAAAGTATTGCTTCTGGCCTTTCGCTTGGGGAGGGTGGCATTAATTGTATATCGCGAGACGCGTGTTAGGGTTGCATGCGTTCCTGCTTTCAGCCCTCCCTTCTCTCTATCCTAAGTTCATCAGTCTTTTCATCACGCCGTGTATAAAATGAAATTAATGGAAGTGTTAATTTAGGTCATTACGCGGTGTGCCTATCTCAAGGTTTTCTTAGAAATGCAGTACACGTTTTATTGTAGAAAGCGTGTAGTGATGCAGTAGGCTTTACTATCAACGTGAAACGTTACAATTTGCAGACGAAGTAGAAAACAAGGGGATTTTTTGTACGCCATTGTGACAGCACTGTACTTTTACCATTTCTCTTTCCTTTTATTGCATTTATGTGTTAGGCTTTACCGTTACCTTTTAATTTATATATGTGGATTTAGAATGTTTGACGACAAATTCTCCCCTCTTAAAACAGACGTTATATGTCAGTCTATAATTCTATATACACATAGAGACATTTATTATTATTTCTGGGGCTTACGGTGATTCTCATCACACGGATGGCGGCTTAAAAAATCCGCTCCCAGATTTTTCTTTCCAGATATATACTCTATGCAAACCTCATATGGCTGCATCAGTAATGACCAACGGAGTAATCTAGAATTTTCATGTCTAGCCTGCGCTAGAAACGACAAGGGTTTGTGATTCGTTTGCAACTTAAATGCCTTCCCATACAGATAAATATTGAATTTCTTTATCGCCCATATTACTTACTGCAAGACATTCTTTTTCGCTAGTTGAGTAATTGGTTTCAGCTTTATTCAACTTTCTGCTAGCATATGCCACTGGGCTTAATTCCCCATCCAATGCATCTGATTTCTGTAGCAGTGTCGCACCTAACCCAATATTACTGGCATCCGTCCTTACAATGAATTCTTGACTTAAGTCAGGTAATTTCAAAATAGGTTTGCTTGTGAGCTTTTCCTTCAATTCCTGGTAAGCTAATTCACATTGTGGTGTCCATGTAATTCGATCTGGATTTCCTTTACGGGTCAAATCAGTTAACGGTGCACATATGGAATTAAAGTTTTTGATATACTTTTGGTAGAAACCACATAATGAGACAAAGGATCTCACGTCTTTCTTGGTTTGTGGTCTCGGGGCTTTATTTAGTTTCTCTAAATTCTTGGGGTCAGGGGTCATGTTTCCCTGATAAACTGTGTGTCCCAAGAAGTCTAATTCTTTACATCCAACGCAACATTTGGTTGGTCGGGCTGTTAAATTCGATTCTATAAGTCGATTAAACAGCATGTTCAGAGAGTCAATGTGTTCCTCAAATGTTTCTGTTGCTATAAGGATATCATCCATGAAATTTGTGATGCATGGATTATTCAGAGGGTCCAATAATTTTCTCATCATTCTAGAGAAGACACTAGGCGCATTCTTCAATCCAAATGGCAATCTGTTAAACTCATAGTGTCCCTCTGAGGTACTAAAAGCTAGGTATGGTCTAACCTCAGGCTTTACTGGAATCTGATAGTATCCTTTACTCAGATCCACTTTTGAGAAATATTTAGCTTTATTTAGCCTGGCAAACAACTGGTTTGTATCCGGCAATGGATCCACCTGTCCTTCTGTAATAGCATTCAGTCTCCTGTAATCTATACAGAGTCTATGTTCTCCAGAGGGTTTCCTTAAGAGCACAACACTGGAACTATACGAAGATTCACTGTGTGAAATAATTCCTTCCTTCAACAAATGTCTATCTCTTCCTTCAAAGCTTTCTCCTTAGCAAAAGGAATCGAATAGGGTTTCATACAGACAGGTGTGGGGTCTATCAGTTTCATATCATATTCCAATAAGTTTGTATGCCCCGGTCGGTCCGTTAACACCTCTGTATGATTATCTAGAACCTGTTGCACTCTCTCTTTCTGATTTTTCGTTAAATGTGTACTGATTTTCACCTGTGCCGCTGTCTCACAGGGGTGTAATGGATATTCAAATGATGAAAGTGGTTCCTTTTTCATCTCCATTGCAATGGACAAGGTCCACAAGTGTGTCTCTTCCTGATTTTCTCTTTCCAAATATTTCTTCAGGAGATTCACATGATAGATTTTTTCTTTCCCCTTCTTATCTATCTTATAATTGGTTCTAGACACCTTCTCTAGAACTGTATATGGACCTTGCCATCCAATTTGTAACTTATTCTGACTACCGGGGAGAAGAAGCAGTACCTTCTCTCTCACAGCCAAATCTCTGTCTTTAGCTTTCCTGTTGAAATAGGCAGCATGTTTCTTCCTGGCTTGTCTCAAATTTTCATTGGCAAGTTTCCAGCCAGTTTTTAAACGAGTGGTCAGCTCATTCACATATTGGTATGAGGATGTAATATTTTCCTCTGCCTTTTCATCAGTTCACGTTCTTAACAGCGTTACATATGGACCTTTAATTTTGTGGACCTATTTGTCCATGCACCGGTATGGTCTCTTCCACTCGAAGCGCTATAGTGATGATTTTTCTTCCCAGAATTATCATGCACAAAACGACCGCTACCAATTCTTCTCTTGGGGCTTTCTCCCCACTTAGAATTCTTGATGAGAGATTTCCTCTCTACATCCTCTTCCTCCAGTTTACATAAGTCCGATTGAGGGATTTTCGGCTTATCCTGGGGTAAGACATCTTTTTGCACTCTCTGCATAGTGGTCATTGTAAAACAGTTAAGTGAAGCTTGTCCGTGAAAAGGGGCTTCCCATTCCATTTGGTCCACTTTATCAAATTTATTTTTCTTTGTATTGTCAGGCCTAAATTTGCTCCGTGGCGTGTCCAGGTCCTGATCAATGTTCCCACTTGTGGGTGTTCCCTCATGTGCTATGCTACACCTTTCTACAAAATTCTCAATGTCCCACCTTGCCTTGGGCCAATAATAATTGTGAGCCACCTTTTGGATGATGGTACCAATTTTCTCATGGTCCCCATCTTGTTTCACATGTAGGCTCCTTATTAAGTCTGCCCTATATCTTTTAGGAAGAACCAACTGTCCGTGACCATTGGATCTAGTTCCGGCCTTCCTGTAAATCAACTTTTTCTTCATGTAAAAATCTCCCTTGCCTGGAGTTGTATGACAAGTTGACAATTTCCTGAAACAATGCTTGTGGGTCTTATCCACAGCCTGTGCCTTCCTCATCTCATCTGGAGTGGTATCTATCAGAATATCCTCCTCCTGTCTTGAGGTCGATCTGACCTGAAGGGTGGCCAAATACACAGGTTTCCTTCTGCAACGGTCAGTGTCATGATTGTTCATCTGACAATTCCTACACCACATCCTTCCTTGGTTGAAAGATTTTCTTTCATCATATTTCCTTTCATCGAATTGTGGTGTTTTATTTTTATTGTCATACCGTGGCCTATCAAACTGGTGCTTACCTTTGTTTTGATCTCTAGGATCAAATTTATTAAAGTTCTGTGGTGCCTTAAAATTATCCACCTGTTTCTTTTTGTTACCTGATACCTCTGCCTGAGCTGCTTGATACCTTTCTGCAACATTTAGTAACTCACCCAGCCTCTCTGCACCTTGTTCCATGAGAAACTTTCTCAGGTCTGGAGCCATGGACTCTCTTAGTTGTTCTATAAGGACCATTTCCTTAAGATCTTGGGTTTTCCCCAGAGAAGTCCATTTCTCCAAGTATGTCTCTAACCGTGCAGAGAACTGGTGATAGGTTTCACCTGACAGTAGTTTAGCATTCCTAAATTTTTTTCCTATAAAATTCTGCGTTCTTTTCATATCTTAACAAAAGAGCCTGCTTTAGCATGTCATAATTTTCTTGATCACCTCTGCTCATTTTGGCAAAAACTTCATAAGCTACCCAACGAAGCCCTTGAGATAACTTTAAGCTCCACCTTTCTCTCTCTAACCCATACGTGGTAGCTAATAGTTCATATCTATTTAGATAGCTCTCAATATCATCGTCTTTCTCAACAAAATGATCTAAATGAAAGTTCATAGCTGAGGTTGAGGCTCCCTGACTAGCAGTAGCATCGGAGGTAAAGGGACTGGCACCATTTTCAGGAGCATGGCCTTGAAACTCAAACTCCCTTAGTCGTAACTCATGTTCCCTTTGTAATCTTTTATCTTCTGCTTCCCTTTCTGCAGCTAATCGCTTGTCTTCCCTTTCTGCAGCTAATCGCTTGTCTTCCCTTTCTGCAGCTAATCTTTTTTCCTCGGCTTCCCTTTCTGCAGCCAATCTTTTGTCTTCTCTTTCTGCCTCCAATTTCTTAGCCTCAGCCTCAATCTGCAACCTCTTAGCCTCAGCCTCAATCTGCAACCTCTTAATTTCTTTTTCAGCCTCTAACTTTCTTTCAGCCTCTTTTTCTAATCTTCTTTCTTCCCGTTCAATATATTTGTCACATTCAGCAGTGACATAAGCAATCATAATTTGCCCGTCCATTCCTAACTCTTTAGCAGTCTGCACAGCAGCAGATCGAAATGTGGCCAGGTCCGCCATTTTCTAACAGGTGAATGTAAACAATGTCTAACTAAACAATACAATTTCTAACTAAATATCCAATGACAAACCACAGGCACTGAGAGCTCAACGTTATTTATTTTCACCCAAGGATACCTTTTTACTTTTTATTATTCCCTGAAGTGAATTACCCCCAATATTTATAATAGGGAAAGATTAAAAATCCCGGACGAGCCCCTAATATATGTGGTAAAGTTGGATGTTATAAATATGTATAGGGGACTTAGTGTACTGACTGAGATCAGCTGTGAAGGTATCTGTATCTAATAAGTGTGGTGTATTACAGATGACCTTACTTGCTACCACATGTATGCCTCAGTCAGAATTATTCTGGAATATTGTGATGACTACGTTAAATGTCTAGGGTTATGAAAATGATGAAGTGTAAGTCACAACAACAACAGACAGATAAACAATTTAATTTATTCTACAACACTTTACAACACTGTGACACTCACACACATATAACACTCTATAAGACTATCTTAAATGAGTCAAGTGATTAAGTTTAAAAAAATATATGTATTAATTCTTGTCAATAATGGATATCCTGACTCAACTACACAGTGAACCAGGAATCACAATCAAATGTAATTACAAGTATTATTTACACAGTTTATATATATGAACTTTGTATTGACATAGTTTATTATTATTATTCTATGTGTGTAATTTGTGCAGTAGTAATATGAGGTAATACTGGTTGTGTTCAAGCTTGGTTGTTGTTTTTCATCATGACTTCAAGTGTTTGATTATCGGGGAAATAGTATTAGGAAACTTTCACAGTTCCTGTCATTTGAACCCATTATTTGTCCCTCTGTGGTTAACAAAATGTCAATTTTTGAGGGGGCACATAATGTTGAGCTACTCTGGCCACAGAAGCTAAACTTTCGTGATGGCAGCAGGAAAAGACTCCTCTGCTCGATTGCTTCACTGTGTTCTGGAGACACCTCACTGGTCGCTATCTGGACCAAGGAGTATGCTGTCAGCCTCTGGATTCAGCAAAACTCAGACCAGGTGCTGCTTCAATAACTAGGACCACAGTCCCTGAAACAAGAAGGTTGTACCTCCTACTTCAGATCTAATTTATAATCTATTTCTACACTGAACACAATACAGAACAAACACTGAGTTCAGAGCGGTAGGCCAACTGCTATCTTCATCTGAAACAATTTACACCAGTATTCTCCTCCTAAATGGTTACTACGCCTCTGCAATTCCAGCATTAGTTCTTTCTAGTCAATAAGATAGGTGTCAGTGTACTGTTTGGCAATTCCATGCAGTTTTACTTTTCTCCGACACCTTCTGTTCAGGTTGGAGCACTATATAGGCCTTGCCTCATGTTTGCCACTGAACCACACACATATACAGGCATAAATTATCAATTTACATTCAATTTTCATTAAAAAGATATTGAATATATCAAGCTTACCACAATTCATGGAAATAATACACAGATACGTTGACTGGCGATGAATAATGGCACAAATTCCGATCTGCCTCTGTCCCAGACTTTTATTTAGAAAAATATGATCTGGCTCTCAACGCACTGTTTCTTAGTAAGTTTATTTTAAAGTGTGGCACTGGCCTGACGCTCCTAATTGACTATATTGGCGGGTCTAACCAATCGGGCCATGTCTACCCAGCTTTTCAAAAAAAAAGTACCCTTACTACCGTTTCCCTAACAACAAAGAATAGTATTTATAGTCCGACTAATCGTGTTTAGCCTTACATTTACTTCCCGCCAATCAAATAGGAGGTAACATGTTGGCCTATTTCCAGTACAATGGTGGTTTCAAAACCTGCCACTGCGCAATTTTGATTTTGGTGTTGTCTGACAGCACCACCATTTTATTTTGGCTATAACTTGTTAATTCCTAGACTATTTGCGTAACACTTAACATATTCTTTGTCAGCAAGTCCTAAGGAACCCAAATATATAAGTTTTAATGGAGCTAAGTGGCTGCGTTCAAAATATGCATTTTCTAGGATAGTCGTGTATTTTTTAATTTTTTATGTTTAGAACCGCCACCTGTCCTGCCTTTTCGACTGTTCTGTCATACTAATGTCAGGATTTCAGACATAAAACAGTAGAATGTCACGTTTCCCAATAAGCGTTTTACAGGTTTTTAAACCTAACTCTCGTATGGGTAGTGTTTTTTATCACTGTCTATCTGAAAAAAAGTATTGCTTCTGGCCTTTCGCTTGGGGAGGGTGGCATTAATTGTATATCGCGAGACGCGTGTTAGGGTTGCATGCGTTCCTGCTTTCAGCCCTCCCTTCTCTCTATCCTAAGTTCATCTGTCTTTTCATCACGCCGTGTATAAAATGAAATTAATGGAAGTATTAATTTAGGTCATTACGCGGTGTGCCTATCTCATGGTTTTCTAAGAAATGCAGTACACGTTTTATTGTAGAAAGCGTGTAATGATGCAGTAGGCTTTACTATCAACGTGAAACGTTACAATTTGCAGACGAAGTAGAAAACAAGGGGATTTTTTGTACGCCATTGTGACAGCACTGTACTTTTACCATTTCTCTTTCCTTTTATTGCATTTATGTGTTAGGCTTTACAGTTACCTTTTAATTTATATATGTGGATTTAGAATGTTTCACGACAGCTATGAGTCCCCGAAGGAGATGCCATCACACGAACAGCTATGCTATGATTCCCCGAAGGAGATGCCATCACACGAACAGCTATGCTATGAGTCCGCGAAGGAGATGCCACCACACGAACAGCTATGCTATGAGTCCCCGAAGGAGATGCCATCACACGAACAGCTATGCTATGAGTCCCCGAAGGAGATGCCATCACACGAACAGCTATGCTATGAGTCCGCGAAGGAGATGCCATCACATGAACAGCTATGCTATGAGTCCCCGAAGGAGATGCCATCACACGAACAGCTATGCTATGAGTCCGCGAAGGAGATGCCATCACACGAACAGCTATGCTATGAGTCCCCGAAGGAGATGCCATCACACGAACAGCTATGCTATGAGTCCCCGAAGGAGATGCCATCACACGAACAGCTATGCTATGAGTCCCCGAAGGAGATGCCATCACACGAACAGCTATGCTATGAGTCCCCGAAGGAGATGCCAAAACACGAACAGCTATTCTATGAGTCCCCGAAGGAAAGCGAAAGAGAGGATGACCAAAAACAATTTGGTGGAGCTTTGTGGAGGCTGAGATGCAAAGAATGAACCAAAGCTGGGGAACTGTACGAAGGGTGGCTGCCGATCGAACAAAGTGGAAGCAGTTTGTTGCTGCCCTACAAGACGCCACCTGGCGTGATGGCACCTGACTGCTTTGACAGTCGGCGGCTAAGGATCAAAGAAGAATGGCAGTTAATTGTTATTATTTTGTCGTTATTTTCGTGTAAATTAGTTGATAGGGGTGTCGAAATAACAGTTTAACTATATGAAATGACATTTCAATCAGTCACTATATGAAAAATTTTCGTTCGTTCATTCGTACTCCATGTAGTAAAGAAAAATGAAAGTACAAATGCTAAAAAGTATTCACATTTTGACCACTTATTTCTCTTTGTACAGGTAATGAGCGTAGTGAGTCATTCAATAGCAAATATCTTCAAGCGCTTTTTAGTCGTCCTCTCGCTGAGCGCTCTGGGAAGTCGCCATATATCTGCAACCAATTTCATTGGGCTAGGAGTGGCTGTCTGTGGACTTCTGGTTTACACGTACGGCAAGACACACGGCGACGTTCACCCAAAAGGACATATTGAAGACAGTAAGCATTTAAACACACACACACACACACACATGTATACATATATACACACATACATGAGCTGCATACCCGCTAAATTATGGTTGGAAATAATTATAATGTGGTCTGTCAGCTACATGTCCTGATAACGGCACTAAATCTCCTGTGGTCTTTTGTCCAGATGCATTGTTTTTGTAGTTTTGGAGCAATACGTCAACAATGACATAGGGAAAAAAGTGGAAAACATCCAGTGGACTTAATATGTCTAGTTAATTTACAGTTGCTTTATCACAGCATGCTTTGTATGTGTACGGATATTTATTTTTACATCTTGTCTTGGTACGTATGACAAAATAGGTTTAAAAAACAATTGTTTTATTACTCCGCCTATCAGTCATTATTTAAGGGAGTATCGATTTGAGCGACATCCGTCCAGTTAATGCAAATGTAAAGAACTATCCATTCTTTATTCATACTCACCCTAATTACAACTGGGGAAAATTTAAGAAATTGTGCCCAGAATCAAATAAATGTCATTATTTTGGGAACAAAATGTACGATGTTTCAACGAAAAGAACGTGCATGAAAAAAGACTGCAACTTTGGAAGGAAAAAGGTGGGATAGATTTTGTTGCGGACGCAAAAGGATATTCATCGTCTACGTGAAGTAAAACGTTCTGTACAGAACAATGACTCAAATCCCGTGAGAATCTGTTCGCTTTTTTCTCCTCTTGAGTACTGAGGGCGTGATTACCAATGCTTTGTGTTATACATTGTATCATGCTAGGTTATCAGACCTAAACGTCTTTTATATTTGGACATACGCTCTAATATAACCGACTAGGTTGAACTGATGATAATAATAATGATGATACTGATGACTATGACAATACTGATGATATAGCCCATAGTGTCTGCACCGCGCGCAAAACAAGGCAGAATTTGATTTATAAAAAAATAAAAAAATAAATATAAAAAATCTAGGAGCTAGAAATTATCTTACGTGGTATGTGAATTAGTTGGAAAATCTCGCATTTCAAAATGTATATGTCTTTAAACATTCTTTATAATGTAATATCATTCTTTGATAACTCAGATTTACCATGAATGTTTAAAATATCATTATCTATGTCTGGTGTGCTTTTAATCAAATTTAAACTTAAAAAAAAACAACTATGTTTAATTTGTATACATTTATAATTGTTCTTTCAATTACAGAAGACAGAGGACAGGATCTAAGACGAAAAAGATTCTTCGTGACTGCTATTATCTTGGCTCTAGTGTCAGTTACAACAGTAACATCAATAGGCCGAACTAAGTTACTTGCTATGTCAAAGTCAGTGACAAACAATCTAGACTACAACACATATTGGGAAGGCCAAGGCTTGCATAACCTCGATGCACTCTCCACAGACTTTTCACATATCGAAAAAGCCGAAACGAAACCTAACATGCGAGAGTTTCTGTCATGGCGTCTGATAAACCACCCTGAAGACACCGACATTAGAGCCAAAGCTTTGACCATCAATAAGGACGTCGTAGATGAAGCACAGAGGGTGCTTGTCAATATTTTACAGGATCTTCTGGGAAAAGTCAAACATGTCATGCTTATAGAAATAGCCACATACGAGAACAAAGGTGACCCAGCTATAACTGTAGGCGAGGTCTTATTACTAAGGAGAATGAATGTAAGCATAGTATATTACTGTGAGACTTTTACATGCACCAAAAACTCTAGCATAAACAAAGCAAAGGAGATAAATAAACGGTATTCCAAAGATGAGCTGGTCATTTTAATGCAAGGAGGGGGTAATTTAGTAGGGTATGCGTTAGAAGACACACTACGCGAGACGTTCCTGGATATCTTTCACGACAGAAGAATAATTCTCTTCTCTCAGAGTATTTGGCTGCATTCACAGAACGCAAAATCTTTGGAACGTTGTAGTATTATTTATTCCAATCGCAGTAATCTAGTAATGTTAATTAGAGACAGGTCATCTTTTGCGATAGCTAAAGCAAATTTTAAGGGCGTAAAGCTTATTTTGGCTCCAGATATGGCCTTTTGTATCGGTATGGTGCCTCGGCAGATGCCACCTATATATGATATCGTATGGCTGAAGAGATTTGACCTGGAAATGTCAAACTATACCGTTCCGTCATTTCCAGATAACATATCTGTGGAAGTAAGTGACTGGCTAGAATGGATATCCAACAAAGGGCACACAGACTTAGAAAATGCCTTCCTGATAGCTGCGGCAGGCTTCCAGTTTCTTCAGAGAGGCCGAATAGTGGTCACTGATCGCCTGCACGGCCATATTTTATCCACATTAATGAATATTCCTCACGTTCTTATTGACAACCCGCCTCATTTCAAACTGTCCTCATTTCACAAATCGTGGACAAAGAGCTTGGGTAACACAATACTCGTGAGTAATGGTTCTTTGGCGATGGATGCAGCAAAAGAACTACTTACACGTTATCACAATTATTTGCCATTATTAAGCTTCCGAGATCTGTACGTGGCATCTGAAAAGAATGTCCCTGTAAAAGGTTTAAGCTGAGTGCGTTTTCTGGGGCGTTCTTCGTTAAGACGAATTCGTTTAACATAAAATAAATCATCATTATCGCCGTCGTCATCATCATTACCATCGCCATTATCATCATCAGTATTGTCATAGTCATCAGTATCATCATCATTATTAACATCAGTATTGTTAACATAATCATCAGTATTATCATCGTCATTCCCATCACCATTACCATCATCATAACCATCATCAGTACCATCATCATAACTGTGACGTATAATGGAAATATAGCCTATAGTGTCCGATAGTTTTTTGTGATCTCGTAGCGTCTATGATTCGTTAGCAAAGCCATGCAACTTACAGCCTGCGTTTACTCATCTTTAATCCACGCCTCTTTTCACTGAAACGTAAACAAACGGAAATATTACCAACTTCCGCGACCTGCCAGCCATAATAGGGAGCGAACCCGGTCTGTATACCTGAGTTTCTAACGCGAGCTGATCTGTCAATCATCAGATATCAGACAGATGCACGTGAGTAACAAGGGACTCTTTTGAAGCGAGACGACAGGGCAAAATATTTTCCCGAGGGATCCTTTGATGTTTCTTACATACAGGGGGGGGGGGGGGGGACAACTCTTTGATCTCCAGAAGCGGGCAAATCTACTAGAACCCGTTACGCGGTTTAAGTCTCTGTTGTCGGTCAGCAACGCCGAACAGAGCGACCGAGGAAACCTTTTATCTTGGGAAAGAGAGGTTTCTGATTTCTCCACTATGCAAAAGAGTTTGAAAATTAACATCCTCTAGAGATCATAATAACATGATGTATATAAACTGCGTCTTCTCAAACCAGTTATCAGTTGTTGCTCAGAAATTTGGATAGTCTAAACACGTTGTCTAGAACCATTTTGTGGAAGGTGTGTTAATAGCCTTCGTGGGGATTTCATTCGGATTTTCTGGTAATAGAAATATGTGCGTAAGTGTTAAAATATGTTAAGTTTTACCATTATAATTCACGTTGATTTCCTAGCGTTAAAACTAGTGAAATAAAATAACGCGTAGATTATTTTACCAGTTGTGCAGTTTAATGTAAATTCAATCACCCGCTTTCTCACACAGAAGATACGGTTTAGCTGACTGAATTAATATGATAGACGTGACTGATAGTGGACCATAGAATTCACGTTATATTTCATTTTTGTGTAACTTTAGTAAGTGACTGTAGTTATACCAGACACTGACAATCAAATAGCTATTAATGACAGGTAATATTTGTTAAGTTCGTTCGTTCGTTCGTTTGTCTACTATGTTGCTGTAATACCCTGTTCAACCTGAAAGTTGGTTATAATTGGGGTATATTGTGTGTTAGGTTCTTCGGTGCTAGCCGGTTGTTAGTCCTGAAAAGGACTGGTCCTAAAAAGGACCACTAGCTGACTGTCTGGATAACTCTTCGTTGCTTATCTGTTAATGGTGTCGTGTTATATATTTGTTAAGTGCGCGTAGGGATAATTAAATAATAATTGACATTGTGCGCTGATCGTTGACTGGAGCAGGAGAGGAAAGGCTACATGCCTCTACCAAACCTGCACTCCGCTAAGCGACGCGCGATAGGATAGGCTATAGACACCGTGTGCCTTTTAACTTTAATCAGGACTGACGGAGAGGATGAGAGATCGTTTTGTCCCCTTCCGTATATATATATATACGTAGAGATATAATAGTAGCATTTTTTCATAATGTTTCTCTATTCAAACGGCGATCAGTGGTCTATTTTGGTCTATTGTGGTCTATTTTGGTCCTTTTCTTCATCTACTGATTGATTAATGTTGTCCTCTTCTTGTCACTACGCGTCCTCAAGTTCAGTTGTGAACAGGAGTTGCCAAACAGACACATAAACATTTAAATAGTAAGGTTAACTGGACTTACAAATACCCAGATATTCTTTCAATCAGTTTTATCAGTCCACTGTAGCGTAATACCAATCATTACTATCTGACTTTTGACAGTCGTATCATCGGAATTATCCAGCAAGTTACGCTGTTTCAAAATCGGCAATCACCACAGAGCCAGCCGACAGGATTTACAATCATCATTATAAATAACAGTTTTTAGCAACCAGATGTTTCCCTATGCTAGAAGGATTTGCTACTGTTTACTGTGAACACCAGATCTTGTTTTTTTTTTTTTTTTTTTGCTCTACATTAATTATTCGAGGTGACAATTGTTTATCCAGGAATCAACCACCAAATTAGGCGTTCCCCTTATAAAATTTAATTATTCGAGGAAGGACTGGTGCCCAATTTGGAAGATAAAAACACTGTCGTCAGCATCAATCATATATATATATATATATATATATATATATATATATATATATATATATATATATATATATATATATATATATATATATATATATATATATATATATATATATATATATATATATATATATCCAGGAACTGTATGTCCAAAAGATTTGTTCACCAAGAGTAGGTAAGAAGAGCGAGTGAGTGGTCACGAATGTCAGTGTTGAAGTTGTTGCGTTTGTCCTTGCATATTAACGTCCAACTTAGTATTAATAAAGGGTATTCACAACCTCTGGCCATGTCTTGAATTTTTCTTGGTTTTCATTCATTAATTGAATTTTGTGCCTTCCATTCTATATTACGCGAATGCTGGGTAGAGCTGATTAACAATTGAATGATATCGACTTGAGAAGTCCAAGGTATTGTGAGTCCACAAGATACAATTTATTACGGAAAACATGTGAAGATATCATGAGCATTGTTCAAAGTAAAACATACATTAAATTTGATTTCACTTGAATACATGTTATGATCAGTCCGTGTCCTAACGAATTAATGTCGACAGAAACATCATGGCTATATACTCGCGCTGCTGTGATTCAGACAGCAGGTAGTGAGCGCATATGTTTTGACGAATATATATCAAACAACTGATCAACAATCCTTACATCATTCAGGTTATCCACTAACCTTATAGTTTCATCCCTTATAATATAACTCTGGACCGACCCTGCGTCCTTATATCATTTTAAATAATACGGCCATTACCAAGCCTAACATTGGAAGGATGTAGGACACGTCTTCACGGCTTGACGGACAACGTAAAAAGGGTCCGGTATCTAAGTCACGAAGCGTGACCTTATCAACGCTAACACGTCATAATTTGACCGTGTACCTTGCGTTCACTAATCCGTGAAGTATCCACATCAATCTATATTAATTCTATTAACCTAAAATTGCGCACTGCCAACTATAGCAGACGACATCAATAAAAACACCGTAACAGTCAGAGAGAGTGAATATTTTCTTTGTTACAGGAAAATTGTATTATCTGAGTTTGCTTAAATCTTGTTTATTTTACTGAGTAGCATTTAGTAGGAACTTTGTTCTTTTCTTTACTGTCTATGCTGTAACATAGTGCTAACCTTTAACCTTTGGGGTTATTAACTTGTTGGGTTCTTTTCTTCTCAATGAGGGGAGGGCACATGTATTCTGTTATTTTTCTATGTATGAATTCTGATTTTATTTGATCTTTCTTAGATATTCGATGTTGTAAAGTTTAATGATAATAAACAAGTTAATAAATTTAACTGTGTGTGTTGGTTAGACCCATACCCAATTTACCATAGTTTTTCAAGTTTGTGTGTCTTGTTGTCACATAATTGTGTGTGTGTGTTTAGTTAAACTTATATTTCTAGATATAGGGAGGTGCGAGATTATCTTATACTAAAAGATAGTCGTGTAGATAGGCTGGACTAGAGAAACTTCTCATTCCAGAGACAGATCTTCTCTTTAAACTATTCACTCGTGAAATCTATTCTCACACCTTTACTTCTTACCTTACTTATCACCATCCACTCTACTCTCTTCTCAGGTGGGACCATAAATATCTTTCAAACCTATCTAAAATTTACGACAATAACCATCACCATTACCATCATCATAACCATCACCAGCACCATCATCATAACCATCACCATTACCATCACCATCATCATAACCATCACCATCATCGTCATCAGTTTCATTATTACTATCATCATCATCGTCATTATCATCATAAATGTCATCATTATCAACAGAAGTATTTTTATCATCACCATTATCATATTAAGAATTATCATCATCATTATCCCCCTCATCATAATCAGTATCATCATTAACAGCATTATCATCATTATTATTATCATCATAATCGCAGTAGTTGGAAGACATTTTCAGGCCATTAATCGAAGATCCCTAAGTAAAAGAGAAATTAGCAAGAAGACGAAGATGACTGTATACGAAGATGACTGTATGACTGTGTTCCATTCGTGACATATGGATGCGAGTCATTGTCAATGATACAAACCACAAAGCCAGCTCCAAATCTCAGAAATGAGGTATTTGAGGAAGGTGGTTGAAGTAACAAGAAGAGACATGGTCCACAATCAGACGATACGCCATGGCCTCAATACCCAGCCCCTATAGAACCAAGTAGAACGGTCCCAATTACTATTGTTTGGCCATGTCTGCAAAATGGAAGAAGATCGGCTACCACAACAGATTTAGGAAACTCAGAGCCAGGGATCCAGACTTCCAGGACAATCCAGAGTTCGCTGGGAGGACAACATTAGACAATCTCTGAAGAACTGAGGACAAGATCGGAAACAGGCCAGGACGTGGATAGGATAGTATGGCGCTCTCTCTGGCAAATCCCTACACCCCTGGGGTAGACGAGGAACGACCAAGTAAGTATCATCATAATCATCGTTTTCAGTTTTGATGAAGAACGAACGAACTTTATTTTCGAAGGGTTAAGAATTGCGCGCGCAGGCCCGTCTAACATTCTGCCCTTCCACTTTCACCTATCTTGCATACTATACCCTTTCATTTCCACATGTTACTTTAAGCATTAGGTAAATTAAAGGCATAAAACATTATAAAGGTTATATAAAAGCATACAATGACATTACCCAATCATAATCAAAATAAAGTATTTGTTGAGTGCTGCACCATGGAAGCTTGATTTATTTGATGTTACTCTTATCTCTTGATTGTTGATGTTTAGTTTTGCCATTGATAGATTAATTAATAAGATAACCTGTTACTACGTGCATTTTCCTTGTTTGTTCTTACTGTTCTGTTCTATGTGGAATGTATAAGTTAAATTAGTTGTACCTGTCTTGTACCATTTGCTTGCCTTCTTTGTTTTTGTAGCCTTTCTTAATTAGTTCTGCGAGCCACACTATTTCTTGTGTGTGTGTTTGTTTTTTGTTTTTTTTCGGGGGGTTGTCTTTTACCTTGGGGATTGCAGAATAAAGATTGCCATGTAATACTATTAGTGGTTTCCTCATTTGTGCGTCCTACTCAACCCTCGTCTTTACTTGGTTACAAACATTCACACATATACATACATACGTACTTATGTATGTGTTGTGTGTGTGTGCGTGGGTGTTTCAGCTGTCAATAAATGGATCAAAAATGTTTAAACATGTTTTACGTTTTTTATTTTGGTGTGAAATAAGAACGAAAATGTCAAAATATCGAATTAAAGTAAAAGTGGAGATCTCATTGCATTGGAAAATATAAGGAGAACTAAAGAAATCAAATCCAACACAAAAAATCTAAATCTTCAACTCAAATGTCAAGTCAATACTATTGTATGGCTCTGAAACATGGAGAACAGCTTAAAAAAAAAAAAACTATAGATTTTCATAAATAGATGCTTACGTAGAATAGAAGAATCAGAGTGGTATGACAAAATCAGTAATGTGGAACTTATGACAAGAACCAGACTAGTGAAACAAGAGACGAGAAGACGACTCTGAAGATGGATAGAACACACACTGAGAAAACCTGTTAATAACATTACCAGGTAGGCCTTGTTCGAGAATCCACATGGTATGATTGGTAGAAAGATACCAAGGAACACATGGAGAAATGTACTGGGGGTAGACATGAGGTGTAGGGGGAAGGGGTGAAGAAGACATGGACAGACCACGAGCGGATGGCACAGGACAGGAAGACTTAGCATAAGGTTTTTGAAGGTATGTGCTCCTTAGGGGGCTGAGAGGTGATGATGATGTTGAGAGATGTTGAGGATGCATTTTAGATCAGAAGTGAATACTTGCTCAAGATATTGTCTGTTACGGACATTTTCAACGTTGAGTTTGCTCTGTTATGAATGTCGAATTAAAGTTAATTTAAACATCGGAATAAAGTTCATATCCAAAGTCAGTATAAAGTTTACATTCAGTGTGAAACTTGGTTCAGGTTATTTTTGCATACGTGTTTAATTCTAAACCCACATTTCTGACAAACAGACTCGCAGTTCGTCCTTGACAGACAGCAGACGATTTCTTTCTTTGTTCATAATGTTTGCCAGGCAAGAGAAAGCTTGTTCACACGGGAAAAACGTTAAAAATTGGTGTGATATTCACTACTTTTGCAGAGATCATGTGATGTCTTGTTAAAACATATAAGGTGACACGTCATTGAATTTCATCTTGATTAAATAAAGCGTTCAAACATATGGCGCCACGATCTACTTCGTCCGTCGTCGAATTGGAGGGTATACTTTTTCAAGAGATGTACTGCTGTGACATCCTTTCTACAGGTATTTCTAAGGTATTAGTATTACAGAGACGGAAATATATCTCCTTAAATTTAAAAAAATGGAAGAACGTTACTGGTCATTCTAACGTTTATATTATTATTAACTGCGCGTGCTATTTATCGAATTAATAGGAAACGACAACAGCCACATGCAATGTAATATAACCCTGAAGAAGAACAGGAGCCGCGGTAGCGCAGTTGTTAGTGCAGTGGCTTCCTAGCTTGGTGGTCCATAGTTCGATCGCCAGTTGAGGTAGGATATTTTAGACTTCACACATGGCTTATAAATTGGGCACCAGAGCAACTCTGGGAAGGTTACGGCGGTAGGCGTGATGCTGAATACATCACCCCGAGTGTACCGATGGTCAAGAAAATATTTGCCTTTCACAATATTCCCAATATGCCTCAATGGGCGTGTACGGGGTTCTTTACCTTTTTCCTTTTAAAAAGAACGAAGTTGGAAGTAAATTATATATATATGTGTGTGTGCGTGTGTGTATGTATGTGTGTGAGTGTGTATGTGTGTGTATGTGTGTGTGTGTGTGCGCGCGCGCGCGTGTGTGTGTGTGTGTGTGTGTGTGTGTGTGTGTGTGTGTGTGTGTGTGTGTGTGTGTGTGTGTGTCCGAGAATGCATTATTTATTTATTTCACGATTTCAATCGGAATCCCTGAATATTAACTGCTGTACCCTAGGGTTAGAGTGGTTAGAACGCTGGCCTTTCGCACCAAAGGTACCTGGTTCAAAACACGATGGCGTGATGCTCCAGTCTACCCAGCTGTAAAGGGTACCTGACCATGCTCTTTAATTGGGGAAGGCAAAGGCACGGAGTAAGGAAACTGGTGACCCCAGATGGGATTATCGTTATTTCTCTTAGAACGTAAAACTATATTCTAAACAGCGTGGCAGCAAATCATGCTTGGGATTCCAGGAAAGGAAGAAGCAAGACTGGATAACACCAGAAACATTAAACACCATAATGATGAGAAAGGAAATGAAAAGAAAGAAAACAGAAGCGAAGTCACCCCGGTTAAAGCAACTATTTAGCGAACAGTACAGTCAGCTGGACAAGGAAGTTAAACGCCAAACCCGAGCCAACAAAAGGAATTTCCTAGACGATCTTGCAAGACAGGCAGAAGAGGCAGCACTGAGAAATGAACAAAGCACAGTATACAAAATAACTAAATTCATAGCGGAAAACGAGGTGCAAACAATATTACACTAGTAAGAGGTAAGTAAGGAAATCTCATCACGACAGCAGAGGGACAGGAAACAAGATGGGCAGAGCATTTCAGAGAAATTCTGAACAAGGAACCACCAGAGACACAATTGAATGTTCCTGAGGCTGAAAACGATCTAGATGTGAATACAGACATTCCACGAAAAGAAGAAATCATCCCAGCAATCAAAGGGTTAAAGAATGGAAAAGCTCCTGGCCATGATAACTTAAATGCAGAGCTATTTAAGACAGACCCTGAGCTAGCAGCAGAACTATTAGAACCACTATTTGCACAAGTCTGGAAAACAGGGACAACACCAACAGAGTGGAACAAACGAATAATTGTCAAATTGCCAAAGAAGTGAGATCTTGCAGACTGCAATAATTGGAGAGGAATCACTCTTCTCTCAGTTCCCAGCAAAATATTAGGCAGAATAATTATACAGAGAATTTCAAAAGCAGTAGACCACAAACTGAGGAAAGAACAAGCAGGATTTAGAAAGAACAGAAGATGTGTAGATCACATATTTACTCTCAGGAACATTATAGAGCAGTGCTCAGAATGGCAAAGACAGCTGTACATTAATTTCGTTGATTTTTAAAAGGCTTTTGACAGTATACACAGGGACAGTTTATGGACAATACTGAGGCCTTATGGAATTCCAAGCTGCATAGTGTCAATCATAAAAAGCCTCTATGCCAACTTTACGTGTAGTGTTGGGCAGAGCAACCTAACTTTTGAGGTGAAGACAGGAGTACGACAGGGATGCCCCTTATCAACCACTTTATTTTTAACAGTCATAGACTAGGTGATGCGCCAGACAACAGAGGGCAGTCCAAGAGGAATAAGATGGACTACATTTTCTGCATTGGAAGATCTGGAATATGCAGATGACATTGCACTACTAACACATTCACATCAACACATCCAGGAAAAAACGAATAGACGTAATAAGTATAGCCAGCAGGTGGGCTTGGACATCAATTTAAAGAAGTCAGAGGTCATGACGCTCAATGTGAGCAACCCTGAACCCATATCAGTAAGGAATCAGCAACTGGTACAGACAGATACATCTTCACATACCTAGGATGCATAGTAACACCAGACGGCGGGGCAAGCAAAGACATCAACAACAGAATGAACATAGCAAGAACAGCCTTTTTTAGCCTAAACAACATATGGAAGTCCTCTCAATACAGCACAAGCACAAAATTAAGATTATATCAGAGCTGTGCGCTTTTTGTGCTTCTTTATGGTGCGGAGAGCTGGAGAGTTACAGAAAAGGAAATGTCGAAATTGACCTCTTTTCACACAAAATGCCTAAGAAAAATTCACCGAATCTTTTGGCCGAATACCCTCACCAACCAAGATCTGCTCACTCGGAGCAAGCAAGAGGACATGCACACCATCATAGCTGGCAGACGCTGGAGCTGGGTTGGCCATGTCCTCAGAAGAGATCCCGATGCCATCAAAAGAACAGCTATGCTTTGGACCCCTGAAGGAAAACGAAAGAGAGGCCGACCAAAAACAACTTAGCAGAGGACTGTGGGGGCTGAGATGCAAAGAATGAACCAGAGTTGGGGCACTGTACGAAGGATGGCCACCGACCGAGCAAAGTGGAATAAATTTGTTGTTGCCCTACAAGACGCCACTAGCGTGATGGCCACAGACTGCTTTGACGGTCGGCGGCTAAGGATCAAAGAAGAAAAGACACAGCGTGGAAACTGGATCAAGAGTAGGCTTAGCAGCGACTGCTATTAACACGTGACTTAGCAAACAAACGAACTTTTATTTTTCCCAAAGGGGTTGACAACTGGACACAAAGACCAGTCTAAAATTCTGACATTTATTTCGTTCATCTTTTCTACTGAAATATCCCCATGCACATCTGGAGTCATCCGTATATAACCACCGGCTAAGTACAATTCTGTAGTGTTCAATCGTGGAAGTGAACCTGTCTGTCAGGCTATTTACACCCTCGTTGAGATCCTCCACATACCTCCGGGATTCCCCCTGTGGTGAAACATGTTGAGAACCCAGGATGGCACACTATGTTTGGAGGAGACGCGTGAGTCTCAGATGTAACTCTGACTTTCTCTTGGTTGGCTACATGCAGGACGATCTCACTACGACCCATGATTGGTACGGGGAGCTGAGAAGTGGCTCTTTGTACGACGTGACAACTCCTTGGGAGAGCCCAGTATTTTAGCTTTGCATATTTGGATAGCACCTTTGAATAGCGGATGATGCACAGAATGTCACGCACTTCTTACTCCTAGATTGGGACCACATTTGATGATCCTTAAATACAAGCAAAGCTGAATTAGCTGGAGCTCATGACTTAAACTTTACACGTTTCGGAATGACAGAAAAGCCACAGGAAAAGCCTAGATCTACAGTATAGATAATATCAAGGAATCTTGAACGTGGTATTGGCTGCAAAAGAGCGAGAAGCTCAGCAGCCCTAGTTAAACAACAACAACAACAACAACAACAACCTCCATGCATTTGAAATATTAATTTTAGGGAAATGCAACGGTGTATAAGTAAAATAGCAGCATACTGACATTTACAATATCTTATAATAATCATAAAGAGGTAACATATGTTGGGAAAGACATAAGTCATCACGAAAAGCTGCATTCAATATTATATGAAGAATTTATCCCAACTAACGTAATTACCGATGTATGTAACGTCGGTCGGTCTCACTAAAAATAGTAACTCGCGCCAGAAAAAAAAGTGCGCAACGCACGGTGTGCAACTTGCGCGGCGTGGGTGTTATATAAAACAAATACTTTGGTTTTATTTTTTTTATTTTTTTTTTATTCTTTCACGAAATTAGTAGCGCTCGACAAAGAAAAAGTGCGTAAAAATTGGTGTGCATGAGCCCTCACGCGATGTACAAATCATGAAAACTTGAAAGTTTTTGTTAAAACCACTTATTATCAGGGAACAATGTTTGAAAACAATCCACACACTTTCACACGAAATGTTGTCATCAAAGAACTTTTAAATTGAATCTAAACAAACATAATTCTCGCCGTGTATACGTTGGTATGTATGTATCTAACAGCTCACTCCCACCTCTCGATGGTGGTACACCCGCCTGCTACACTCCAACACACACACACACAACCACACAACCACACGCACACATACACTCACGCACACACGTGCACACACACACGCGAACACACACACACAACCACAGACGCGCGAACACACCACCACAGACGCGTGCCAACACAACCACACACACACACACCCATCTTCACTCCCACCTCTAGATGTTAGCCCTAGTATAGTCAGGTCTCTAACACTTCACTACACCCCAACACATCCATACATCGTCCCCACGCCAGCACAAAAAAAAAACCTCCACTCGCTTCAAAAAACCCTCTTAGTAACCTACTAACCCAACATTATTGATTTTTTTAAATTTTCCGTCCTTATCGACTTTTATGTTATATATATATATAACTAAAGGTTGTCTACCTGATGTAATAAATATATATGTCTAACTATATATATATATATATATATATATATATATATATATATATATATATATATATATATATATATGTATATATATATATCTCTATATATATATATATATATATATATATATATATATATATATATATATATATATATATATATATATATATATATATACATATATATATACAGTACTTTGCAAAAAAATGGCAGTCATATTGCTCAGCTAAATAAGCTGAAATCTAATTAAATATGCATGTTCTGCCCCAAATTTGCACTCCACTGAAGTGAGCAAACACTACCAAAAGTTAAAAAAAAAATTAGCGTAGAGTAACGTCCCTTGATAACAGAGCAGACGACAATTTCTAATGCTAGTGGCAGAAAATGGATACAAAGTCAAAGTGTATGTTAATTTCACAGCTTTGGAATGAAGGAAATCAAACATGTTCCAACATTTCTAAAACCTTGAACATTCCTGAGCGGACTGTATACAGAGTTGTGAATAAATTAAAAGCAGGTAATGGAATCGAGCGAAAAGAAGGTAGTGGGAGGCCAAGAATTTTGGACACAAAGGACCAACGGCGTCTCGCCCAAATCGTTCGGGCTGGGCCAATGAAGAGTGTAGAAAACATACGACAGCGCATGATCGAGTTGGGAAGCCCAGAGGTATCTAATGCTACTGTCAACCGGGAGCTACACAGGATGAATTACACAAAAAAGCGGGTAATTTCGTTACCATTGCTCACAGAGACTCACAAACATATGCGCTTGAACTGGTGCCACGAACACCAAAATTTGTCATTGGACAATGGGATTTTTTCAGATGAATGTTCTATTTGGTCTTATCCTGCTCAAATAAATATTTGGACGAAAGGCTCTGTAACGCCTGTGTACCAGCGACCGAAACATACCTAGAAATTCCATCTTTGGGGAGGGGTGTCAGCAAGAGGTGCCACCCCACTGTGTGTTTTCACAGGAATTCTCACGAAAGAAAGGTACATCGACACACTAGAGGGACACCTTCTGCCATTTATGCAGGTCATGTACCCCGATGGGTGTACATTTCAACATGACAATGACCCAAATCATACAGCTCATACCCCCCCCCAAAGCATGGCCGCAAGAGAAGAATGTGATAGTGCTGAAGTGGCCCAACAACAGTCCCGATCTAAACCCAATTGAAAACGTTTGGGCACTACTCAAGAATCATTTAAAAAAGAGTGGACTCAGAGACGTTGAACAATTGAAGAAGGTAGCTGAAAAATACTGGGACAGTCTGACTCACAATTACCTACAAACATTTGTGGGAAGTATGCCTTGCCGCATCCAGGCTTGCCTTGCTGGAGAAGGCAACATTATATTGTACTGAAACCACTGTTAATAGATAGGGGAGATACCAATCTTCCTCTGGACATACAGTTTTTATTATTATTTGCTTCTATGAGTGTGCTGCGTTGCGAAAATATGACTGCCATTTTTTTTTGCAAAGTACTGTATATATATATATATATATATATATATATAACTATATATTGTAATAACCACACATAACAACACCCTGTCATTATCGAACTATTATATTACTATTGCCCTAAAGACGCCATTAGGCGTGATGGGAACAACGGCTAAGAAAATCTATTCGTTGTTGCCCTTAAGACGCCACTAGGCGTAATGGCCACTGACTGCTCTGACGGTCGTTGGCTAAGGGCGGAAGAAGAAGAAGAAGAATATTACTATATAAAAGTCAGTCTAAATATATATGATTAACTATATATATATATATATATATATTATATATTATATATATATATATATATATATATATATATATATATATATATATATATATATATATATATATATATATATATATATATGTGTGTGTGTAACTAAATATTGTAATAAACCACACATAACAACACACCCACCATTATCGAACTAATATCTTCTTCTTCTTCGATCCTTAACCACCGACCGTCAAAGCAGTCAGTGGCTATCACGCCTAGTGGCGTCTTGTAGGGCAACAACAAATTGATTCCACTTTGCACGGTCGGTGGCCATCCTTCGTACAGTGCCCCAACTCTGGTTCATTCTTTGCATCTCAGCCTCCACAGTCCTCCGCCAAGTTGTTTTTGGTCGGCCTCTCTTTCGCTTTCCTTCAGGGGTCCAAAGCATAGCTGTTCTTGTGATGGCATCGGGGTCTCTTCTGAGGACATGACCAACCCAGCTCCAGCGTCTGCCAGCTATGATGGTATGCATGTCCTCTTGCTTACTACGAGTAAGCAGATCTTGGTTGGTGATGGTATTCGGCCAAAAGATTCGATGAATTTTTCTTAGGCATGTTGTGTGAAAAGAGGACAATTTTGACATTTCCTTCTCTGTGACTCTCCAGCATTCCGCACCATAGAGAAGCACAGAAAGCACGCAACTCTGGTATAATCTTAATTTTGTGCTTGTGCTGTATTGGGAGGACTTCCAGATGTTATTTAGGCTAAAGAAGGCTGTTCTTGCCTTATTCATTCTGATGTTGATGTCTTTGCCTGCCCCACCGTCTGGTGTTACTATGCTTCCTAGGTATGTGAAGGTATCTGTCTGTACCAGTTGCTGATTCCTTACTGATATGGGCTCAGGGTTGCTCACATTGAGGTCATGACCTCAGACTTCTTTAAATTGATGTTCAAGCCCACCTGCTGGCTAAATTTATTAAGTCTATCCGTTTTTTCCTGGATGTGTTGATGTGAATGTGCCAGCAGTACAATGTCATCTGCATATTCCAGATCTTCCAATGTTGAAAATGTAGTCCATCTTATTCCTCTTGGACTGCCTTCTGTTGTCTGGCGCATCACCCAGTCTATGACTGTTAAAAATAGAGTGGTTGATAAGGGGCATCCCTGTCGTACTCCTGTCTTCACCTCGAAGGTTAGGTTGCTCTGCCCAACACTACACGTAAAGTTGGCATAGAGGCTTTTTATGATTGACACTATGCAGCTTGGAATTCCATAAGCCCTCAGTATTTTCCATAAACTGTCCCTATGTATGCTGTCAAAAGCCTTTTCAAAATCAACAAAATTTATGTAAAGCTGTCTTTGCCATTCTGAGCACTGCTCTATAATGTTCCTGAGAGTGAATATATGGTCTACACATCTTCTGTTCTTTCTAAATCCTGCCTGTTCTTTCCTCAGTTTGTAATCTACTGCCTTTGAAATTCTCTGTATAATTATCCTGCCTAGTATTTTGCTGGGAACTGAGAGAAGAGTGATTCCTCTCCTTACTATATAAAAGTCAGTCTAAATATATATGTCTAACTAAATATATATATATGTATAACTAAATATTGTAATAAACCACACATAACAACACGCCCGCCATCATCGAACTAATAAATTAATATATAAAAGTCACTCTAAATATATATGTCTAAAAAAACCACACATAACAACACGCCCGCCATTATCGAACTTTTCAATTGTACAATGTAAATGTATGATAATGTTATTGTATACGAAGCTTACCAATATATAATTTTATTTTAACAGAATAAAATATATTAACTAAATTCTTTGTTACCTATATATAAATGTTGGATCTCTAAATATCGTCTTACTGTTGTAAATATATATCGTCTTTCTATTCTAAATATATGTCTAACTATTGTCTCAATATTGTCTAAAAGTCTTCCTATTGTAAATATATGTATAACTGTTTGTAAAATAATTAACACACAACAACACCATTATCGAACTAATATATTACTATATAAAATACACACCCCACCTTTTCCTTATATAATAGTCATAGCGTGCCTCCTGCGCGCCACCTACCGCGCCACCTGCGCGCCACCTACCGCGCCACCTGCGCGCCACCGTATTTCCTTATATAAAAAGTCACGCGCCACCTGAAGCGCCACCTGAATGCTGCCTAAGAACAACATTATATACTGCTAACAGCACACTATAATTAAAAACCCGTCAAGTTTGACGCAAAATGAAGTCACAATTTGCAGGAAGCCTTTAACAAGCTGTCACATACTCTTGTAACTGCAGTTTCTGTGGTCATTTGTGTTACATTCCCCATGTACATCCTCATATTAATCGACTTGTATGATGTGCCTGAGGGCACAGTAACCATTGTCTTTCTTTGTCTCTTCACAGACCCCGGGAGTACCGGTATATTAAGAAGAGAAAAAATAATAAATTTAGATAGGCGGTGTATTCTGCATTTATAATGTATTCGAAAAGTCTGTTATTGTATGAACATGGTCTGGGCATGGCTTTTAGGTCACGTGAAAGACGGTTGGAAAGAAAAACAGTGGAGTAAGATAATCTTTCTTTGTTTTTCACACTCCAAATAAGTGAGGAGAATTCTTGGTACCTTGATTTGTTTTTGCGTTGCTTTAGCAACATCAGTGGAAGCAATGACCAAATTCATTTAATGGGCAACATTTGTCGCAGTTATCTCCCGTTACTCTACTTGAAATTTTCGGGGCAAATTTTATCACAGCTGTTAATTTGAAGCAAGAATAGTGTTTGTACTCTTACCGCTGCTATTCATCAACTTTACCGACAGCATGACCAAGATACATCCATATTTTTTAAACGAATTACTGTTTGTAGGTGAGCTGTGTGTATTTTATGGAGATAGAAGACAGACAGGCCTGACAGACGTATAAATCTTCTTTAATGCACCTACATATTATTCTTTCACCTTTCCATCTCCTAAGTGAGCAGTTGGACATCAACATACTTATACCAAATCTTCGTGTCCCGTACCATCATCGTCTTCATGTCTGTCTCCAGTTCTCTTTTCCATTTGTTCTTTTGTCTTCCCCTACCTCTCTTACCCTGGGGGTTCCAGAGAAGGTGTGGTCTGGTAATTTCTTCCTGTCTATGCTCTTCTATCTCTTCTCGCAGAGTCCAAGAATATCTATCTTATAATTATTAATTTCTGCTGCCACCTAAACAGTTTTCCCTTGCTCGTTCATCGTCAGAAGACTCGAAGTACCAAATCTGGGGGGGGGGGGGGGGGGGGGGGGTGTCTTCTAGAAGAAAGAAGGTTACTCTGCAACACGGACTCCTTTCGACTTTCACTGTGTTGTGTCATTCTTCACCCTGCCAGATTACCTTCTCCTGTCTTGGATGGCTGAGTTTTATTTTCCTTAGTTATATTGTCTATTGTTTATTGAAGTTCTTGTGCTGTAACATTGTTTTATTTCAGTGGACTAGCCAGCTCCATACCCAACTCTTCTTACTGGCTTTTTACAACATGCTAGGTAGGAAACATCGTTACTATTCTTGTCTCCCCTGTCGGACCATGGTAACACACACAATACATGACGAAAAACAAATGTAGTCCTATAGCAGATACTGCTGTAAGGGAGTGAAATGTTAAAGACTTCGCCATTCTAGGTCCAGCATTTTATGAAGTGTGGAAACCAGTTCCATTCCCCGCTACCCTTGCCTTCCCTAACTCACAAACAGTCAGCTGCCCATTAAAGCTGGATAGACCAGGGCCAATCGGGAGCATACGATAGGAAAATGCAAAAGAGCGAAAATGAATACCAAAAAGGAAGACGTCAAGGGATAGAAATGTCAAGTTGGCAAGTGCCAGAACCTTACAACCCGTGCAGTTCCCAGGGGTATATGAGAGAGACAAAAAGAATATTACTATAGTTTAATCAAGCATGTCGTAAGAGTAAAGTAGTATGAGATTGCGCATGGGGTAAGAAACCTCATAATGTAAAATAAACCGCTACAGACGCCCTCGCTACAAGAGTACTGGGACTTTGACGTCAGCTTTCTGCAAGTGGTCAAATGTAGTTGTGACTCTATGCTCGGTAAGGAACAAAAAGCAAATGCATATCATATTAAAGCAGCTTTAATATTTCAATCATCTAGATTTGCTGAATATATAAAATTAGACATAGTGATAGACATGAGAAGCTGACAAATATAAATATGTAACCTATCCACTGACGTAATTGTAAAGTATACAAAAATTCAAATAACTACAAGGAAATAACTGGACCCACACTCTGTTTGCATACATTATGCTGCAGATCTATTTCTTCAAATGTATTTAACCATCAAAGGAAAAAAACAAACCAATACGTTCATTCAGTACCAGTAGAAGTATTATATAATTTTTTAAAAAAATTAAATAAAAAAGCAAACAAACAACAACCACCAATCCAAAACCAACAAAAGCCCAGCAGACAAAAAGCTGTCAATAGCGAGAGAGACCAATATGGTATTATGGAAGAAGAAACATTACAGGCACCATAGACATTAGACAATGCCACAACAAACGGCAGATAAATTACAGCCTGGAAGAGCCAACACATAACACAAACAACGAAGCAATACACTATATGGAAAGATGGAAAGTATATACACTATATACTCAAATTATAACCCCCATTGGGTTGAACCGAGTATCCCCTGCACACACAAAACACACCAGTTTTCAAGTGCGGGGTTCAAAAACCTAAATACCTATATCATCATCATCTTCATCATCATCATCATTCCTGTAGCTCCTTAATTAGCATAACTGTAGCTTCCCTCTAGCGGAAATCTTGTGACAAACAGTCACGTGATGTTGTAGCAGTGATTTCTAAGGCAATATCTTCTACATGATGACGTTGCCAGGCCCGTAGACAACCGCGTATCAGTCGCCTTGTACGACATGCTTTTTATTTTACCACATAGTTACCTTTTGTTAACATTCTCACAGTTACCGTAAGTGTATAAAATCTAGTTATATATTTGTTAGGGGGTTTTCCAGCAAATCTACAAATTATAAGTTCTCTGTTTATACTTCATTTTATAGCATATATAATATCTCCTACTAATTGACACAGTGGTTAGTGCGCAGTTCTCTCACTGCAAAAGTGCTGGGTTCGAATCACTGCACCGAAACGATCCAGCTGTCAGTGTGTACCGGACTTTGAGTTAGGAAAAGAATAGGCAGCGACGAACAGAATTAGTGCACCCCACCTCTCGATGCTGGACCTAGTATGGTAAAGTCTCTAACACTTCACTCCTCTATCTGCAGTGATGCTACCTTTACATTTCTACTAATTGACAGTGGAAAGTTAACAAACAAATGTGGCGCATTTTTGTTTTGTTTTTGACAAGGTCTTTTCGGACATCAGCCTGATTTCGTGTGCCTCAATGTGGAATAGAGCGTTGTGACGGTATTGCCTCCCCTGCTTTGCAGTTGTGGTCCAACAGTGGCCAAAAACTCAAGAGTATCTAATATGGGCTTCAAAGGTATCTACCTTCGCACAAGATTACTCGTGGCAGAGATGTAGATAGAAGGGTGATAACACTTCTATTACAAAGGGAGTCTTCACAAGAGATTTAGAATAAGCGAAAACAATACTGCTTTGGCTGAGTATGTTAACTCTGTAATTCTGCCGACGCTTTTGTGAAGGATTTAAGCACTTATTACTTTTAGCTCGTTTAAGCTCACACCCCTGATATACTCAATGGAATTCTATTATTTTAGTATAGCTCTGTTTAGAGTGTATGTAGTAATTTGACTGAGACAAACATACAGTAACTTTAAAATGATTAAATCGAAGTTAAATTTGTAACATTTCAAATAACAAAATTTAATAGTCACTTTAGGTTTTAACAGTTGGAAAATAATTTGAATAGTTATGGATCAAGAAAAGTTATCATCACAGTCTTTATGGAATTTGAGATGTTACAAGAAGTTCAAGTGGACCCTCTATTTGAACTTAGCTGCCAATGATGGTTCTGCTCCTTCTTATGCGTTGGTTCTTTTCACTCTGCTTGCTCTCGTCTCTGATCAAGGTTGTCGGGGGTAGCTTGTTTCCCAGAAATGTCAAGGGGAGTCTACCACGTGGATCCTTCTACTTAAAGCTTAGACCACTGTTTCCTTCTTGTTCCAAAGATGGTACTTTCTGCTGGTATCACCAGTAACTATGGTAAAAGAATAGAACGAAACGCTCTTCTGAGTATGGCGTTTTAAACCCCTATCTTCCCATACAACCATCCCAATTACTCAGACTTTACCCTCGATGAGAATTAAATTTAATCCCTCGGAATAAAACTTTCTTTACATTTAAATAAAATAGCTTTAGCTTTACATGACATGTAAATGAAAAGGTTAATAATACAGATATAGTCTGTTTACATATACATCTCCACTGATTAAAAAGTGGTCACAATATAAATTGAATATGTTTTCATTTATGTTTTACACTGATTGAAAAGATTGAACTTCCATTAATTTAAAATGAATATTTGCACATAGACATTTACACTGGTTTAAAGCTTGAAAACTTACATTAATTTTAAAGTGACTATGTTTATAGGGACATTTACACTGCTTTGAAAATGTAAGTATTATACTTAGAATGTACATCATTTGTTTCCCCTTTCCCTCCCTGCTCCATAGGGAACCTGGAACTACTTTATACTTTTAGTTCTCTTTACGAAACTATCAATAAAGCAATAACCAGCCCGTGCAGTGGTGGTTTATGAATCATCATTACATACGCTGAGGTTGCCAGCCTCAATTGACTGACATCCACTAGCGAGTTTCAACTATTAAAATTCACATGGTAATATATACACATGTATATGTTAGTTCACATGTTAGTAATAAAATATGAAATGTAAATCACAACTTACTGCAATCCTGACTCACAGACATTTTGCTCAGATGAATAAAAGAGACCTAAATCGGCCTCTTACACGCGTCTGGGGTGTCGTTAATTTAATAAGTTCTCTCTCTGACTTCGTGTGTGGTCCTTCAGTTTCCTCAGTCTCGGTTTCCTTATTTAAGATGTTAGATATTTCCTGGGCTATAATGTAAGTCCTGATGAATACTCCAATAAAAGGTGTCCGGTATTTTTAGAAGGAATTCTGAATTCTAATTCTTCACTGTAGCAGTCTGGTGTCTTGGCGAGCGATTTCTCAAGTGAAATAGCTTGAGAAAATGATCAGATTATATTCCCTGCCTTCCCACGCCTTCGTTTGTCATAGAGTTAAATAAATGATCCAATCAAATTCAAACAGGTCGGGTTATGGGATAATTTCAAAATACTACGACATCGGATAATTTTGAACGTAAGGCAGAGGTCTACTCTCCCATATATGGTAATAAGATGTCCGATGCCCTTGTGTACAAACTTCCAAACACACCGGTAACCGCATAGGACCATGTGTTCGAGATGTAGCAATCTTACTTTTATCTAAAGTAATCTTGTCATCCATGTCTTATCGGTGATTACGCCGATAGCGCTTGCAAATGTACGTGTTAATCTGCCGCGCCTATAGCCAACTAATCTGGCAGCGCCAAGCAAATGTGATTATTATCACCTACAGGGAGTGTCCAATGATCTGATAAAATCAAATATCTGCTACTTAGCAGAAAAATAACGAAGGCAGAGAGAAAGAAAAAAAAGTGCGACAATTGAGAGCAAATAATCAAAATCAGTACCACAAATGTACCGATACTGCCAGAGTGAAACAAAAATCGATAAGCGCCGCCCCGTTTTGTCACAAGCGTCCAACTGACAGAATGGTTATAGCCCTGGTCTCTCTCGGCAAAGATGCCGGGTTTGATTCAGAGTATCAACACGTTCCAGTTCATCCAGCTGTAAATTGGTACCTGACTTTGCTTATGAGTTAGAGAAGAAAAAGGCAGCGAGGAAGGGAACTAGCCACTCCACCTCTCCATGCTGGACCTAGTATGATAAAGTCTCTAACATTCACTCTCCTACGGCAGTATCTGATATAAGACTACATTTAACTTAAGATGTAGATAGAATCAATCACACAAACAAATATCGCGTGAACTTAATAAAAAGTTAATGTTATAATAATACTGCATGACTTAAATTCTGGTTTGCTGGTGGGAAAAACACACACACACACACATATTGATCAGATGATGTCTCGTCTTCACACGGTAAAAAGAATGCTAAGAATCTCCAGTATTTCTATTACGAATTAATTTATAGATAAAGATTATTTTCTGTCCCTTTGTGGATATTTCCTCCACACTAATTTTCTCGTTTTCCTTCCTTCTTTTTTTCAATTATTATTGTTTAAAAAGTTTTTCAGCCTCTTTATATGTCTATTTGTTCCGTCAAACCATGTCACAAGAATCAATTTTTGCTCTTGATCAAGGCGTGTACCTATTTTCGCCTCGCCGTTGCCAGGTACTTCCGAACTAACTAGACAAAAGATCCGTCGGTCATACAATAGAGTCATTTTATATTTAAAAGATCCCATGGTATGACTTTTTGTGCTTACCTGGATCATTCCATGGCCCTTCGGTAATTCCTTTATGTTGTTGATGTTCTTGTCTTTCGGCCTCCGTTGGCTCTTTATCTTTGACAATGAAAGTAAGAAAGATTATTCTTCAAATTTTATACAGAGCCAATCCTACAAAATAGAAGTAAGTCATGGACATTTGTTAAACAAGCAGAAAAATCCCTGGAGACTACAGATATGTGGTTTTACGGACGAATAATAAAAATACTAAAAGGTAATGGTAGTCCTATAGTAAATACTGCCGTAGAGGAATGAAGTATATTAGACATCACTTTACTACCTTCAGCTTTATGAGGCGATGTGGCTTCTTCCCTTTCTCGCCGCCTTTGCCTTCAGTAGCTGAAATGCAGCGTGAGGTATCTATTTATAGATGGGTAGAGAAGAAAGTGTCATTACTGGGTTTTGAACCCGGCACTCAGTAACTTTGCCGTGAGAGGAAAGCACTCTAACCACTCTGTGTGGGCAGCTTAAAAGAGTGATGATGATGTTCTGAAAACAGTCAGCGCATAAAGGGAGCTTAATACTCATCAAAGGGAAGCAATCCAATTTCTTTTAGCACTTTATGGGAGCCGCGGTAGTGCAGTGGTTAGTGCACTAGCTTTCTAGCTTGCGGTGGTCCATAGTTCAATCCCCAGTTGAGGTGGGATTTCTTAGACTGCAAACGGTTCTAGGGTCGACCCAGCGTCTTGAATTGGGTACCAGAGCAACTCTGGGAAGGTTAAGGCGGCCGGCGTGATGCTGACCACATCACCCATAGTGTGCCGATGGTCAAGAAAATATGAACCTATAGCACGTTTCACTAGCTTTGCCCAACTTCAAATGTAATTATCTGATTAACCGTCGAGCGTATTAATGCCATTTTTGGCATACGATGTTATATTGGGTTAGACCCAACAAATATATACTTTATATCTGTGCATCTTGTCCAGTTCCCATAAATGGATGAAATCATTTGATCTTTGTCGGCATACTAATTATTGTGTATCGAGAAAAGAAATTTTACCACTTCAGTCACAGATTCTGTGAATTGAATAGGCATAGGCGTGTCTACTATTACTATAATGTGGCCATCACGTTTGCATATGAATACCTGTTGAAGATGATTTCTTAAATGATCTGCATGCAAGATACTCGTGACATTGTTTGTCATTGACATTTAATGCGCTACCAAACTGGACCTTCATTGATCTAATTTTTTCAATAGGTATCACCTCTTTGCGGTTCATAAATATCATAATGGAACGTTGCTCCTCTAATGTGCTTGTAAATAACGGTAAGGTCATCTTTAAAGAAATTAAACTTCATCCGAATCATAATCAGATGTCTCTGAGAAATTGATAATCAATCTCGGCTGAATGAAGGACAAACCATCATTCTTCCGATATTTCCCTTCCTCTGGTAACACATGGTTCTCACATTTCTTCCAATAATCCCTGGCTATATTGGAGATGGCGGCTTTTGTAAGTATTTCAACATCTTTTAATTTGAACGTTCTATTTTCTGTTGCTACCTGTTCCTTAATTTTAGCCCAGACTAATTCTATTGGGTTTAAGTGAGAATGGTAAGGAGGCAATCTTAAACATCTGTGACCATGTTCATGGATTGCCTTGTCTATGTGAAATATCTTTGTATGCTGTTTCTTTTTTACAATTCCAAGTAATTCAGGCTTCAGGGACATTTCGTTGAATGGAATGTCGTTTTTGGTCAGCCAAATCTTTATTACATCTTTAGAACTTGATGAATTAGGAACTTTATCTTCTGGTGCCACAACGTTGTGATATGAAGCATTGTCCATTATCAAACACGACGGTCTATCCAAGGAAGGAAGTACATGATTCACAATCCAATCTTGAAATATCTTGCCATTCATCTCTGTATGATAATCCCTATTATCTCTGGATTTTGAAACAAATGTGAGTTCAGTATTATTTAGAAGCCCATGATGGCTGCTTCCTGCATGTGCAATTATTAGGCGCTGTCCTTTGCTGCTTGATACTAGTCTCCTAGTTGTCCCATCAGATGATTGCCATTCTCGTTCATTACTGTGGTGCGCATTGATCCAAGTTTCATCTAAATACACAAAATCATAACAATCTTTTCTCAATTCTCTGACCTCGCGTAAATATTTGCTTCTCATTGCAACTATATGAGGCTTTTCACAAATAAGGTTTCTACCACCAACATATTTTCTAAAATTGAATCCCAAACTCCTAATAGTTCTCTATAGCGTACATTTGGAAATATCAATGTCATTATTTTTTCTTAACCAAATTTTCAATTTCCTTAAAGTCACTGCCTCATTATTGTGAAAAATATTGCAAATTTCTCTGCGGATCAATCCTCTGTCAAAATTATCCACCACTCTTGGCCTATTTTTCGTGTGTAAAACACTGGAATTACACATTTCAGATGTCGCTATCCAGCGGTGCAATGATCGTTTGCTTATCCCCAAGGCGTGAATAGTCCTCTTTTGTGGGTTTGAAATAGAATGACATAGTTTTCCTCGAGTAGCTTCATTGCAGAAATACTTTAAAATCCTATTTGTGATTTGCTGTAATGTCATAAAATGTACTCGCAGACTCCTTTTTCCTACTGTGACAGGGGCGCTAGGTGGTACCTCACACCCCAGACCCGTGCACCAAGAAAATTTATAAAGGATCGTTTGACAGGGGTTGCAATTATTGGTTGCTTGCAACCCTCTCAGCAGCAGACTTAACAATTCAAGCAACCCAAAGCCTTATGCAGGTCAACATTTAATTCTACCGAACAGAACCGAACACCAAACAAACAATCCAACAAACAATCAAACGAACACCCAGTCAGTGTTCATAGACTGTCTGAAAAACAATAAATAAAACAATGTCTAAGTGAACATTAATAGCATGGATAATAACACTTACCATACAGAAAACATGCGCCCATCCTGATATCATCAACTATCTCACACACTCATGCGTGTCGCCCAATGCGACAAGTATGGTGTTGTGCATGAGGCTGGCAATCGCACCGGGTAACATAGGTTGCTACCGAAACCACTACTGCAAGAGCATCTGAATGCTAAATGCTGAGGCAAACCACACCGGTGGCCCCATGCTCCCTCAGGAGCGGAGGAGAGAAATATACAACTCTAAGTACGCCCACGTGCTCTCACAAACCATGTTCACATAACAATAATAATCAACTGGACATAAAATCATATTCTTCAATACATGTACAACAAATAATCTCAATAATGAGAATTAACTACTACCTCTCAACCGACCCACATCAATACTCGTTCCCGCACTCTGAACATGTCGTAAGTGACGACTGGTGCGCCTGGCCACAAACGTGTCATATGTGACCCCTGACGAGATTGGGAACATCACATGAAACACATTATTACAGGAACAACCACTGTAACAGCATAAAAATGCTTCTGTTGACTTGTGGTGGACACCAGCCGCATTGGTGTTTCCATGCTCCACCGGGAGCAAACAGAGAAACACCTGTCTCAACTTGCCTTACGCACCAGAAATCTAAATGACTATTCTCCCTTCTAAGTAACCACTAAAGATAAACAGTAGAATAATCAATAATCGTGAAATACACTTAATTACTTTTACATTAAAGGATAAAATAAAATTACTCTTACATTAAAGAATAATATTCTTGGCTTTAACCAAAAACTGGAACTAAATACACCGCGTGTCGCTCGGCATAACATATTATAGGTTTAACACGCGGAGCGTGTTTAATCAGACTCGCTATCACCGCCTTTTATCACCACGAGGTTGCTATCTTGCGATTGTTAATCTTATCTAAATTTCGCAGTGAAATAGCCTCACACTATGTCTGCCTTTCTGAAGAATGAAATAATCGCTCTTAAACTTTCACATCTATCTATCTATCTATTTATTCCATTAAACATTAAAATAGCCACATCGATATAATTTCAGAATCCTAGAAAACTAATGCTAATTTAAATTAACTCACGTGCTCAAGGCATTTACAGCTTGGCTCTTGTGTGTCTTCTTCGTCTGTTCTTACTGGGCGGCTGTCTCAACAATCCCAGTTTCGCCACTTGCTACCTGTAAAGTTTCTTTTCTTCTTTCCACTCTGTAAAGTGTCAGTCGGTATGCTCTGTAAGGAAGAGTGGTGTGTTGTTGAGATCAGGCATGCTCCAGTCTACCCAGCTGTAAATGGGTAACTCACCCTAGTCCTGAGTTAGGGAAGGCAAAGGCTCCAGGGGAAGCAGGCCCTAAACTTGGTCACTCCAACCGACGCAGGATGGTGTATGTATGAAGTAGAAGTGTAGAGTGTGATTACCGCGAATGGTGTACTGTTCGTGTGCTGACCAATATAACCACTCATACACATGTGTCTACAAGGCACCAATGCAGACTGCTGGAATCTTTGTTTACTCAATTTATTCAGACGTACACACTGGGACATACGAGTACATCATGGTATGTTGACATATCAATTTGTAGGTATACATAGCAGATCTGAAGTCATGACACATTCAGAAATAATGGGCAGTACATCAAAAGTTCAATGTCATGATATATTATGGCCGCATTCCCCTATCTGACTAAACGCGTCAGTGAAGGCAGATCGGTAAATAACTAAAGTTACTTGACGTCCATAGTTTGTAGCATATATTATGAAACCACGAAAGAGGGGGTTTCTAGCAAGATTGAGATCTCCCTGTCACTGTCCGATAATAGGATAAATAATCTGTTCTCTTGGCAGTGATCAAAACATATGATGACCGAAATCTAACATGGCTGCCTCCCTGAGTTGTCGTTCACTCATTCATAGGAAGGAGAATATAAGCCAGAGTTAATTTATAATGGGTATATAAATGATTTCATAAATGTTTCCATACAGCTCTACGGTGATCAGGTTAATTCACGTAGCCATAACCGCTGTAGGAAAGTCTGTCATCTTTGTCGATACAAAACACGACCCTAGCGATACGAAGCACAATGTTCCATCTAGGTCGAATCGACATGAGATCATCAAAATAGGGTCTGGCAATACATGGAGTCCGAATTATACATTGTACCGTACCTTAGGAGAGTCTCTAACATAAACTATAGTAGAGATACCATCTCCTTTAGAAGAAAACCACTTCATGAATCATATTTCCTTAAGAATCTACCAGCCCTTTGAAAAGTGCGTACCCGCCATTATCACGGTACATCGGAACTCATCACGACTTGTCAAGACAACTCATACTTCCGCTAGACCGGAATAACAAGAATCTAGTCCCTCCTACCCATCCAAAATATACAATATAGGACTGATTCTACTTGTACTAATAATATGTAATACATATGAATTCAGGCCATAAACACAATAAGCAAATTAATATATTTTCTGGCCCTAAAAAATAAGTACAAAGGTAAGCGCAATATCCTTGCGCCGGATCAATATCCAGAACGATTACTCCTATAATCAAAAGTGTGAATCAAACATGGATTCTCTCGCTTTTACCATAGACAGCATTTTCATACACAAATGAATGAATGTCTATATTTTTCCCATATTAAATAGCCATATCGATTTTTTGTAATATGTGCGTCAAAATATGCACGCAACAGATTACCACACCCCTCGGGAAAAAAAAATGGTACTTTTTTTTTTTTGAAATACATCTAGGAGCAACATACAATAGGCTCACAACGCACCAATACCATGCGCAGATGATAAGCATAAGTTTTATGACCTTAGAGAAAGTACTTCTCTAAGTATAAATATTTCCAGAGAGGTGTCACCAACGCATACTACAATAATAGCAATGACACAATTTCCACCTTAGTTTATACATAAATTTCATCTAAGATATCTTAACATCATGATCATCAAAGACGAAAAACATTGAAAGATCAGCGGTGAATAAATATCAATGAACCGCTAAGTAGTGTTACAATCAATATATGATATATTACATATGTGTACACATTTCAACATAGAAACAACTGTATCAAAGTTGTATAACAGTTATGAATCATGTGGGCATCTAGACAAAATATCTGCCATCACATTTTCTGACCCACGGATAGCTCGCACCGAAAAATGAAATGGCTGTAGAGCAATCGCGTATCGCGTTGATCTCGCGCTCTTCAGATTTTTACTCTGAATAGCCGTAAGAGCTTTCTGGTCAGTTTCCACAATGAAATGCGCGCCCAGAAGAAATCTTTGCAGTTTAAGGATTGACCAAACCATAGCCAATAATTCACGGTCTAGGACCGAGTAATTCTTCTCTGCGGCATTTAATTTCCGAGAAATATACATCACAGGATGCAGAGTTCCAGAGTACTCTTGCATTAGTGCAGCTCCAATCCCGGTGGATGAAGCGTCACTACGAAGAATAAATGTCTTATCCTTAGAAGGCAATACTAGGATAGGTGAAGTAGAAAACATAGTTTTAACCTTATCCAAAGAGGATTGACATTCTTGAGTCCAATGGACTACATTAGGAGACCCTTTCTTTAGCAAGGAAGAAAGAGGTGACATAATGGAGGACAGATTCGGAATGAATCGTCCATAAAATTGTATTAGACCTAAGAGACTTCGTACTTGCTTTTTAGTCTTAGGAATAGAAATGTTAAGTATCTTACTTGTATTATGGTCTTCTGTTTTTAGGAACCCATGACCAACACGGTGTCCTAAGAAAGATATTTCGCTAAAACCAATACATGCTTTCGATGGTTTCGCTGTCAGGTTATGCTCGCGTAAGATAGACAATAGTTCATTTATACCATTATAGTGATCGTTCCAAGTATCACTGAAAAGACAGATGTCATCAAGATACGCAATGACATCTGAGCGATGAGATAGGATTCGACGCATCATGCGTACAAATGTAGCAGGGGCGTTCATAAGACCGAAAGGCATGAAATTCCATTGGAATAGACCCCTAGGCGTCGAAAAAGCAGTAAACGGTTTGGCGTGTTCGGATAGTGGAACTTGCCAATATCCCTTAGACAAATCGAGTTTAGTAAAGAAGTGAGAATTCGATAGTCTCGTAAGTAGCTCTTCTAGTAAAGGCATAGGTTCAGCATCGAATTTAGTCACTTGATTCAATTTGCGATAATCCACGCAAAGACGTATGTTATTGTCTTTTTTCCGTACTATAACCATCGGCGAAGAATATGCTGATGTGGATGGTTCAATAATTTTTAACTCTATCATCTCATCTAACTCTTTCTCTACCTGTGCTTGAAAATGTATCGGGATAGGATACGGTCTGACTCTTATAGGACTATGGTCAGTAAGAATAATGTCATGTTGAATGACATCAGTTTGACCAGGAATGTCAGTAAGGACATCCTGAAATTGTTCTAACAAAGTAGAAACTTGTTTCTGCTCTCCTGGAGACAATTCTGGAGAAATTGCAACATCTTTCCATGATTCATTAGAGTGAAGAGGAATCATTGGAAAAGGTAAATTTACATCCGAGAAACTCGTTTCCTCATCCTGTATTACTGACAGAGATGAGTACTGTCCATGTTGGACTGGAAAATCATCCGTTGCCTGGAAAACAGGTTGTAAATAATCAGGACGTTCATGGAATTCCGTGAGCATGTTGATGTGGAAGGTTTTACGCTTCCCGTCAATATCGACGATATAGTCAACATCGGAAACTTTTGATATTATATCGTACGGACCTTTCCAAGAAATGAGAAGTCTATTTTCCCTACAAGGTAGCAAGACAAATGCTTTGTCACCTGGACAAAGTTGTCGCAAACATCTCTTTTTTATTGGCAAATTCCCTTGCCTTCTGTTTCGCAAATTCAGAAGAAGCAGTTGCCAATTTGCATGCTTCAATAATCTTGTGTCTAAGTGCGATGACATATTCATAAGAGGATTTTGTGTCATCGACAATATTATCAGCAGTTATAAGATCATGAAGTAAGGACATAGGACCTCGCGGTTTCGCGCCAAAGACAAGTTCAAAGGGAGAAAATCCTGTATGTTCGTTGGCGACCTCTCTATATGCAAAGAGAGCCGCGGGTAAAACCCTATCCCAATCCTGAGGATGATCTTCTGTTATCTTACCTAGTAGGTTTTTCAGAGTTCTATTCAAACGTTCCACCATCCCATTGGACATAGGATGATAAATACTACTCAGCGATCTCTCTATCTTCAGAGTCGACATTACTTGAGACATGGTATCCGATATGAGTTGGGTACCATGGTCGGATAATATTTCTGCTGGAAACTCCAGACGAGAAAATATTAACCAAAGAGCATCTGCGACATCAGCAGTAGTTATGCTCTTTAGAGGAACAGCCTCCGGCCAACGTGTGCACATATCAACACACGTCAAAATAAATTGGTGTCCTCTAGCAGACTTTATCTTAAATGGACCAATGATGTCTATCGCCATTTTTTGAAATGGCCGAATGGGAATGTCTGCAGCCTGAATAGGTGCATCATGGCGTGGACCTCTGGATTTAATCTCTTGACATACTTTACAAGATCGACAATAGATTCGTATGTCCTTATTCACAGCAGGCCAAAAGAAAGATTGAAGAACTCTAGCTTTAGTACGGGAAAAACCCATATGTCCAGCACACTGCGAATCATGAGCGTGCTGTAAAATTTTAACTCTCATATTTTTAGGCACAAGGATTTGAGAATGAATGGACTTAGCGGAGTCTTGTACCATACGTACAAGTACGCCATTCTTCATCGTAATCCAAGATTTACGATTAGTATCCTTATTCGGATCACCTTTTGTTGCCAGAGTAAAGAATTTCTTTAGAGTAGGATCATCTTCCTGCTGTTTGATAAAGGAATCGTGGGAAATCTCCAAGGGATCATCTTGGATCTGCGCATCATTATCTTCAGAATGTGAAGATTGTGGCATATTAAGAGCTTGAGCCCTAGTGATTACTGCATTAGCCGATTGCATATTAACATTTTCCCAATTAAAAATTTGCTGTGGAGTGCATTCTTTCACCCCGTGAATGCGACCGATGATAAGATCAGCGATCGGATTCGGCAAGAGACATGCTTGCACCTCTCCTGTAAAGAAAGGCGTAGCAATATTGATAATGGCAGTGGAGTACTTCTCCAATGTGCCACCAAATGTTACACATTTGACTATATTGCCTGTAGCTCGAGAAGGATTTACGAGTGATTGCCTCACTCCAATGGTAGTGCACCCCGAGTCGAAAAGAATTGATACCGGAGTACCATCTATTAGGCCCCTATTAAAGACAAGAGCACCCCTTCCATTATGCGCAATTGACGCATGGAGAGCGGGAAGCGGGTGACCGCAGCTTAAAGTAGACACTGTGGTTGGATCGAATAATGTTTTGCATTGCGAACACTCAGATGCTCTAGCAAAATCGAAAGCGGAATTTGCTACACTGTTGGAGTCTTTTTTATCATTATTCTGATTATCGGTGTCGTGGAACTCCTGTTGTGCAGAGTTAGCCTGGTAATACGATTTACCATGTCTTTTGTGTTGTGATCTACCTCGGTTATAATTGTCTCTATAATTATTATTGCCTCTGTTATAACCCCTATTTGGGTTTGAATCATAACATTCATGATCATAATCATCATGCTCATTATATTGAGTATCCCTGTAATATTGTTTCTTTTGTCTCCATGAAGCACTTGGGTAGTTCCTATAGCTACTCCCTTTCCGAGAATTTCTAACATTATGGGTACCCCTCGCGTGTCGAGGACTATCAGCCCGATTCCAGTTCTTCAAAGAAGAACCCTGATTTGAGTGGTTATCTTGGTTTTGATACTTATTCCAATTAACCTTTTTATCAAATTTATTTTTAGCTCCTTGGAATTTGTGTGAGTAATTCTGATTATATTCTGTTGCCGAAGCAACTGGCATACTCTCTTTAATGTTAGAGTTACTAAGAATCATGTCAGGGTGTGCCGTGGCATACTGGTCACAATATTCTTCCATTTGCTTTATTGTACCAGGTTTACGCTCATGTAAGAACTCTAGGAATGATTTATTTACAGAAGACATGACCTTGTCTCTTAGCAATAAATCCGTAAGACCATCAAATGTTTTCTCTGTTTTGGATAATTCAATCCATCGTGAAAGTGTAATTCGTGCTTTTGAGATGAAATCTGAGAATTCTACACCTACCTCAGGTCTCATTGTTTTAAACAAAAGACGATAACCTTCTTCAGACAGCTGATATCTCTTTATCAAAGCTGCCCTAACAGCATCATAATTATCTTTGTCGGCCTCTTCAACAAAATATAACTTACTCAGAGACTCCCCTTTTAGATTTTCAGACAACTGATTCACATACTGTGATTTGTCAACATTATGAGATCGACAAGCCCGTTCAAATCTAGAAAGCCAAAATGTTATGTCATCACTGGTAGGGTTAAACGCTGGTACCTTGACCTTGTACACAAAGGGTTTACCATTACCACCAGATGCCTGATTAACATTACTCATACATGTCAATTTTAATTTCTCTAATTCAAACTCATGTTCTCTTATTGCTTTTCTCTCTTCAGCTTCTCTATCTAATTTTTTTTGTTCTGCAGCAGCAGCAGCTTCTAATTTTTTCTGTTCTGCAGCAGCAGCAACTTCTAATTTTTTCTGTTCTGCAGCAGCAGCAACTTCTAATTTTTTCTGTTCTGCAGCAACTTCTAATTTCTTCTGTTCTGCAGCAACTTCTAATTTTTTCTGCTCTGCATCAGCTTCTAATTTCTTCTGTTCTGCCTCAAATCTCCTTTCCTCCATTTGCATCTGCAATTTCTTAAGTTCAGCAGCAGTATCAGCTTCTTTTTCTAATCTTTTTTCTTCAGCCAGAGCTTTTTTTTCTTCAGCAGCAGCTTCTCTTTCTAATCTTTTTTCTTCAGCCAGAGCTTTTTTTTCTTCTATTTGAAGTTTTCTCTCCTCAGCCGCAGCTTTTTTTTTCCTCAGCAGCAGCTTTTCTTTCTTCAACAGCAGCAGCAGTTTTTTTCTCTTCTGCAGCTAATGCTTTGTCATATTGAGCAACAGCCCATTGTTCTAAGTCTTTTCCAGTCTTATCAAGAGATTTTCCTTGTGCAATGAAATAATCTAATGTAGACATATTGTCTTCTTAAATCAGAAACCTGAAAAAGTAAATAAATTACCCTATTTCACTTTAATGGGAGACAAGTCTATACCATAGACTTAGTCTTAGTCCAAACTTGTATGGTTTATAATAACCAATGATAACTTGAGTACCTGTGGACAACAATAACTGTATCTCAAATACTGTGGGGACAAGCCTTACAAAGGTCTTGTATACCTCAATGTAATCAAAGATCACTTGAGTACCTGTGGAAAAAAATATTTCCCTTTACCAATCACTTTGGGAGACAAGCCTTACAAAGGTCTTGTACATTTTGTTTTATAACAATAACAATCATAAAGTACTGATCTGTACTATACTATCAGTGTATACCACTATACGTTTATGTCAACTAAAGACATTACAAAGGACAAACAAGAAAAGACAATATGAACACATTTGCAGAGATCAAATTAAATTAAATAGGAGAAATGAAAAAAATGATCACAGAAACCGTGATGATAACTGCCATAATATAACAAGACAAATAACGCCACAGTGTATAAACATAAGGGTGTAAAAAACTGAAATGAAAGAAAAGATGAGACCTACAATTATACAAACAAATCAAACAAAACTAAGGAACACAAAATTATTACCAAAAACAACGAAGAAAAGAACACCTCATCACAACTAACAGAAATAGCAGCAAATTGTTGCTAACAAATTTCCAATTAAGAAAATGTGTACCTATAGAATACTAGTACCAGACCAATGTCACTCGGCATACCTTGTACTAGTCACACAGAACAAAAACTAATTTAATACATAACAAATAACATGTAAGCATAAATAGCATATAGCATACAATATAATTTATGTCATTAATGGAATGTGTTGCAGGTATAGTGTTGTAAAGCAGGCACAGTTTATTTTAATACTAATAACTTGCCACTTTATTCAGTAATAGATTTAATTTTAAACTATTACACTGTCAATTTTTCTCTGTTGAGCATATGAAGATCCAACGATGAACTATGCACTTTATGTTCAACAACACTGTGATTCTTCTGTACGTTGAGAAATGTCAACAATACTGCTCCAGATATTTTCTACACTTGATACCACTGTCCTGTGTAATACTGTCTGCACAGCGAAAAACTGTCAACAAGCGCTGACCTAGATACAGCATCCTATCGGTAATACAGGTCAAGCTGACATCGACTGTATAGCTGTCCTACTGGTGTTGATGTGGTCAAACAAATGTTCTTTTAGCTGTAAACTGTGATTCTCAACACAAAACTGCGTAAGCTGGACCCAGGAATCTGGCTCGCCACTGTAAAGTTTCTTTTCTTCTTTCCACTCTGTAAAGTGTCAGTCGGTATGCTCTGTAAGGAAGAGTGGTGTGTTGTTGAGATCAGGCATGCTCCAGTCTACCCAGCTGTAAATGGGTAACTCACCCTAGTCCTGAGTTAGGGAAGGCAAAGGCTCCAGGGGAAGCAGGCCCTAAACTTGGTCACTCCAACCGACGCAGGATGGTGTATGTATGAAGTAGAAGTGTAGAGTGTGATTACCGCGAATGGTGTACTGTTCGTGTGCTGACCAATATAACCACTCATACACATGTGTCTACAAGGCACCAATGCAGACTGCTGGAATCTTTGTTTACTCAATTTATTCAGACGTACACACTGGGACATACGAGTACATCATGGTATGTTGACATATCAATTTGTAGGTATACATAGCAGATCTGAAGTCATGACACATTCAGAAATAATGGGCAGTACATCAAAAGTTCAATGTCATGATATATTATGGCCGCATCCCCTATCTGACTAAACGCGTCAGTGAAGGCAGATCGGTAAATAACTAAAGTTACTTGACGTCCATAGTTTGTAGCATATATTATGAAACCACGAAAGGGGGGTTTCTAGCAAGATTGAGATCTCCCTGTCACTGTCCGATAATAGGATAAATAATCTGTTCTCTTGGCAGTGATCAAAACATATGATGACCGAAATCTAACATGGCTGCCTCCCTGAGTTGTCGTTCACTCATTCATAGGAAGGAGAATATAAGCCAGAGTTAATTTATAATGGGTATATAAATGATTTCATAAATGTTTCCATACAGCTCTACGGTGATCAGGTTAATTCACGTAGCCATAACCGCTGTAGGAAAGTCTGTCATCTTTGTCGATACAAAACACGACCCTAGCGATACGAAGCACAATGTTCCATCTAGTCGAATCGACATGAGATCATCAAAATAGGGTCTGGCAATACATGGAGTCCGAATTATACATTGTACCGTACCTTAGGAGAGTCTCTAACATAAACTATAGTAGAGATACCATCTCCTTTAGAAGAAAACCACTTCATGAATCATATTTCCTTAAGAATCTACCAGCCCTTTGAAAAGTGCGTACCCGCCATTATCACGGTACATCGGAACTCATCACGACTTGTCAAGACAACTCATACTTCCGCTAGACCGGAATAACAAGAATCTAGTCCCTCCTACCCATCCAAAATATACAATATAGGACTGATTCTACTTGTACTAATAATATGTAATACATATGAATTCAGGCCATAAACACAATAAGCAAATTAATATATTTTCTGGCCCTAAAAAATAAGTACAAAGGTAAGCGCAATATCCTTGCGCCGGATCAATATCCAGAACGATTACTCCTATAATCAAAAGTGTGAATCAAACATGGATTCTCTCGCTTTTACCATAGACAGCATTTTCATACACAAATGAATGAATGTCTATATTTTTCCCATATTAAATAGCCATATCGATTTTTGTAATATGTGCGTCAAAATATGCACGCAACACTACCCCTTTTATAGGCCCTGGCCTAACCACTCAATTTACTGCGCGCTTACGCTCATTAATCTGCGCCACACAGATAACACACTCGATTATTGCTCCAGAATGCATGAAAACACAGATATACACAACTAGAGCAAAAACACTACTAATATGTAGGCTTATTATGGCCTTGTAATAAATCTGCTTGAAGATAACGTGATCAAAAGGCACTAAACCACATAGACAACATGACTGTCCAGATGGGGCCAGCGCCGAGAACGACAGACCTCAAGATGGCGCTGTCACACTACTTAACCAAACAATACTTTTTGTAGAAACGCCACTGATTGACAATGTGTGCGTAACACCGGAAATAAACTGTTTTATGTTCAAGAAGTGCAATTTCACGCAATTTCACACTAAAATCATGCCAATTGCTTGATAAATCAAAAATGTGCAAATGAGGTCGTATAATTTACTGTAGACATTTCAATATGTGTGCGTGTGATGTGTGTTGGCAAGTAGGATTTTATATTATATCGCAAAGAAACAAAAATTGAAACCAATGGCCGCATTTTAATGAAAAATGTAATTCATAGGGTCTATACCATTTCAAATTCACATACAAAATTTCACTTATATGAGTTATATATTCGCTGAGATATAGCATTTTGAAGTTGGGCAAAGCTAGTGAAACGTGCTATAACACCATATTCCCAATATACCTCGATGGGCGTGTAACGGGATCCTTTTTCTTTTCTTTTTTACTTTATGAGAAGAAGAAAGCAGACATCTATTGTGACAACAGGAGAGACTGAACAAAGAAGACACAGAGAGAAAATATTAGATAGTCTAAAAGTGCGTCATGGATATAATCATCAACATAATTGATGAGGAGCACTGTGGACCGGAAGCTGGGGAATGGCACGATCACCATCGATAAGGTAGCGTTGTAGATGAAGATGACGATCACCATCGATAAGGTAGCGTTGTAGATGAAGATGACGATCACCATCGATAAGGTAGCGTTGTAGATGAAGATGACGATCACCATCGATAAGGTAGCGTTGTAGATGAAGATGACGATCACCATCGATAAGGTAGCGGCGTTGTAGATGAAGATGACGATCACCATCGATAAGGTAGCGTTGTAGATGAAGATGACGATCACCATCGATAAGGTAGCGTTGTAGATGAAGATGACGATCACCATCAATAAGGTAGCGTTGTAGATGAAGATGACGATCACCATCGATAAGGTAGCGTTGTAGATGAAGATGACGATCACCATCGATAAGGTAGCGGCGTTGTAGATGAAGGTGACGATCACCATCGATACGGTAGCGTTGTAGATGAAGGTGACGATCACCATCGATAAGGTAGCGTTGTAGATGAAGGTGACGATCACCATCGATACGGTAGCGTTGTAGATGAAGGTGACGATCACCATCGATAAGGAAGCGGCGTTGTAGATGAAGATGACGATCACCATCGATAAGGTAGCGGCGTTGTAGATGAAGATGACGATCACCATCGATAAGGTAGCGGCGTTGTAGATGAAGGTGACGATCACCATCGATAAGGTAGCGGCGTTGTAGATGAAGATGACGATCACCATCAATAAGGTAGCGGCGTTGTAGATGAAGGTGACGATCACCATCGATAAGGAAGCGGCGTTGTAGATGAAGATGACGATCACCATCAATAAGGTAGCGGCGTTGTAGATGAAGATGACGATCACCATCGATAAGGACGATCACCATCAATAAGGTAGCGTTGTAGATGAAGATGACGATCACCATCAATAAGGTAGCGTTGTAGATGAAGATGACGATCACCATCGATAAGGTAGCGTTGTAGATGAAGATGACGATCACCATCAATAAGGTAGCGTTGTAGATGAAGATGACGATCACCATCAATAAGGTAGCGTTGTAGATGAAGATGACGATCACCATCGATAAGGTAGCGTTGTAGATGAAGATGACGATCACCATCGATAAGGTAGCGGCGTTGTAGATGAAGATGACGATCACCATCGATAAGGAAGCGGCGTTGTAGATGAAGATGACGATCACCATCGATAAGGTAGCGGCGTTGTAGATGAAGATGACGATCACCATCAATAAGGAAGCGGCGTTGTAGATGAAGATGACGATCACCATCAATAAGGAAGCGGCGTTGTAGATGAAGATGACGATCACCATCGATAAGGATCGATAAGGTAGCGGCGTTGTAGAGGAAGATGAAGCTCACCATCAATAACGAAGCCGCGTTGTAGATGAAGATGACGATCACCATCGATAAGGAAGCGGCGTTGTAGATGAAGATGACGATCACCATCAATAAGGAAGCGGCGTTGTAGATGAAGATGACGATCACCATCAATAAGGAAGCGGCGTTGTAGATGAGGATGACGATCACCATCAATAAGGAAGCGGCAATAAGGTCGTTGTAGATGAAGATGACGATCACCATCAATAAGGAAGCGGCGTTGTAGATGAAGATGACGATCACCATCAATAAGGAAGCGGCGTTGTAGATGAAGATGACGATCACCATCAATAAGGAAGCGGCGTTGTAGATGAAGATGACGATCACCATCGATAAGGAAGCGGCGTTGTAGATGAAGATGACGATCACCATCGATAAGGTAGCGGCGTTGTAGATGAAGATGACGATCACCATCAATAAGGTAGCAATAAGTGTAGCGGCGTTGTAGATGAAGATGACGATCACCATCAATAAGGAAGCGGCGTTGTAGATGAAGATGACGATCACCATCAATAAGGAAGCGGCGTTGTAGATGAAGATGACGATCACCATCAATAAGGAAGCGGCGTTGTAGATGAAGATGACGATCACCATCAATAAGGAAGCGGCGTTGTAGATGAAGATGACGATCACCATCAATAAGGAAGCGGCGTTGTAGATGAAGATGACGATCACCATCAATAAGGAAGCGGCGTTGTAGATGAAGATGACGATCACCATCAATAAGGAAGCGGCGTTGTAGATGAAGATGACGATCACCATCAATAAGGAAGCGGCGTTGTAGATGAAGATGACGATCACCATCAATAAGGAAGCGGCGTTGTAGATGAAGATGACGATCACCATCAATAAGGAAGCGGCGTTGTAGATGAAGATGACGATCACCATCAATAAGGAAGCGGCGTTGTAGATGAAGATGACGATCACCATCAATAAGGAAGCGGCGTTGTAGATGAAGATGACGATCACCATCAATAAGGAAGCGGCGTTGTAGATGAAGATGACGATCACCATCAATAAGGAAGCGGCGTTGTAGATGAAGGTGACGATCACCATCAATAAGGAAGCGGCGTTGTAGATGAAGGTGACGATCACCATCAATAAGGAAGCGGCGTTGTAGATGAAGATGACGATCACCATCAATAAGGAAGCGGCGTTGTAGATGAAGATGACGATCACCATCGATAAGGAAGCGGCGTTGTAGATGAAGATGACGATCACCATCGATAAGGTAGCGGCGTTGTAGATGAAGATGACGATCACCATCAATAAGGAAGCGGCGTTGTAGATGAAGATGACGATCGCCATCAATAAGGAAGCGGCGTTGTAGATGAAGATGACGATCACCATCAATAAGGAAGCGGCGTTGTAGATGAAGATGACGATCACCATCAATAAGGAAGCGGCGTTGTAGATGAAGATGACGATCACCATCAATAAGGAAGCGGCGTTGTAGATGAAGATGACGATCACCATCAATAAGGAAGCGGCGTTGTAGATGAAGATGACGATCACCATCAATAAGGAAGCGGCGTTGTAGATGAAGATGACGATCACCATCAATAAGGAAGCGGCGTTGTAGATGAAGATGACGATCACCATCAATAAGGAAGCGGCGTTGTAGATGAAGATGACGATCACCATCAATAAGGAAGCGGCGTTGTAGATGAAGATGACGATCACCATCAATAAGGAAGCGGCGTTGTAGATGAAGATGACGATCACCATCAATAAGGAAGCGGCGTTGTAGATGAAGATGACGATCACCATCAATAAGGAAGCGGCGTTGTAGATGAAGGTGACGATCACCATCAATAAGGAAGCGGCGTTGTAGATGAAGGTGACGATCACCATCGATAAGGTAGCGGCGTTGTAGATGAAGATGACGATCACCATCAATAAGGAAGCGGCGTTGTAGATGAAGGTGACGATCACCATCAATAAGGAAGCGGCGTTGTAGATGAAGGTGACGATCACCATCGATAAGGTAGCGGCGTTGTAGATGAAGATGACGAAAAATGTTTGAAATATTGTCGACGTCTAAATGTGCTCTTTATTATAATTTCTATTTTCACTTTTATTGTCAAGGATTGCCTCCCCTTAACTCTGCAGTAGTGGTCCAACAGTGGCCAAAACTCAAGAGTAACTAATGTGGGTCTTCAACGGTTTCTACCTTCTCTCAACATTACTCTTGGGAGAGTTGTAGGTAGAAGGATAATACTGCTTCTACCTCAAGGTAGTAATTACAAGATATTCAGAAAAGCGAGAACAGTGCTGCATAAGGCTGAGGAAATATTAAGTCTAGTATCTGCCGTCAACTTTTGTGAAGGATAGGGTTTTCTTATAATTCGTTAGCTCATTCAAGCGCCCAGCTGAGTTAGTTCAGCGAATTCCTCTTATTATTATTGTATAGATATGTTTAACACCGAAATTAAGAAAGTAGACTATTCAAAATGATTAAATCAACTTTAGATTTGTCATTATACAAGTAACAAATTTAATAATCACTTATGTTTTAGCAATTATACTGTAAAAATGAATAATTCTTTAACAAACAATAGACATCATCGAGTGATGTTATGGAGTTAAAAATTGGATAGTTCACTCGGCAGCTTTTATGTTTATACTTAGCTGCCAATGAGTGTGTCTGTTATGCTCCAGCTGATGTTTGGGTCTTTGCAGATAGATGACTGGATCACACTCGTCACTGGTGAAGTTTGAAAGTTGGAGCACGTTCCGAGAAGCGTCAGGGAGTAAGTACCCAGCTGGTCCCGCGTCTCTAAGACCCGTCTGATGATGGTGTCTAGCGTCCACTTTAGGCCACTTATATCCTCACTTGTTCCAGAGACAAAACTATCAATTGGTACCACCGAGCCAATCTTTATGCTCACAGACTGCTGGCTCAGATAAATAGTTTAATGCAGCTTGGCGATGCCTCTTACACGTTGTCTGGAGTGTTGTTATTTTAGCAATAAGTTCCCACTTTTACTTTGTGTTACAGTTTCCTCAGATTCAGGTTTTCGGTATTAAAATGGTAGCGTTTTCCTGGGCTCTAAGTCCTCAAAATGATCAAACAAGGTCCGGTCTGGTAAATGAAATCTGCTGCTATTCTTAACTTTGGCAAGGTCTGGTTGTCTTCTTGGCACGAGGTGAATTTTCACAGTGTTCTAAACTGACTAAAGTGTCAGGTTATATTACACTTTGCTAACATAGGATTACTTTGTTACGATTTAGGTAGGGTCCTATCAGGAATTTCGGTCTTCCTATGTTTCTAACGCACTCCAATCGTTTCAAAACCTGTTTGTTTTGGTAGGGTAATTCAAAATATTTCCACTAGGAAATTTCTGTGCGTTAATGCAAATAATGAAGTGAGATTTCCGTACTATTCTAGTCAGTGATTACAAATAACTTCTTACTTTTATCTCAATATCTTCGTAATACATCTATTCGGATGCTATTACCTCATTCCGCATTCAGGTGCATGTCTGTAATATGTCCACAGACGGATAATTTATTTCCCCGTCCTTGTGCAAACACCGACCCTCGCGTAACCATCTGGGCTGTGACTTGTCGCGACAGTAATTAGGGAATCCCAATCGCCATATGAGCGCTAAATAAACTGGCAGGGCGTACGTCGTGCTAATCCAGCGCGGCCAAGGTTTGGTACACGAGAATTTTACCAACATGACTGGTAAATATTGCACCACCTGTCTACTCTCTCAGCAGCGATGGTCAGGTAAATAGATAAAAAGACAAGACGAATTATTAGGGAAAGGAGTGTAAGGTAATTAGAAAATAGCTAATATCTGCTTGATAGCAGAGAAAGAAATGTGCCGACCACTGAAAATTCACGTAATCAGTCCTCACAACAAATGTAACTGACTACTTCCGGACAGGAGAAGAAATCGTACCATTATTTATGTGACATTTTGCTCTTTTTCATCATGTCTATTTTTACTTTTGTTCTTTATCATCATTTATATTTTTAAAACTCTTAATATCATCATTTTTGTTTTTACGTTTCTTCTTTATCTTCATTTCTTCTTTTATTTTTAGAAACCTTTTTAAAGTTCCAACATAGGGGTTGGCGTAATGTATATCCCAACCTACCATTAGACCACTGGTTATACAATGGGAGATCTCTTGATGATGGAGGGGAAAAGAGAACGAATTTTACAGCTAGAGAAATTTCTGACCAGCCCTCTATTATGAAAGGTAAAGGTAGTCCCATTGCAGATACTGCCGTAAGGGAGTGGAGTGTTAGAGACTTCACTATCATAGGTCTAGCATCGAGAGGTGGGGTCACCAGATCCCTGCCTCGCTGCCCTATAATTCTTAACCCAAGTGCAACGTCAGGTACTCATTTACAGCTGGGTAGACTGAAGAGTGCCGATACCGTGAATCGAACCCGCACCTTTGCCGCGAGAGACCAGCGCTCTAACCACTCTGCCAAGTTAGTCATCTTTAGCTTTTTATTTTAGATATTTAAAGAACTTCGTGTTTCTAAAATATATTTCTCTCCCCTTCCCCTTCAACCCCCCTCCCCCAGTTGCTGAGGTCCTTACCGCTGGTCTAAAGCGATGTCAAATGCATATTTTACAAAGTATAGCTAGGTTACTTGGCGGGAAATACCTGTCTCCAAAACTCGCATGTCGTAGAAGCGTTTACGTCATTGGAAAAAGAAATACAATTAATCAATACTCTTCAGCTCCAGAAGAAACACAAGGCTCGAACACTATACTACCCCATCCACCCTATAGTCCCGATTTGGCACCCTCTGATTTTCATCTATTTGGTCCACTTAAAGATGCACTCCGTGGGACAAGGTTTGAAGATGATGAAGGAGTGATTCATGCAGCGAAGAAATGGCTACATGATCAAGACAAAATCTGGTACGGGCTAGGAATACATGCCCTTGTTTCGCGCTGGCATAAAGCCGTAAAAGTTGATGGGGATTATGTTGAATAATACCGATGTTTACATGACATATCCATGTATATTGTATATAAATTTCATGCTTTTTGAATAAACAGCCCCTGAGAAAAACGATGTGGTGCATTACTTTCTGAACGCCCCTCGTATCCTACCCCAGCACTCGTTTATGACAGTCTGTAACTACTTGGTTGTTGTTTGTGTTGTTCTTTATGTTTCATAAATATACAATATGACTAACTAAGTTGAAGATTCTTATTTTTAGAAAGAAATACAATAATCTTAGGAGTTCGTCTCTGTTTCTGCTAACATTATAGATGTTCTGCTCACGTGTGAAAAAAAACAAAGCATGTTCTTAAAAGAACAAACCAACCAAACAAAACAGTTAACACCGCCAAGAAACAGCTGGAAATATTAACCAAAAATGCATTTCTCAAGGAAAAAACGTATCATAATAACAAAAAAGTATAAAAGTCAAAGCAGCTCGAAATTAGTCAAAACTATTAAGGACATTGCTGAGATCACTAATGTCGCCCGTCCCATGTTTGAATAACACACTGGATCAATAAGGGTATTTATATTACTATGTGTGTGTGTGTGTCAAAGTCAGTATGTCTTTGACATGTTTATGTTAGCTTTGCGATACCCGGATCAATGGCATACTTAAAGTATTTGGCACCAAGGCCGCATCCTCCTTTAGCACCCCCACCCCTATAAAACACACCGAAAAATATATTGCTCTTGCAAAATAGATTTTTTAAACAGTACATTACTGTAATAATAGTGTCCGAGAACACTCCTTTCCTCCCTGGCACCCGTGCGGACCGGTTCCTCGCACTCCTTTAGTACGCCACTGCTTCGGGGTAATAACGGTATCATATGTTGTTATTTTAATTATCTCTGTTTGTATGTGTGTTAGTTACTATTCATATTTCTTTTCCATACATCCCATCCTTGTTCATCGCTATAATCCGTTTATGTCAACGCTGCCCTCTGTCCTCAATTTTGGTCCGCCCTTGCGTGAGTTCTTTAACAATAAATCTTCACCCACCAAGTGAACGCCACCGAAGGACAGCAGCTTGTGGGGTAGACCGCACCAAACAGGCCCGCAATACGTCTTAGATCCCAGCCTATCCCCTCACACACTAACATGCAGAAACGTACACAAACACGCATGCGAGGTCGTATTTTCTCGGCTGTTTGACCCCTGTCTGTCTAGTGCACGTGTCGCATGCTGAACTGCGTTTTGATTCCGTAGCAGGGTTCAAGACAATATCATCGATGATATTATCGATAACTATGCTTTCTATAACGGATATTATAACGGTTACTGAAGCCGCATATTTGAAGCAATGCCCCCCACATCTTTGAGCCCGTATCGTCGGCTCTTCCACGCTGAATGCATGTGTTACTCACGTCTTTAAAACCAAGACAGCCTTTGCGAGGGATCGTTCGCACGAAAATTTCATTTGCTCCAACATCAAGCTTGTTTTTCTCTCCCTCGTTCTGTCTACACATGCCAGCTATGGCGTTACTTGTACACTAGGGCGGCTAACATTTAATAACACTTCATAATATAATTACAACGGATGAAAATTGATAGTTTCTATCAGTATCATCTACATTGGACCGCGCACGGGTTTTCTAATGCTGGACAGGTCTTCTTTCTTTATTTACCACTTTGCGTGAACAAAAAGGATGTTCAAGATCCGAGTGTCATGTACAGTGGTGAATTAGTCCGTTCGGGAACTGTACCGTAAGATATCAGTTGGAATAGAACATACTTCACGGGGTGCTGTTCCAAGGAGTGTGGAGTTTTTGGATAGATCTATTGAAGGTAAATGAATTTGTCCGTTTATTTTACGAGTTTTTATGTAAAACCATTTTTCTTTTATTGTTATTTCGTTTTGGCTGAATCGCTGAGTTCGTCGTATGTGTTTGAAATAGTTACTGTTATATTTTTTAATTATTGAATTCAACCATCATCATGTTCCTCATTAATTCCTTACAGTTCCCTGCGGAGTATAGTATTAAATAAAAACATGCCTAGACCTTTAGTCAGGTGCCATCCATTCTACACCTTTCCATATCTTCTTTAAACATTCCATGTCTGCCACCAGTTCACTTCTCCGTATGCTGTTATGGCCTGCTTCTGTTTCTCCTACCGTATTCAATGAATAGTACAGCTTTTATATTTGATGTTGTTTTTGATATGTCGTCTATTGATGATATGAAACATTGTTGATGCTGTTGTTAAGTCCGCTCTTTGTGTTTTTTTGTTGTTGTTAACTTGCTTTCAGATGCTCGTAAGTGTTGATTGTTGCTGTGTTATATTTTTTTTTTTTATGTTCGTATTTCATTCATTCATAGACCCTTAACTCCCGAAGGAGCACAGGTCTTCAACAAACGTGTGCCACGTTCTCTGCTCCTCTGCCATTCTCTCAATGTCTTTCTATGACTTCGTTATCCTATTCTTTCGATTTCCGGTTCTCTTTTCCACATTCTCCCAGTACCTCTCTTAACCTGGAGATATCAAAGCAAGAACTGTCTTGTGATGCTAGGTTGTCTCTAAGTCCGACCCTCCGGCAGCGTCTACTTCTTATTTCCTGTTCCATTTGTGCCTGTCTGGTTCTTGTCATGAGTTCCACATTAATGATCTTATCATACCAGTTCAATCGTCCTATTTTAGGACATCACCCATCTATAAAAGTCTGTAACTTCTTGCTTGTGCTATATTTGTTTTCCTCTGTGTTTTACAGACATAAAATATGACTGACTTGACATTTGCGTTGAAGATTCTGATATTGTTTTTTACCGATGTACGAGTATTTCGTAATGCAATGAAAGCTCCTTTCTGCTTTTGTATTCTTATTTAGATATCATTCCCTGTTCCTTCAACATATCTATCTATCTATCTATCTATCTATCTATCTATCTATCTATCTATCTATCTATCTATCTATCTATCTATCTATCTATCTATCTATCTATCTATCTATCTATCTATCTATCTATCTATCTATCTATCTATCTATCTATCTATCTATCTATCTATCTATCTATCTATCTATCTATCTATCTATCAGCTATCTATCTATCTATCTATCTATCTATCTATCTATCTATCTATCTATCTATCTATCTATCTATCTATCTATCTATCTATCTATCTATCTATCTATCTATCTATCTATCTATCTATCTATCTATCTATCTATCTATCTATCTATCTATCTATCTATCTATCTACCTACCTACCTACCTACCTACCTACCTACTTACCTACCTACCTACCTATCTATCGACCTGTTCATATATATATATATATATATATATATATATATATATATATATATATATATATATATATATATATATATATATATATATATATATATACATGACTTTTACATCAGCCGTCGGCAACCCAGGAGCTTTGAAGGTCTACTTATAACCCACTGATCTCCCTAAAATTCTAGCTTTATAAAATCACGTCTGTTTTAAGATTTCAGAATATTTAAAATTTCAAACACGTGTAGCCTTATCGTGACCTTTATCTCTGCCGTATGATAGGAAACTCTATACAGAGCGATACAACAGGAGGCAATCTGATCATCAGAAGTGTCAGATTGCCTCCTGTTGTATCCTCTGCCGTACAATCTACTTCCTGTAATTCTATCAACAGAGCGTTGGACAGTTCAAACTAAATGATATTTGACCGAAGTTTAACTTCACTATAAACAAACGATCGCTTCATATCTTACGCAGTTCACAAATGAAGTGAATTTATCAAGCTAGCTTGTTCGTTTTCACTAGGAATGGATTGAATGTACATTTAAACATGGGGGCACCGTGCTGGGAGAAAAGAGATAGTCTACAATTCATTTTTCTTTCACCCCCTCAGCCACTTAGATAGGAACTACCGATCAGTGTAACTGTAGCACTGAAAAAAATTACTGCTGAACATTTGCTTCAAGGTTGACAAACATATGCGGAACAGAGAAAACGTATATGGCCGACACCAGTACCATTCGTGGAAAAACTCTACGGAGATTCAAATAGCCGCAAGCTGACTACTGCTTTCTTTGAAAACATTCAAGTGGACGTCTGAGAGTGTACGAAGAAGAAGAAAAAAGCCACTTAGAAATCCACCAAATAGTCTGATGGGATCTACCTGCTTTAAATCTTGTAGTTGTGTTTCTTCAAATGCAATCTAGTTTTCATTTGATGCACGAAAAACGTCTTAGACCACCAAGGTCTTTTATTTTTGGACATGCGCCCCAAATATAACCGACGGACCTTGTGTCTAGGTTTAACAGAGCGCGCCTCGCTAGAACGAGGCCAATCTCCTCTTTTTTAGTCAAAATGTTGCTGCATTTATTTTCATAATCTTTGTCTTTTCTCAGTTTGTTTGCTATCAAACTTGCTGTGACTTCTCATCAAATATTCTATTTATATCCTGCATCTCGTTACTGTTATGGGACAGAGGAGGCATGTCGAACTATGAATCTAGAAAGTTCTAATTAATGCTGTTATTTTACCGTTACTGAGCGTCTGATTAGCACCGGGATAGAAGCATAGTGGGGTCACGCTCTTGTCCACCCAAAACTAAAATAGGTACCTGACTCTGCTCTTGAGTTAGGGAAGGCAAAGGCAGCGAAGAAGGGAACTAGTCACCCTCATTTCTCGAAGTTAGACCTAGTATAGTGAAGTCTGCAACACTTCATTACCCTACGTCAGTATCTGCTATGAGACTACCTTTACCGTCTTTATATCGTTATTAAGTATGTTCTTAACGTTAAGGCTGTTTTCACATTTCTCTTAAAGTTAAGGCTGTTTTTACATTTCTCTGAAACAGATTTGTGATTATTTTTTTTCGGTGTCTAGTGTATTACTCATACTGTTATTAAGATTGTTGTTGTAGTTGTTGATTTTAGGACCATGCACAAAACAGTGGATTTTGTTTTGCGCATGAGATACCCGTTTCAACCCCTAATGTGGGTATATAGACGTTCTTTTTTTCTATATAGTACATTACATTTGTTGTTTTTTCCAGACTGCAAATTCTCTGGCGTTTAGCTTGGCGTTTTCTAAGATCTGTTGGTGGTGTATTTATTCCCTATTCCTGAGTATATCTACCGTCATCATGTTGAGTTTTGAGATGTTCGTACTTTGATTTCTTGTGTGTTACCTTCTTATTTTCTGCCCGTGATATTATCTAAGTAATGCTTAGCTGGCATAGTGGATAGTGGCTGTTCGCTCTCGTGGCTAGGCGGTGGGTGCCGTTCGGAAGGTCCTGGTTCGATTCCCGGTAAGCCTATCACTTCTGTTATCTTTCTGTCGTCTAGTCTTCTACTTCTTTATTTCTCACTGAGTGCCTGATAACATACATTGTGTGTTGTTTGCCATGCTGGCTTGGCCATGTCCGCCGCATGGAAGATGGTCGCAGCCCGAAAGATATCTTCTACGGGCAACTAGCAGATGGCAAAAGAACAGTTGGGCGACCGTAGCTGAGGATCAAAGATGTATGCAAGAGAGACACGAGGGCATAGGACATAAATCCAGCAACCTGGGAGGATGAAGCTGCCGATAGCACCAAGTGGCAATGCTATTTACGGCACCAACTCAGATTGGGCGAAAGGAAGCTCACACAACAAGCAGAAGAGAGGAGAAAACGTCGAGCATCAGGAAAATAAGCAGATGAGGGCTGTCACCTCAGGGGCGCATTCCCATAGTCAGTACGACTGAAGGGGCTATTATTATTATTATTGTTTGTTTATTTATTTGATATTATCTAACTTATTTCTACTGGGTATGAGCTGCTTTGTATTGAACATTTCTGGTGAATATTTTGTTTATGTATTTTTTTGTTCTTTAATCATTCTCCTTTGCCCTGGTAGTTATATGTAAATTGTTGTACTGGTAATATATAATTTTATTACGTTGTTTAGTTCCCTGGGTAGATCAACTTTAAGTACAGATTCTAGTGATGATGATGGTAAGTTTTGTACTTTCAAGTATTCTTTAAGTGGTTTTCTTTTTAAGGTTGTTGTTAATTTTCCAGTTAGGGCTCTTGTTGATGTTCCAGTTAGGGTTGTTGTTGTTTGTTGGATCTGTTCTTAGTTGTTTTTGTTGTTATGTAATATTTTATTTTATGAAAATCATTTGGGGAACCAGTTAATTAAATTACACGCAATCTCTGCTCCGAAGCCCCCTGGCGGGAGAAATGCGGAGAGAGACCAGGGGTACATGGGAAGGAAAACAGGAGACAGATATCTGGGGTGGGGGGGGGGGAGGCATGAAGACCCCTTGAGCGGATTGGCACATCGCAGGAAGGCTTGGCATATTTTTGACGACGACATGTGCCCCAATGTGAGCGTAACGGTTTGGATGATGATGATGATGATGATGATTATTATTATTTTGGTGTTTTTTTTAAAGGTATTTTTTTTTAATTTTGTTTTCAAATGCCTTTTTTTTTATTTTGGTCATGTGGGCGAAGAAACTGCTTGTTGAATGGCATAGTATATTCCCCTTAAAAGGTGTTAATTGTTCGTCTTTTTGTGTGCCCCCTATCGTTTTAGTATTTCGAGCTGCTTCCGTAATAATATTACAGGCTCTTAATTAAGTAGATGATGATCCAGTGTGCTAATTTGCTTTTGTTTCTTTGTAATTGGGAGAAGATCGGCTACAACTACATTATGGGAAACTAGCAGCCACGGATCCAGACCTCCAAAACGACCCGGAGTTCACTGGGTGGACAACATTAGACAATCTCTGACGGACCGAGGACTAGAATGAACCAAGCCATTAGGAAGACAGCCGATTGGATAGTATGGCGCTCCCTCTGGCAAACCTCAACACTCCTGGGTAGTGGAGGAACGACTAAGTAAGTAAGTATCATTGTAATCGATTAATTCCATGCAATCATTGAGTTTCTTTTTGGCTGCTTATGGATCATGTAGCCACTGCTGTAAATGGTCATACCTTGCAGAAAGCCTACGCTAAAGCTTTTATTTTACACTAGTGTAAAAGCCCGTCATAAGACGGGAATTAAATTCAAAAGCACCAATACCTAACGGCCATTTTACTAATTCAAAAGTATTAAAAAAAAAACAACAAATATTTGTTTTACATCTGATGTTAAAAGTCTGAACATGACAGAAGAGCATCGTGATTTTCTGTTGTTTTAATCTGGTACAACTTAAATCATGGATCTCCACATCTTCCTGTCTCCAGTTGATGTACTGTTTATCAGTTGTGTGGTTGACTTCTTTCCATACAGTATTATCGAACTGTTCATGCACACCGTCATTTGCTCACTTTTCTTTGTCGAGTGTTACTATTTTCGGGAGAGTACGTATAAGGGAAACAATACAATTAATGTCTAACTTCCCACCAAAGTTATATCCCTTAGCGTTAGTGACAGAAAAAGATGAGATTTTATATATATATTGATATTGATTAATGTGGTGGTTTCAGTAGCAATACGTTTTACATGATGAGGTTGCGAATTCAATGCACAACCTTACATAAGTCACCTCGTCCGGCATCACTGAATGAGCAGTATTCATATTCCTTCTATGCCGACACCCGGGAACTACGAGTATATGGAACGGTTTATCAGTTTACTTAATGCTTTTATGTTGTATCGTTACGTGTTCTTTTTGCGGTGATGATAATAACTTTTTCCCGGATCAATTTCAAAATTTTGCTGTGCCAATCACGAAGGCTTTGTTTTGCGCATGTTATTACATAAAGCGGCAAAGTTACTCTTGTCATAAATATTTACCTCAGTTATTAACTACCTCCGCCCCAAAAGCGGCAGCCATTTTGTGTTATCATTGTACGATTTCTGACCTACTAACAGGCCGCGCTCACTACCAGGTATTACGGGTTGTATCAATTTTTATTTAGTTTCTCATGTTTCTTACTTAACTCTTGATTTATTTATTTCCTTGACGAAAACCTTATGGCCGCAACATGGGTAGGTGTCTGTGTCTTTTGTCCTAGTTAGACGAATGACCTATGTCTTTTTTTTTTTAATTCACCCACCCTACATCCCAAAAGCATAAAACATATGAATACACAGACTAGAGGAGCTTTCATGGCATTTGAAAATATATGGTAACAAAAAAAGATAAAAATGTTTCAGTCATACAATAGTTCAACATAAAAATCAGCATTGTCAATTCAAATATCAAGTCAATCATATTGTATGACTCTGAAACATGGAGAACAGCAAATAAAAAGCCACAGACTTTATTAAATGGTAGCTTGCGTATAATAGAAGGATTGAAGTACTATAACAAGAGACTACTAATGTGGAGCTAATGAGAAGAACCAAACAAGTGCCAGTGGAACATGAGATGAGATGAACCAGACAAGTGCCAGTGGAACATGAGATGAGATGAACCAAACAAGTGCCAGTGGAACATGAGATGAGAAGAACCAGACAAGTGCCAGTGGAACATGAGATGAGATGAACCAGACAAGTGCCAGTGGAACAGGAGATGAGATGAACCAGACAAGTGCCAGTGGAACATGAGATGAGAAGAACCAGACAAGTGCCAGTGGAACATGAAATGAGAAGAACCAGACAAGTGCCAGTGGAACATGAGATGAGAAGAACCAGACAAGTGCCAGTGGAACATGAGATGAGAAGAACCAGACAAGTGCCAGTGGAACATGAGATGAGAAGAACCAGACAAGTGCCAGTGGAACATGAGATGAGAAGAACCAGACAAGTGCCAGTGGAACATGAGATGAGATGAACCAGACAAGTGCCAGTGGAACATGAGATGAGAAGAACCAGACAAGTGCCAGTGGAACATGAGATGAGATGAACCAGACAAGTGCCAGTGGAACATGAGATGAGATGAACCAGACAAGTGCCAGTGGAACATGAGATGAGATGAACCAGACAAGTGCCAGTGGAACATGAGATGAGAAGAAGACCTTGGAGATGATTAAGACACAAATTGAGGAAACCTGTAGATAGAATTACCAGGCAGTCTTTGTTCTGGAATCACCAGGATAATACAGAGGTAGAGGTAGACCAAAGAACACATAGAGAAGAGAATTGGAGACAGACATGAAGGGAATGAAGAAGACATAGACAGACATTGAAATGATGGCACGTGACAGGAAGATTTGGGATAAGTTTTGTGAAGGCCTGTGGTCCTTGGTGAGTTAACAGATGATAGTAGAATGAATAACAACATATTGCATGCAATCCCGCATTGCTAAAATAAAATGTCACAACTACCTTAACCCCCACTGCCATGAAGCATTAGCTAAACAAAGAAAGAAGACTGCTACACGTTACGTTCCATCCACTGGCTACCAGATATTGTTTTTAATAACGTGTATCTAGGGAAAGTGGGTAGCGAAGGAGGTTCAGAAATTACTGAATGGCCGAATCAACACGGGCTATAGTTAGATAAACTGTGATATGCAAATGTATGCAAATGTGAGAGAAAAATAGCCAGTTGCAAAACAATGGTTACAAACGGGCATACAATTACCCTGGCTTTCATAGATTGGTGCTTGCTCACAATAGAAGGATTGAAACGTAACGATAAGATCACCAGTGTAGAACTGATGTCGAGTATCAGACAGGCACCAGTGGGACGAGAGGTGAAAAGGCGATGCTTGTGTGGGATATGAAATAGAGTGACGAAACATACGGATATAATTATAAGGCAGTCTTTATTCCGGAGTCTCCAGGAAAAATAGAGGTAGATAGTGACAGAAACATCTAAGGACAATGGAACTGATGACAGGCATGAACAGGATAAATCAATCAATCAATCAATACCCAAGGAGCATAGGCCTTCAACAAACACATGACAAGACCTCCTGTCACGTGCCTTAACGCTCAAATTCTTTACACGTTCTCCTCATCATTTTCACTTCTGGTCTCTAGCTCTCTTCTCCATGTGTGTGTGCGTTTGTTTTTTTCGTCTAGTCGGCAACCCATACTCCTTTTGGCTTTCTATGAGTTGCTTCATGCGCCTCCTTTCCAGAGGACCTCCTTCTGTCTTTAGCGGCTGAGTTGATTTATATTCTCTATCTGACTTATCCATTGTGCTTGTTGAAGTTTTTGTGATAAAAATTTTTTTTTACGGGATGGGATAACCATCCCCTTGCCCAACCCTCCTAAGTCGCTTTTTACAACATCACACTGGTAGGGTACAGTTTTACTATTCTTTGCTGCCCTTTCGGGCTCCGGTAACACCCGGGTGGGACCGGATAATGAAGACATGGAAAAACCTTGAGGGGATGGAATAGGCCTGGAATGTTTGGCATGAGCTTTTCCAAAGGCCTCTCAGGGAGCTTCTTCTTCTTCTGCGTTCGCCCTGAAAAGGACGTTGGTTGCGTTGTGTCGCCGTTTACAGCAAAGCTGCGCTATCTGCGCTTTTCGGCCCGACACATCCGACTTCGGCACGGCATTTTTTAGGACCGGGTTTGACTTCCCACTTCGATCCCTACTCTTTCATCCAGACTGCAGTGATGCAGACTGTTTCCAGGACCACCACTTGGAGGTGGAGTAGGGTCCTGGTCAGCTCTGGTTCGCTGACCCTGACGCAAGCAATCAGCTATGGGTCGCTGACTGCATTCCTCACTTTTGACGCATCTTACGTCCCTCTCAGTGAGCTGAAAGATTATGACTATGATTATGAAAATAATGATTACAATGCAAGAATAAGATTACTGCTCCACCAGGTTGGTAATAGGCGACTAAAATGAGGTTGTGCACGAGACTGCCAACCTCATCGTTGTGGTGGGTTTAGATGTTAAGAAGAATGGTGAGCATATAGTTGTACTTGAGTGAGATCAACTGTGAAGGTCTCTGAGGTAAACAATGGACAGCTGTGTTACAGAGTACCTTTCTTGTTACCACCCTACGAACTCAATCTAAGTTATATTTTTATTGACTAGCGTGACTGAAAGCTACGTAAAGTGTCTAGGGTATTGTAAGAGTGTTGTTGAAGAATCTTAATACAAAACATATACAAACATATATTAAATACTATGAGAAAATCAACTAACTCCAGCTGTTAAATTTTATATTTAAAATTTCTTTTGTAAACTTTATTGGTCCTGAGCCTAAAGTTGTTTTGGTCAGGACTACAGTTCAATGATAATCAATTTAGATAGATAAATATATTTACAAATATATATAAAGATATGTCCATAGAACATTGTTACAAATTCTCAAGTTGATATTAATTACTCTATTTAACTACTGGTACGGGGAAGCAGGTTGGGGATTTACATCATCCCAACATTCTTTTGTTTCACTAGTATTGTTTATATTAGTCTTTTGGAGGAACGTTTTTGTCTATGCAGGAGATTTTTCTTTAGTCGTGATAAGTTGTCCCAGGCCAGATATTTCACTTATCTGGGTCCTGGAATCACAGCAGTTGCAGTTTGTTTGGCCAAACACTTCAGTCTCCTCTGGTCTTGCAATTCGTTAATACCAGCAGGTGCCAGAGACTCTTAGAAATAGTGCTGAATTTCTCTATCATCGAGTACCAGCACCAGACAAGTGCCAGCAGGAACCCCTGTCAATGCAAGTTATGGTTCGATCTTAATATCAAATTAATTCCTCCTAATTTACATGTAAACATACATTCAATACAAAAGAACATGGTCAGCTCTCTCTGACAACCCTGCTTCTCCACTTTAATTTGATGGAATAAATTGTACCAGTTTTCTTTTCTCTTCCCTAATGGATGCTACGCCTCTGTCATTCCTGCAGTAATCTTTTTCCATGCAATAAGATAGGTGTAGTGTCCCTGTATTACCATCATACATATAGTCCTGTAGTTCTAATACTTCTTGGATGGTCCATTATATGATGGATCAACATCTAGGCCATGCCTAAGTCTGCTATGGAACCATTTAATTACAATCTTTTTCCATGGCCTTTTCTTATACACAACCCTTTTTTAATTAAAAGTCAATAAAATCAATCTTACCACATATCAAGGAAATATAAACAAGTAACGATGAATTAGGCAATCGAATATGGCACACTTTCATCACTGCCTCTGTTCAGACTGCTTTCTGTTGTTATTTATTTTAAAAGAAAGCACAAGTCTGCTCATCGCTTCTTGCTCCTCTGAATATTTTGGAAAAATGGCAGCGAGCAGCTTACTATTTCGTTAAAGTAAAAGGCTTTGGCCAATGAGACCAAGCATCTCTTTATTTTTTTAATGAAACTTTTTTAAAAAAATATCTCAAGCCAATATGTGTTACTATTACCAACTAGATTTGTATATTTAGGTTAGCCAATAATATTTCGGCTTCCTTCAAATTTCATCCAATCCACTTCATCGTACTATCTTAGCCTTTCTTTCACCAAATTTTTTCCCAAAAAAATATGCTATCCAATCTAAGCAGATATGACCTGACCTGACCTGACAGTATCTCCGATTCCCTATGTACCACTACCAACATTTGATTATCTAATGGACTATTTAGATAACTAACTACATTTTCTTGCTCAGCAAGTCTTCAGGTACACGAATATATGATTTTTATGGGGCTAAGTGGCTTGGTTCAAAATTCTATCGTTTTTTCTATGTTAGTTGTTTATTTTTAAACTACCTCCTGTTCAATTCTTTTTCCATGTACTTTCAAGCTAATTACGAGAGTCTCTCGTAATACACGAGAATTACGTCATTCGCAACAAGAGCTAAGCGTGTTTTCCTGATCGTAGTGTCCACATTTTCTAACGTTACATCGTATTTTGGAAACCGCCTAAGGGCAAGGCTAGCAAGTTGGTTTTATTTTTAGAAACAATGTGAGACGTGATTTGCGTTGGGTTATCTATCCGTCCCCTTCCCTTCTACAATGTATTCTAGGCAAATACTTCATTTGAACTTGGAAAGTGGTACGTTTATCTCAAGGACGAATTTGAAAAATAGGGTACCCTTTTTGGTTCGGCCAATGCGTTATCAAATAATACACTGAAGGCGTAGACGACGACTATGATTCTCGCCGAAATTTGTAGTACTATCCTATCTTTGACTTTATGCACTATACTGTTATATGTTAAATTAGATATTGTATTTAGAAGTTCATCACAATCGTGTAAAACACAATGTTACAGAAACCTCGGCTACGGTACTTTAGACTTTGGTCTAGGCTTTCTCATGCGGCGCCGTTTGAAGTAGTTTCTCCAAGCCCTTGTTAGGTGTAAAAAGGAGATAATGATAATGATGATGATAATATATCGTGTTTGCGTGTCTCTGTTGCAAACACTGATATATATATATATATATATGTACTTCAGGCAGCTTGTTTAAGGTAGATTTCTGAGTTTCTGTAGCTATGCGGTGTTTGTGTGAAGCATAATCAAGGAGTAATTAGGGACCGAAGACGCATCAAAAGTAAGGAATGCAGTCAGTGACTCATAGCTTGACCAAGACCCTACTCCACCTCCAAGTGGTGGTCCTGGAACCAGGCTGCATCACTGCAGTCTGGCTGAGAGAGTAGGGATCGAAGAGGGAAGGCTAACCCGGTCCCAAAAATGCCATGCCGAAAACGGATGTGTCGGGCCGAAAGGCGTAGATATCGCAGCTTTGCTGTAAACGGCGACACAACGCAACCAACGTCCTTTTTAGGACGAACGCAGAAGAAGAAGAAGAAGGAGTAATTAGATAATATAATTATTTTTTCATGATATTTTTCTGCTTTCATATATGTGATGACTTTGTATTAACAGTACACATTATTTCGTCTTACTTCAGGTACCCAGGCAGACAAACTTAAAACGTCGGCTTTGATTTTTCAGTACTTCTTTTCATTCTGTATCCAGCGCTGTTAAGTGTCTTGACGCAATCCTTTGATTCCTTATCTTGTTCGCATCTTCAAACGCGTTGTAATGTTCATTGATGGAAAGTTTTAAATTGATTTGTGTGGGTGGTTGTTGATAATTTGTTTATTTACTTATTTTTTGTTGTTGTTGCTAACCTGCATTTGTTGGCGTTGTGCCTTTTCATTGTTAATTAGCTGATAAAATAGTTAACGATGAAATACTTAACTTGCGAGACACAAAAAGCACATATCGTGTAGAGAAATCTGGACACATAGGTTGCATCTCTCTTTGTTAGGCGTCTTTTTTTTTAAATTGTCTACCACCTTGCATCTCGCCTGCATTTTCGCGACGTGAAACGGGCATACGTACATGATTTCGATTACTTGTAAAAAGTTTTAATCGGACATATATTGGTGCTGTTAGATATTTTTCACTGTGATAATTAATAGATTAAAAATAAAAATGTTTAAAACCCCAGACAATGGACATAAAATTATAATGAAACATTAATTTCAAATACTCGCGTTTCGCGTACAAACCCTCGCTTATCGTGTGACGACCCTCGTGTTATTATATAAACCCTTGCATTATCACGAGAACACCCTCGCGTTGTCACAAGGAGACTGTCACGTATCACACGAAGGCCCTCGCGTATGTTGGAGCATGGGTTTAAACTCGTAAAAATGCGCAAACACCGGTGAATATCATCGATATTTTCCATAATAACACAAACGTTGTATTGATATTATTATAATTACTTCCTTGCGCTGGAAATGGCATCTTCCTTAATTTTTTTGTTTGTTCCGATCGATCAGACTAAGGGATATCACTGTTTCTCTTCCACACACACAGCACGCACACCCCCATAAACACATCGACACCGACATACTAAGTTTAGCGTGGATTTTCTCAAATCGTTTTTGACTTGTATATGCAGTCTCACAAACAATAGCACAGACACACATATTTGGTTGGTGTTTTTTTTTGCTTTTTTTGGTCCATGAACAAGAAAACTGGTGTTTATCTTGTGCATGGAATACCCGGTTCAACCCTATGTGGGTTATAATTTGGGTATATCATTGTGGTGAAGTGGGATGTTATAAATACTTATAGGGAACTTAGTGTACTGACTGAGATCAGCTGTGAAGGTATCTATATCTATTAAGAGTAGTGTATTATAGATAACCTTACTTGCTACCACATATCTATATATCTCAGTCAGAATTATTCTGGAATAGTGTGATGCTACGTTATGTGTCTAGGGTATGTGTATGATGAAGTGTAAGTCACAACAACAGACAGATAAACAATTTAATTTAATCCACTACTCTTAACAACACTGTGACACTCACATACATATAACACTCTATGAGAATATCTTAAAGAAGTCACTCGTAACGTTTCAAATAACAATATGTATTCAGTGCTGTTAATAATGTATTTGTGTCCTGATTCAAATACAAAGGAACCAGGAATCACAATCAATTTAAATTACAAGTTATGTACAGAATGTATTTAATATGAATATTGTAGTGACATATATTATTACAAATATTCTATGTGTGTCAGTTGTGTAGTAGTAAAATGAGGTAATACTGGTTTTGTTTTGTTCAAGCTCTGTTGGTATTTGTCATCATGACTTCAATAGTTTGTCTTTATGGACTAGTATTGGAGATGTTCACAGTTCCTGATTTTAAGACAAGTAAATTCCCCTCTTAATGTTAATTTTATAAAGTCATTTCAAGATGAGGGGACATAATGTTGAGCTCAGCTGGCCAATTTAGCTTATCTGGCGTGATGGTTTTTTTCAAACACGTTAAAAAAAAATCTTATGAGCAGAAATGATTTTATGCTGTCAGGCACCCCCAATATTTTATTTTGGGTATAATTTATTAATTCCTGGACTATTTGCGTAACGTTTTACATATTATTTGTCAGCAAGCCCTAAGGAACCCAAAAATACAAATTTAAAGGAGCTACGTGGCTGCATTCAAAATATGCAATTTCTTCTACCTCCTGTTTCGAAGATGTGCTGTCTGGGTACTGTTATGTTCTCAACCGTAAACCCATCTAATGTTATCTTTTCTAATAAGAGTTTTTTATGATTTATAAACCTAACTCTGGGAAAGGGTAGTGTATTTTATCACTGTCCGTCTGAAAAAAAATTAGTGCATGTAGACTTACACGCGTGATGCATGCGTTCCTGATTTCCAGCCCTCCCCTCTCTCTTTATCCTTTTGTCCATCTGTTCGTTCGTTTTGGTAACGCAGTATAATTAATGTTAGGATTAATTTAGGTCATTACGCAGTACGTCTCAATGTTTTTCTTAGAAATGCAGCACACGTTTCATTGAAGAAGGCGGGTAATAATACAGTAAGCTTTTATATCAACGTGAAAGCGTTACAATTTGCAGACGAAGCAGAAAACAAGGGGGATTTCGAGTACATTCTTTGTGACAGCACTGTTATTTTACCATTGCTCTTCTCTTTATTAATTTTATTTGTTAGGCTTCATATTTACCTAATAATTTATATATGTGGATTAGAATATTTCATGACACCTCCCCTCTTAAAACAGACATTATATGTCAGTCCTTTATTCCATATACACATAGAGAAATTTATTATTATTTCTGGGGTTTACGGTGATTCTCATCACACGGATGGCGGCTTAAAAAATCAGCTCCCAAATTGGTTTTTCCAGATATATACTCAATGCTAAAATTATATGGAGCCAGAAGCAAAGACCATCGGAGTAACCTAGAGTTCTCATGCTTAGCCTGTGCTAAAAACGATAAAGGTTTGTGATCTGTTTGCAACTTAAATGCCTTCCCATATAGATAAATATTGAATTTCTTTATTGCCCATATTACTGCAAGACATTCTTTTTCGCTAGTTGAGTAGTTGATTTCAGCTTTATTCAACTTTCTGCTAGCATATGCCACTGGGCTTAATTCCCCATCCAATGCATCTGATTTCTGTAGTAGAGTTGCACCTAGCCCAATATTACTTGCATCCGTCCTTACTATGAATTCTTGACTTAAGTCAGGTAATTTCAAAATGGGTTTACTTGTGAGCTTTTCCTTCAATTCTTGGTAAGTCATTTCACATTGTGGTGTCCATGTAATGCGATCTGGATGTCCTTTACGTGTCAATTCAGTTAACGGTGCACATATGGAATTAAAGTTTTTGATATACTTCTGGTAGAAACCACATAATGAGACAAAGGATCTCACGTCCTTCTTGGTTTGTGGTCTCGGGGCTTTCTGTAGTTTCTCTAAGTTCTTTGGGTCAGGGGTCATGTTTCCCTGATAAACTGTGTGTCCCAAAAATTCCAATTCTTTACATCCAACGCAACATTTGGTTGGTCGGGCTGTTAAATTTGCCTCCCTAAGTCGATCAAACAGCATGTTCAGAGAGTCAATGTGTTCCTCAAATGTTTCTGTTGCTATAAGGATATCATCCATAAAATTTGTTATACAGGGATTATTCAGAGGATCCAATAATTTTCTCATCATTCTAGAGAAGACACTAGGCGCATTCTTCAATCCAAATGGCAATCTATTAAACTCATAGTGTCCTTCTGAGGTACTAAAAGCTAGGTATGGTCTAACCTCAGGCTTTACTGGAATCTGATAGTATCCTTTACTCAGATCCACTTTTGAGAAATATTTAGCTTTATTTAGTCTGGCAAACAGCTGATTTGTATCCGGCAATGGATCCACCTGTCCTTCTGTAATAGCATTCAGTCTCCTGTAATCTATACAGAGTCTATGTTCCAGAGGGCTTCCTTAAGAGTACCACCCCGGAACTATACGAAGACTCACTGTGCGAAATAATTCCTTCCTTCAACAGATAGTCTATCTCTTCCTTCAAAGCTTTTTCCTTAGCAAACGGAATCGAATATGGTTTCATACAGACAGGTGTGGAGTCTATGAGTTTCATATCATATTCCAATAGGTTTGTATGCCCTGGTCGGTCTGTTAACACCTCTGCATGATTATTTAGAACCTGTTGCACTCTCTCTTTCTGAGTTTTCGTTAAATGTGTACTGATTTTTACCTGTGCTGCTGTCTCACAGGGGTGTAATGGATATTCAAATGATGAAAGTGGTTCCTTTTTCATCTCCATGGCGATGGACAAGGTCAACAAGTGTGTCTCTTCCTGATGTTCTCTTTCCAAATATTTCTTCAGGAGATTCACATGATAGATTTTTTCTTTCCCCTTCTTATCTATCTTATAATATGTTCTAGACACCTTCTCTAGAACTGTATATGGACCCTGCCATCCAATTTGTAACTTATTCTGACTCCCAGGCAAAAGAAGCAGTACTTTCTCTCCCACAGCCAAATTTCTGTCTTTCGCCTTCCTGTTATAATAGGCAGCATGTTTCTTCCTGGCTTGTTTCAAATTTTCATTGGCAAGTTTCCAGCCAGTTTTTTAACCGAGTGGTCAGCTCATTCACATATTGGTATGAAGATGTAATGTTTTCCTCTGCCTTTTCATCAGTCCACGTTCTTAACATAGCTACATATGGACCTTTAATTGTGTGGACCTATTTGTCCATGCACCGGTATGGTCTCTTCCACTCGAAGCTTTATAGTGATGATTTTTCCTCCCAGAATTATCATTCACAAAACGACCGCTACCAATTTTTTTTTTGGGGCTTTCTCCCCACTTAAAATTCTTGATGAGAGATTTCCTCTCTACATCCTCTTCCTCCAGTTTGTTTAAGTCCGATTGAGGGATTTTCGGCTTATCCTGGGGTAAGACATCTTTTTGCACTCTCCGCATAGTGGCCATTGTAAAACAGTTAAGTGAAGCTTGTCCGTGAAAAGGGGCTTCCCATTCCATTTGGTCCACTTTATCAAATCTATTTTTTCTTTTTATTATCAGGCCTAATTTTGCCCCGTGGCGTGTCCAGGTCCTGATCCATGTTCCCACTTGTGGGTGTTCCCTCATGTGCTATGCTACACCTTTCTACAAAATTCTCAATGTCCCATCTTGCTTTGGGCCAATAATAATTGTGAGCCACCTTTTGAATGATGGTACCTATCTTCTCATGGTCCCCATCTGGTTTCACATGTAGGCTCCTTATTAATTCTGTCCTATATCTTTTTGGAAGAACCAGCTGTCCGTGACCATTGGATCTAGCTCCAGTCTTCCTATACATCAACTTGTTTTTCATGTAAAAATCTCCCTTGCCTGGAGTTGTATGACAAGTTGACAATTTTCTGAACAAGGCTTGAGTGTTTTATCCCCAGCCTGTGCCTTCCTCATCTCTTCTGGAGTGGTATCTAACATAATATCCTCCTCCTGTCTTGAGGTCGACCTGACCTGAAGGGTTGCCATATACACAGGTTTCCTTCTGCAACGGTCAGTGTCATGATTGTCCATCTGACAATTCTTACACCACCTTTTTCCTTGGTTGAAAGATTTTCTTTCATTCATTTCCTTTCATCGAATTGTGGGAAAATTTATTTTTATTGTCATACCGTGGCCTATCAAATTGGTGCTTACCTTTATTTTGATCCCTAGGATCAAATTTATTAAAGTTCTGTGGTGCCCTAAAGTTATCCACCTGTTTCTTTTTATTACCTGTTACCTCTGCTTGAGCTGCTTGATACCTTTCAGCAACATTTAGCAACTCACCCAGCCTCTCTGCACCTTGTTCCATGAGAAACTTTCTCAGGTCTGGAGCCATGGACTCTCTTAATTGCTCTATAAGGACCATTTCCTTAAGATCTTGGGTTTTCCCCAGAGAAGTCCATTTCTCCAAGTATGTCTCGATTCGTGCAGAGAACTGGTGATAGGTTTCACCTGACAGTAGTTTAGCATTCCTAAATTTTTTTCCTGTAAAACTCTGCATTCTTTTCATACCTTAACAAAAGAGCCTGCTTTAGCATGTCATAATTTTCCTGATCACCTCTGCTCATTTTTGCAAAAACTTCATAAGCTGCCCCACGAAGTCCCTGAGATAACTTTAAGCTCCACCTTTCTCTCTCTAACCCATACGTGGTAGCTAATAGTTCGTACCTATTTATATAGCTCTCAATATCATCGTCTTTCTCAACAAAATGATCTAAATGAAAGTTCATAGCTGAGGTTGAGGCTCCCTGAGTAACCGTAGCATCAGAGGCAAAGGGACTGGCACCATTTTCAGGAGCATGGCCTTGAACCTCAAACTCCCTTAGTCGTAACTCATGTTCCCTTTGTAATCTCTTCTCCTCCTTTTCTGCTTCCCTCTCTGCGGCTAATCTCTTCTCTTCTCTTTCTGCAGCTAATTCTGCAGCTCTTCCCTCTCTGCAGCTAATCTTTCTGCAGCTAATTTCTTGTCTTCTCTTTCTGCTTCCAATTTCTTAGCCTCTTTGTCAGCCTCAATCTGCAACCTCTTAGTCTCAGCCTCTAACCTTCTTTCGGCTTCTTTTTCTAATCTTCTTTCTTCGCGTTCAATAAATTTGTCACATTCCGTTGTGACATAGGCAACCATAACTTGCCATCTAATCCTAACTCTTTTGCAGTCTGAACCGCAGCAGATCGAAATTTGGCCAGGTCCGCCATTGTCTATCAGGTAAATTTTTATAATGTCTACCCAACAATTCAATTTCTAACTATATATCTAATGGACAACACAGGCACCGTGAGCTCAACCTTATTTAATTCCACCCAAGGATACCTTTTAATTCTTATATTCCCTGAAGTGAATTACCCCCAATATTTTTAATAGTTAAAGATTCAAAATCCCAAGAGCGAGACCCCAATATATGTGGTGAAGTGGGATGTTATAAATACTTATAGGGAACTTAGTGTACTGACTGAGATCAGCTGTGAAGGTATCTATATCTATTAAGAGTAGTGTATTATAGATAACCTTACTTGCTACCACATATCTATATATCTCAGTCAGAATTATTCTGGAATAGTGTGATGCTACGTTATGTGTCTAGGGTATGTGTATGATGAAGTGTAAGTCACAACAACAGACAGATAAACAATTTAATTTAATCCACTACTCTTGACAACACTGTGACACTCACATACATATAACACTCTACAAAGATATCTTAAAAGCGTCACTGATAAACTTTCAAATAACAATATGTATTCATTACTGGCATGAATGAATATGTGTCCTGATTCAACTACAAGGGAACCAGGAATCACGATCAATTTAAATTACAAGTTATGTACAGAATGTATTTAATATGAATATTGTAGTGACATATATTATTACAAATGTTCTATGTGTGTCAGTTGTGTAGTAGTAAAATGAGGTAATACTGGTTTTGTTTTGTTCAAGCTCTGTTGGTATTTGTCATCATGACTTCAATAGTTTGTCTTTAGGGACTAGTATTGGAGATGTTCACAGTTCCTGATTTTAAGACAAGTAAATTCCCCTCTTAATGTTAATTTTAAAAAGTCAGTTCAAGATGAGGGGACATAATGTTGAGCTCAGCTGGCCAAGTTAGCTTATCTAGCGTGATGGCGGCAGGAAAGGACTCCTCTGCTCGAATTCTCCTCTGGGCTCAGGAGACACCTCACTGATAGCTAAAAGGACCAAGGAGTATGCTGTCCGACACTGGATTCAGCAAAGCTCTGACCAGGTGCTGCTCAGTACCATCAAGACCACTGTCCCACAATTCATACGAATAAACACAGATACGTTGATTAGCAATGAATTCTGGCACAAACTGGCACAAATTCCCATCTGCTTATCTTCCAGGCTTTTATTTAGCCAAAGATATGCTGGCTTCAACGCACTGATGCTTTATCAAGCTATTTTAAACAAGTGGTTTCGAACTAACGCTCCCAAGTGTGTATATCAGCGAGTCTGACCAATGAGCCCCGTTTCGACAAGTGTTTGAAAAAATGTTACCTTTCCCCGTTTCCCCTAACAACCAAGATAGTATTTATAGCCCGACCAATCGTGGTTAGGCTTTCATTTGTTGCGCTCCAATCAATTTGGAGTTTACATGGTAGGCTATTTCTGTAACGTAAATTTTTTTCAAACACGTTAAAAAAAAATCTTATGAGCAGAAATGATTTTATGCTGTCAGGCACCCCCCAATATTTTATTTTGGGTATAATTTATTAATTCCTGGACTATTTGCGTAACGTTTTACATATTATTTGTCAGCAAGCCCTAAGGAACCCAAAAATACAAATTTAAAGGAGCTACGTGGCTGCATTCAAAATATGCAATTTCTTCTACCTCCTGTTTCGAAGATGTGCTGTCTGGGTACTGTTATGTTTCCAACCGTAAACCCATCTAATGTTATCTTTTCTAATAAGAGTTTTTTATGATTTATTAAACCTAACTCTGATCCACGCAGTACTGTGCCATCAATGTTATTTCATTTTAGAAATGCATCTACACCAAATAAATACAGCACACGTTTCATTGAAGAAGGCGGGTAATAATACAGTAAGCTTTTATATCAACGTGAAGGCGTTACAATTTGCAGACGAAGCAGAAAACAAGGGGGATTTCGAGTACATTCTTTGTGACAGCACTGTTATTTTACCATTGCTCTTCTCTTTATTAATTTTATTTGTTAGGCTTCATATTATACCCTAATGAATTTATTCTGTATGTGAGATTAGTCAACCAATATTTTCATGACAATCATTCATCATCACATTTCTGTTCAAGAAAGCATTGGTTTATCCGTTAACAGTGCAATGGAGTAAAACTTACTGAAGTCCCCTGAAGATACCACTTTTTACAGGAAGCCTTGTCAGCCAAACCCAGCATTCACATGTTTTTGTAGCTGTGGTTTCTTTGGCAATTAGTTTCACTTGATGAGGTTGCCAGCCTCAGCCTCACGTGCAGCCTCACATTAGTCGTTGTGAACGAGATGCCTGATGGTGCAGAAGTTCTACTCTATCTTTGTCTCTTCAGAGACTCGGGAACATAGAACATTTGATGATATAGTTTTCTTTATTCTATATACTGTTATGTGTTTTTTTTTCTATCTTGATTTGTTCTGTTACTTCTTCTGTACAGTGTAATGGATTTTTTTTGGGTGTTGGTTATTATTTCTACTGTGCAGTGTAATGGATTTTGTGTTTTGTTTCTCGTGTGTTGGTTGCCGAAGTTGTCCACTGTTCGATGCCCGATTGAGGTGGTATTTTTTAGACGCGAGTAAATAACGATCTAGCCGAGTAAGGTCGACGTATGTGCAGATAATGGTCTACTGGGTTCCTGTTCATTCTACTGCTCCCTTTTCCCTGGCCTGACGCGCCGTGGCCTGGTCGACATCCCAGTTAGATCCTTTGTAAAAGTGTCTATCAAATTAACCACTGTGTTTTCAAGTCACTGTCGTTTGAACTTCATGAGGACATCCCCATGCATAACCTGATGTTGGACTTGGTATTGACATATGTGGGTGTGCCAGAGCGGGAATGAGTATCCTAAGTGGGGCCTTAATCCCCTGTAAGCCGTGTGAAAGTGATTGGTGTGGCATGACCCACTAAGGAATGTTTAACGTCATTATACTGTATTTAGCAGATAAATTGGGCACACGATTACTATAGCATGGCTGCTTAACACTGGGGAGACTGGGCCTGTTAATAATTACTTAAAATATGTCTGGGTGTTGAGCAAATCAGTTTGTGGGATGTATGCCGTGAGGGCGATTGGGCGTTTAGTGGAAGAAACGTCCCCCTTGAGGGTTAAGTGCCAACAGTGATGCAACTGTGTGGCACCAGTAACTGTACAGCAAGATGATAACTTCAAAAGATTATGTATTGTAAGTTGATTGCACAGTTCCAAATTATTTGGCACTGAATTAACTTTAGATAGCTGCCATGCAATCTGACGGTACGTTCACTGGATTCCACAAGATGATACAACTGTCCGACAGGCAGGTTGCGTACCGGTAGCCCGTATTGTTGTATCGGATGCAAATCAGGACAATATAAAGTTCTGTGAGAAAATGGCTCCTACATGTACCAGAAATTATAGACATTTCGGTCGCGTAGATCCTAGTTATAGTAATGCTCACTTTTAGACGTCCAATTAATCAGGATAGCGCCGCTTCAGTAGAAAATGAATGCATTTTACGGTGTAATATTGAAACTAGCTGGTTCGGGGTAAACAAGACAATGTCGTCCATATAAGATCTAGTTAAATCCATGGATTACGGCATCAATGTTTGTTAGTGGCGATCTTTGACGTCATAAAAATTCGTGCACACGTCCTCTGACACCAAGCGTGTAGTTTCGATGTAATCCATTTGTTAAGATAACATACCTAGCTGAGAAAATCGCATGACAAAAAAGATCAGGCCTACCAGGATGAAAATTGAAACTCAAGTTGAATCAGATCCAACAGTAGAAAATGCATACTCCACAATAAACAAAAAGGTTCGACCACGTCATGAAAGTAACGACAAATCAATATCCGTATAAAGTATGAATGGCGCCTATATGTACCAGCCGTTCCCTGGCTCTGCAGTACTATAAATAATCTCTTTGACTTCTCCAATAATCAGTAAATAAGCCGCATGAGTGGCGGGCTTCCATATAATATGCTCTGTGTTTCCTCTGACAAACAAGTCATATAATTCTTTGCCAATATATGCCGCATGAGTGGCGGTCTTCCATATAATATTCTCTGTGCGTCCTCTGACCAATAAATCATGTAAATCTTTGGCAAGATAACAATATCCATATACTCATAAACTCTCCTCCGCACCAGGAGAAAGTCACCTCAATATCAGCCAACCATCTTGGGCTGGTAGCATCATAATACAAAAGTCTTGGCTACAAAAAATAGTTTAAAGGATATTTTTACCTTTCCTGTCATTCAAGAATAAACCACAATAAACGTACGCCATCCTTGGCTCTCAGAAATATGTCAGAATAATAGCCGGGGAAAGCTCTCAAACATTCTTATCACACAGAGGACTTCGTTCCCCGATTACACAGGCTGAGAAAAATGGCTGACCTCCCTGGTCAAGCGCCCAAAACGAACTGTCACGAGATATCGCATATCAGTTCGCGCCAGATCATTCACGCATGCGCGGATAATCGCGTGACGTAAGTTTAGCTCACACGAGCTAACGATCTCGAAAACTGTTCAAGAAAATCTTAAATGACCAAATAGCAAGTCAAGGGAGACAACAACTAAATCAAACCTGTCTCAAAAAATATTACAACCAGTTAACTCCCTTAGACCATAAAAAAAGTTAACATCTAAAGCTAAAACAAACTGACTTTAACACCAGCCTCATGAAGTGAGTACCAGAGTAACTCTTGGAAGGTTAAGGCGGCCGGGGTTATGCTGCCCACATCATCCCTAGTGTGCTGTATGGTCAAGAAAATATGGGCCTAACACCATATTCTCAATATGCCTCAATAGGCGCGTAAAGGGATCTTTTGCCCTTAGCTTATTAGATGAGGCATCAAGTAAAAGTGTGCGTTTGAAGGGAATGTTAAAAATAACAATAGAATACTATATGTAGACGAGGCACACACATCTTCGGATAACATTTCTACCAAAGAAAAGGAAAACTCTGATGTCAAACCACCACCTGCCTTCTAGATGGGCCGGGGACAGCCGCTGGGGACAGCCAAAGCGACAAAAAACAAATTCGAAGAAAAAAACTTGCTGAAATCGCATGTGCAGGAACTAAAAGGCACAGATATCGCAGCTCAGCTGTAGAACTACGAGACAACGTATTTATCATACACAACTAGAGCAACAACAAAATAGTCAAAGATCGCTTGGAAGAGCTTGGACAAATACTATGGTTACCGAAAATGTGAGCTTCATAGGGGGCTAGGATGTGTTCATTGATTGTTGTGTTTAGTACACACTAAATGTATTTCTTGAATTCTTTCATGCCTGTCCACAACAAGCACCTGAGTTGTGATTGAGCCATATCTGTTTACGTTGAGCCCAATAGAAGTAGCAGCGCAGCGTGATTTGTCAAGTGCTCAGATTTTGTGAGCACAACTTCGAAATGGAAATAAAGAGAGCTGGGTGGAAACTACGGAAATGAGAAGTAGTGTTGTGTCACAGTACAAGGTGCTTGTAAAGTGGCTTCCCTTTTTAAATAAATAATTGTCTATTCCGCCTATCTAAATAATGTACATAAAACAAATGTCAACATTAACATCTCTTCTTCTTCGATCCTTAACCACCGACCGTCAAAGCAGTCAGTGGCCATCACGCCTAGTGGCGTCTTGTAGGGCAACAACAAATTGATTCCACTTTGCACGGTCGGTGGCCATCCTTCGTACAGTGCCCCAACTCTGGTTCATTCTTTGCATCTCAGCCTCCACAGTCCTCCGCCAAGTTGTTTTTGGCCGGCCTCTCTTTCGCTTTCCTTCAGGGGTCCAAAGCATAGCTGTTCTTGTGATGGCATCGGGGTCTCTTCTGAGGACATGACCAACCCAGCTCCAGCGTCTGCCAGCTATGATGGTATGCATGTCCTCTTGCTTGCTACGAGTAAGCAGATCTTGTTTGGTGATGGTATTCGGCCAAAAGATTCGGTGAATTTTTTTTAGGCATGTTGTGTGAAAAGAGGACAATTTTGACATTTCCTTCTCTGTGACTCTCCAGCATTCCGCACCATAGAGAAGCACAGAAAGCACGCAACTCTGGTATAATCTTAATTTTGTGCTTGTGCTGTATTGGGAGGACTTCCAGATGTAACATTAACATATTTAACTATTATTTTATTATTTAAAATGGTATTTCACTTTTGCATTATAACTCGACGTAAGATCCGGTTTTGTTCAACACATTATGTCATGGCAGTAAATAAATAAATAAATAATTCACAAAGGTATGTTTCAGACACTCGTTAGAAATAAAGAAGTAGAAGACTAGACAATAGAAAAACAACAACAGAAGTGATAGGCTTACCGGAAATCGAACCCAGGACAGTTCCAAACAACACCACCGCCTAGATATGGGAGCGAATCGTTACTATCCCATCTGCCAACTTGGCACCACAAAAATAGTGCTACGTGGACAGAGGTCCTTAGCACAATCTCTCCACGTAACCCGGATATGTACCTAGGGACGACCCAGACTAATTATAGACGCAATCACTTCTGCAGTTTTCCTATTTACCAGTATAGGCCAGATTACACAAGACGAGAGACCTTAATACTGTGTCTGGTAAAGGATAGAAGAATGAGAATGGTACAGTGCAGACGGTTGGTTTGGTATTGTATAACATTTAACAAATATATAAATTAAAAAAATAATATGGTATGAAATCAGTTTTACAAGTAAACGGTACACATGAGACAAGGGACGTTTCGGGTTTTACCCTTCGTCAGCCACAGTTACGAACAGGTGACAAGGACAAGAACTACATATAGGTACTACAAAGGTCTATGATGATGGGGAAAACGTCAAATGAGCGATACAAGCAGATGAAACCACGGTGATGAGCGAAAACATTTAAACAAATAAGGAGGGGTTGTAAACAGTAAATAAATATTTGTTTATGTCTTAGCAGGCCGCATTTCTTTCTGTCTCCTGTAACGTCAGCTTGTAGCCATTTTAGGATTTAATATATTTTATTTTAGAAACAGAGGATACACAAATAAACTTGGTAATTACTGCTCTTTATTTTGACATTTGTCTCATGTATATCCTATACGTTGTTTGGTTTTGGTTTTAACAGCTATCGGCATTGCACACGGACAACTTCATCAGTGCTCCGATGTCCTCCCTTAGATAACATAAGAAGAATCTCAGCACAGTGCACGAACTCCGTAGCGAGAATCCCAATGTGTGTATATATGAATTACTTACTTACTTACATAGTCGTTCCCCTTCTATCGTGAGGTGTAGAGGTTATAGGAATTACACAATCTATAAAAATTGTTGTGGTGTGTAGGTTTCTATTTTTTAAAATTTTGCCAGGACAGCGGCCTTATGGCCTACTCTTTACGATTTGCAGCTGCGGTGGGATTTTTAACGTACGCAAATTGCACTCGGGACTTCCTATTTTTTCGCCCTTATCCGAGAAGGCATCCAATCTCACTACTCAGGAGACATCATTAGGACAACTAGTTCTGAAAAACAATTTCCTTAAATTATATTCTCTCTACAGAGAATCAAACCCGGTACCTTTAGAATTGGAGGCGGACGCCATACCTCTTAGCCACCCCCATCCGTATATCCTATATTTCAAACACGCTAGCACAATTATGTTATATCCTATAGATAAAAATGTACTAAAAAAGTTTGGTATTACATGTAGAGTAGTAATAGTGTGGATAGGTAATGCAGTTGAGAAGTATTTGTCTTGTTGCCATTTATAATTCAGAATTGTTTTGTGTATTTTTTTGTGAGACCGTATTTATATATCATATATATAATATTCACCTATATATATATATATATATATATATATATATATATATATATTATATATATATATATAATATATATATATATATATATATATATATTCATCACAGCCCGCCTGAAAGACTCTCGATCTCTAGCCAGCCCTCCTGTCTCCTCCATATATATATATATATATATATATATATATATATATATATATATATATATATATATATATATATATATATATATATATATCTTCTTCTTCTTCTTCTTCCGTCCTTAGCCACCGACCGTCAAAGCAGTCAGTGGCCATTACGCCTAGTGGCGTCTTAGGGCAACAGCAGATAGGTTTTCTTTCCCATTGTTTCCCATCACGCCTAGTGGCGTCTTTAGGGCAATGGTAAATCAACCCATTTGCCGTTGTTTCCGTAATCGAAGTGACTGGCAAACGGGTGATCAGCCCATATATATATACTGCTCAAAAAAAGTTAAAGGCCACTTTCAATTTTTAGGTCATTTCAACTATGCTGTTTTTTTTTAAAAACTGAACACTCAGTCAAAAAAGTTTTGCTGCATTTTGTTGCATGCTTAAACAATGTTTGTTAATCTGACAATAAATCAAATCTGTGTTACGTGTGTGTACCTCCAAGGTCAATCAAATGTACGTGGTGGAAAGGGAAATAATGCATGTTTGAAAATGCTTCCTATGGCAAAGTCTGTTGATAACATTGCTGAAATTTGCTTTTCACGTGCAAGTCGTAACTATAGTGAACACATTCACCCACTTTTTGGAAAGAACGGGCAATGGGTATGTTTGTAACATTTACCATTTTAGCCATGGCTCAGCGTGTCTTGCCGTCTTGTAGCAGACCTTGGACGTCCTGACCTGTGTTGTTCTGCGACACTGCCGGTTGCATTATAACGATCACGCAGAGTTTGTATGACAGAGTGGGCAACTCCTAATCTCCTA